>JAGFNQ010004260.1:46234-255369 GCA_024364735.1 Boesenbergia rotunda | reverse complement strand
TGATGATGTTGATCAAGGGTCAAGATCTGCCTCGAGGTAGCTCGGATCTTCCAAATTTGCAATAGATGGCCCAGATCAACCTGATCTTCGATGGACGGTCTAGAGCCCTCTGATCTTGATCCAACGTTGAATGATCTCTGATTTGGATGAAAATCTCAGATCTTGACCTGAGTGCCTGATCAACCTTAACCCTAGCTCGGATTGCCTCAAAGGTTCCCAGATGGCTCAGATCTAGCCGTTTTTGAATCGGACGGCCCAGATTTATCTGAAGCTTGATCACTCGATCCGGGTCCATTTCCGACTCAAATTTGACCCAGCATAACCTAGGTCCATGATCCTTCCATGCCTACGAAAATAGATCAACAATTTAGTGGCAAAATAATTCAATGTATCGATATTTACAATTAAATCCAAAATAACAGTAATTTCTAGAACCTAGCATAAATGCAAGATTAAGCAAGTAAAATATGGGGCAAACATGGATTTAATAACCTGAAATGATCAACAAAATAACACTTATCAGTGG
The DNA here is from genome assembly GCA_024364735.1 of Boesenbergia rotunda. Classification (NCBI taxonomy): domain Eukaryota; kingdom Viridiplantae; phylum Streptophyta; class Magnoliopsida; order Zingiberales; family Zingiberaceae; genus Boesenbergia; species Boesenbergia rotunda. Next base: position 254,843 of record JAGFNQ010004260.1, on the reverse strand, counting down.
CCGTGCAATCGGACGAAGAAACAGAGAAGAAATCGCAAGAACAGTGGCGAAGACGCGACGACCCCAAAGCGCGGAGGGAATTTCTGTTTTAATCAATTGACTTTGAATTTGGACGGCTGTGATTGCTCCAATCCCATCCAACGGTCGGATCAAGTCATAACGAACCCAAACTTCCCAGATCTTGATCAAGGGTTCTGATCTACTTGACCTTAACTCGGATCACTCAGATCTGAAGCGGATGACTCAAATCTTCTCTTCTCTAGTTTGGATGGTTTATATCCTCTAGTGCTTGATCCAACGGCTGAATCAACTCTGAACTGGCCCAAACTTTCAGATCTTGATCCATGAACTTGATTAAGTCTATCTTGAGCTTGGATCGACAAGAAGTTGGCGGATGGCTTAGATCTAACCGTTCTCTTGAATGGACAGCCCATATTAATCCGATGTTTGATCCCTTTGATCCGGATCCAATTCTGACCCAAGTTTGACCCAATATGATCCAGGTCTATGATCATTTGAAACCTACAAAATGTTATTAAATTTAAGTGCCAAAACATCTTAAATATAGAAAGAAATGAATCTTAAGCTAAAATAGAGGTAATTCATGAAACTTTATATACATGCAAACTTAAGCATATAATAGTGGATCAAAACATGGATTTGAGGGCCTAATTTAATCGACAAAATGAAAGCTATCAGGCTGGTCACCCGAGGTCGGCCACTCGGGGTTGGACACCCGAGGTCAGCCACTCGGGGTCGAACACCCGAGGTCGACCACTCGGGGCTAGTCACCCGAGGTCGACCCCTCGGGATCGGACACCCGAGGTCGACCACTCGGGGTCGGACACCCGAGGTCGGCCACTCGGGGCCGGACACCCGAGGTCGGCCACTCGAGGTCATACACCCGAGGTCGGCCACTCGGGGTCATACACCCGAGGTCGGCCACTCGGAGTCGAACACCCGAGGTCGGCCACTCAGGGCGGATCCCCCAGGGTCGATCATCGAAGGTCGGCCACTCGGGGTTGGTCCCCCAGGGTCATGTTGGGACCGGGTGCATGTTGACATGGATGCGGGTTCGTAATTTTAAAATTAATTATGTGCAGCGGAAGGTTTAGCATAAACAATTTATCAAATTATTTAACCACACATCTAAGCATGCAATTTTATCTTGTGTAGACATGATCATATATTTAAAATTTTGCAAAAACGTAAACTAATTTACGTATTACCTCGCGTAACTCGAAGGAAGGGACGAGATCCAACCGTAAGCGTCCCTTGGAAGCTCCTCCTCTATTCGCGTCCACGCCGAGTATCTTCGGGATGACTTCGCAAAGCCACGAGTTTCGTGTTCTCGAGAACTACTAGATTCTTCGAGAATGCGACGAAAAAAACCAAGAGAGAAGTCGGAAGACTAACCACAAAAGGATGGTCGGAATCAAAATTCCGGCGAAGCAAAAGAAGAGGCTTGCGGCAAAAAGACCCTTGCGGCAAACTCTAATTCCGGCAACACCTTCTTCCGGCCAAGAGATGGTTGAAGCTTCCTTCTCCGGCAGCAGGTGGTGGTCGGCAGGGAAAGGGCAGGGGCGGCCGGCTGGTGCTCCTTCTTAGGGCTGGTTGGCGCACGACAAGAAGGGGAGAAGAGAAGGAGAGAAAGAGAGGGAGAGAGTCTATGCCTTCATCTCTTTTTTTTCACACCCAAGCCTTTGTTAGAATTTCTAGGCCGCAAAAACCGCATTTTGCGTTGCGGAAACCCCAGAATTTCGGCCACGGATCCGTGCGAACTTATAAAATATAATACGTGTACAAGTTTCATTACTAGATCTACACTAGATCTACATGATAGGGTAGTTACCTTTGTAGCGTAGCCCTTCGCTTTCCCGCTCGTCCAAATGATGCCGGATCTCGTAGAGTATCAAAATAGATACTCCTCTAGAAGTATCCACACAGACAAAACACCTTGAAGAATCGGTTGTGCTAGCAACCGTATCACAACTCTTTGTGAGAGGAAAGAGCAAAATGGAAGAGGAAAGCACACCACAAAAAGTTACTTCCTCACCAAAACCACCACCCACGCACAAGAGGCCTTATTCCATTTTATCTCCACGCAACCACAAATAGCCTCCAATTAATGCATGATTAATTCACCAATTAATCATCATTAATCCTTGCCATAACAAGCCTCCAATTAATGCATGATTAATTCACCAATTAATCATGATTAATCCTTGCCATAACCATATTGTTGCCGTTTACACCATGCATGCTTGCATGTGTCTAATTAAATCCATGTTCAACTTGAGTCTAACTCAAGTAGATACAACTTGAGTCCAACTCAAGTGTGGTTGCATGTGGTTAGATTAATCCAAGTTCAACTTGAGTCTAACTCAAGTAGATACAACTTGAGTCCAACTCAAGTGTGGTTGCATGTGGTTAGATTAATCCAAATACAACTTGAGTCTAACCCAAGTCTTGGTCATCCAATGCTCATTTGTTCTTAACTAAAAGAACTCATCTCCAATTAATGTCCTTTTTTGTGTGTGACCCTATAGGTTCTTGTAACGTTGGCAATGTCTCCAAACACTTTTAGAGACATAAGCAATGAGCGGTATCTAGCAACACATCATTGCTACCCAAGTTACAAGAATGTTGAGATCCAACATCACCTTGTGACTAATAATTGTGACTCTCACAATATATGATAATGTCCCTTTATCCTTGATATCTAGATTGATTCAATTGAGGCATAGACCGTGTCATCCTCGAATCAACCTATATCTTGAACTCCAAGTAGACTCACACTTATCAAATGAGTTCAATATCTCATATAAACTCATTTGGGCATGGCCATGCACTTTGTGGTCTCACTCTATCAAGAATACGATATCGCTCCCGTCATATAGGAGGGATAGATCCCATCTACATCACTCATATCCCTCTCCATAATTTGTTACATACCTAGTAATCGCCTTTATAGTCCACCCATTTACGAGTGACGTTTGACGAAGCTAAAGTATGTAACTCCTTATGTAGGAATCCATGGTGACTTCAGGTCCAAGGACTAATAGTCATACTAATAGCCACATGAGAAAGTATATGACACTCATATAACGATCCATGATACTTTCTCATGGCGGGTCATTCAATATACATTCTCTAATGCATACCCATGTGTCAACTTGATATCTCTATATCCATGACTTATGAGATCAAGTCATCATGTTGACCTACATGCTAGTCTCTACGTATTAACATTGTCCCTGAATGTTAATACTCGACTAGGAATAATTTAGAGTAGTGTTCTCCATATCATCTCACTATCGATTCAACCAATCGATTGATATAGATAAGAACCTTCTACTCAAGGACATTATCATACTTAGCTAATTGGCACAAATACACGTAAGTATAATAACCATAAAACATGCCTTTATTTATACATAGGAATATGATACAGATTAGTCCATACAATCATTACATGATCGGCTCTAGGGCTCTCACCAACAGCCTTGCCTTGGGTCCTTTATATAGTGGCCTCTCAACCATCAAGCCTCTCAAATATGGAATAACTTATTCCATCATGCCAAGTTTGATTTTATATCATGGTTAAAATCATATTTTAATTCATGATAAAAAATCAATCAAGTCTCTTCTCTCCTATGAAATAAATTTCCTTATCATGGTAAATCAATCCATAATTGATTTTATAAAATAAACCAATCCATGGTTCATTTTAATTTCCATGAAAAATAAACCAAACCTTGGTTTATTATATAAAAATTTATATCATCCATAATTTTATAAAACAAACCACACTTGGTTTATTTTATAAATTGAACCAAAAACTTGGTTCTCTCCCTTTGTTGTGGTCGGCCAAGCAAAGAGGATGGAGGCCCTCTTTGGCCGACCCATCCAAGCCAAGCCCCAATGAATTAAACTTATTTAATTCATCTATTAAGTCTTCAAAAGACTTAGCCATTTTACGCTTCCGATGCGTCTCTGAAAAATTCAGATTCGACTTATCGTTTGGCTGAACCAAACTTAATCACTCTTTGATTGGAAAATCCAATTTTCAACTCGTTTTAAATCCCTCGGATTACTCGTAGTGCGTGTGACTAAATAGGCTTTCGATTTATGTTGGCCGTCTATAATTAATCAATTATAGAACGATTATGAGTGGCACCTAGTAGTACATCATGATCCCCAATTAATCGAAAGATCAACGGTTGACCTCAGAAATAATTCTGAAACCCTTCAGCAGCTATAATGAATCGTGCCACATTCCCTTCACCATCTTATACCCACTTGGTTCAGGACATGGTCTATGTGTGTCAGTCCCCACTAGGCTAACTACGTCACACCTAGCCCAAGTAACGTTTTCTCGTCCTACGTATTCTAATTACTCTCATGTATTTAAGAGATTCATACTCTGAACATGTCAAGCTCTGGCCAGAGGCTTCGAGTAACAATCCGACGATAGGCCTCGGGTATACATCTCCTCGCAAGCAGTGGTGAATCCTTTGTAGGTTGTTCAAACATCTTCGGGCACTTCGGCTTATACCCAATCATCCTGGGTCCACACCTCCTTGGAGATGCTTGCTTAAAATGTCAAAGTATAAGTCTCCATGACCAAGATGACTTGAACACCGCAAGTTAAAGGAACATCGCACTTAAGCTGCAATAAGAACTTCACTGACATACCTATATGTAGTCTACCATATGAAGTTTTACAGCCAGTCACTCCAATGAACTAGTTCCCTTAACTAGCATTCATGTTTATCTCCGGATATCTCAATGTCACCAGCCAGTGAGAATCAGCTGATTAGAGAATAACTCATGCAAGTCTCAACAGAATTGATAGTGTTCGTATTTATCAATTCATCGACTAGGGACAATTTCAATACTTCACAATTGCACATGTAGAGATAATCACTAGTTGTGAATTCATCACAAATTCTCTCATGCTGTGAATTGTATTGCGGGCATTTAGTAAATGAGTTTAAGATCTCAATCAAATACACAAACATGTATACTCAAATAGTGAATATTCATTTATTAGAATAAATGATTACAATCATAAAGCGATTGCCTTAGGACACTTCTCTCATATCACTAACAGGTCAATCATCGGAGGTCGGTCACTCGGGCCGAGTGTTCCCGACCGAACGACCCGAGGGCCCCATGAACGGAAAGGATTCAAGACATGGGCTCATTCGACTTACCCAGACAGTAAGTTAAGGTGAGCCAACCGAATGAACATAGGTGACTAAAGAGCCACTTCCACAGTAATGGTATGGCAGACTTCTGACACGATCATCACCTGACATAGCCGCCTGACAGAGCCGCCTGATAGAGTTGCCAAATGTTAATGTGAAGCAGAAGAGACAATTTAAACAGGGTGTCAGGTGGCTGTGTCAGTCTCATAGGGCCACTAAAGCTGTCACTGGCTCAGCCTGCCAACTGACTCATCCTTAATGAGATAGGACAGCTCTGACATGTCAGAGAACTTCCCTTCCCCTATATAAACCCCCCTTTGGGCTCCAAAGGGGGGATTGCTGCCATTTGCAACCTCTACTTCACTTTGAGTGCTCTATTTTGGTCCGACCCGAGTGAGTGGAACCTGACCCATGGTTTAGCCCGAGTTCGACCCCCCGTGCTTCAGCAAACTGGGTCATCTTGGTCAGACCAATTCAACCCGAAGGAGAACCAATCTTCGCTTGTCGACAAGATCAAATTTGGCGCCGTCTGTGGAAATCTGCCTGATCGAAAGTTGAAGATGAGTAACTCCAACTGGGTGACCGTGATGCTTTCACAAGAAGACCTCGATTTACTGGTAGCAGCTAAAGCTCAGAAGCTGGCAGCAGAACAGAGAATGGCCACTCGCCCCACCCAGGAGGGCCTCGCCGAGCCCACAGCTCGTGTGGGCACTGAAGGAGGAGTTCGCCAGGGAGACAACCCTCATTTCCACCGAACATTATTCGGTCCAACGGAGGGAGCAGGACAATCTGACCCTCATGAGGCTTCTTCTAGTCAAGTTAGAGCCAACAAAGGGAAGACTCCCCTCAATCAGGCCCCGGTTGAGCATACCGGGTTCCCCTTTTCTAGTCAAGTCTTACAAGAACCAGTTCCCAAGCACTTCCGACTCCTATCCATCCCTGAGTATGGAGGGGTTACAGACCCGGAAGAGCATATGATGAAGTTTGAGAACGCCTCGCTGCTGCATCAATATTTAGATGGTATTAAGTGCCGAGCCTTCCTAACCACCTTGGCCGGGCCGACTCAATGGTGGTTTGACAGACTCCCAGAAGGATCTATGAGGGACTTTGTCGATTTCAAAAGATTATTTCTCCAGCACTTTGCAAGCAGCAAGAGGCACCACAAGACCAGCTTGAACCTCTTTGCCTTGAAACAAATCCCCAAGGAGCTCTTGAGGGCTTACATTAAAAGATTCATTCAAGTCGCGTTGGATGTACCTACTGCCACATCCGAGGTGCTGATCAGTGCCTTTGCCCAGGGCTTACAGGAGGGTGAATTCTTTAGGTCACTGATTCGGAAGCCTCCAAAAGACTTTGAAAGCCTCCTGGGCAAAGCCACTAAGTACGTAGATGTTGAAGAAGCACAGGCTGCCAGACGACAAGAAGTCAAGCCTACACCCGAAGCCCCTCATCATCATCATCAGAGAACCATGCCTCCCGGAGGGCCTCTCAGAAGCCCCCAAGCTATGGGGCACAGGTCGGGAGCTGAGCGGGGCATAGTTCAGTAGGTGGCTCAGGGATGCCTTCCTTCTAGATGGCAGCCCTACTGTTTCTTCCACAACAGCCACACCCACGACCTTCAAGACTGTTGGCAAGTCGGTGGGGTCGGGGTCGCACCGGCCGAGGGACCCCTAGAGGAGCTCATCAAGGAGGCGGGCGGGGCCGAGGAAGAGCATTGTCAAACCAACAAGATCCCAATGCCTAAGCGATCACTCCTGCAACATGACAGTTATTCCTGACCCCCGGCTCCCCCGGGCAAGGGAACGCTAATGAAGAACAAGCTAACCAACAGAACGCGGTACACGGGTCCATCAATGTGATCTCTGGTGGCCCTACTTATGGAGACTCTAACCGAGCTCGGAAGTCCCAGGTTAGACGTCTGGACATCTATCAGGTGGGCAGCAGTTCGGCTCAAGCCCAAGGACAACAAATTAGTTTTGACCCTTCAGACCTGAAGGGAGTGGAAGTGCCTCATGATGACGCACTGGTTATCACGGCAGTCATAGCAAATTATCAGGTCCACAGGACCATTGTAGACACAGGGAGTTCAGTGAACATTCTGTATTTAAAAGCATTTGAGCAGCTACAAATTGAGACCACCAAGCTGCAGCCTATGGCCACGCCTTTGTTTGGATTCACAGGAAATGAAGTCCAACCCCTCGGCCAAATCAAATTGGTCATCTCACTTGGAGAAGAGCCTTTGAGGAGGACCCGGTGGTCAATGTTCCTGGTGGTGGATGCACCTTCCGCTTATAATGTTATCTTGGGTAGACCGACCCTTAATGAATTCCGAGCGGTGGCGTCAACCTTCTATCTGAATGTAAAATTTTCAGTGGGAGACCAAGTAGGGGAGGTCAGAGGAGATCAGAAGGTGTCACACCGATGCTATGTTGATGATGTCCGGACAGAGATCAGGAAGACATTCCGAGCCCCTCCGGCCAGTTGCAATATGGTGCAGCCCTCCCCCTGGGCTGAGTTGATAGAAGAGAAGGAAGAGGTCCAACTCTTACCGGACCGAGAAGAGACCAAAGTGAGAATAGCCCCTGGACTGTAGCCCGACCTCAAACAACAGTTGATAGGGTGCCTGACCGAGAATCAAGATGTATTCGCCTGGTCCCAGCGAGATCTGAAAGGGGTCAGACCCGAGGTCATGGAACACAGACTGCATGTTTATCCTGATGCTTGACCGGTGAAGCAAAGGAAGAGAGATTTTAGCCCTGACCAGAACAAAATCATCCAAGCAGAAGTGGAAATGCAGTTGGAAGCAGGACATATCCGAGAGGTGCAATTCCCAGCTTGGCTTGCCAACGTGGTGCTGGTCTCCAAGCCAGGAGACAAATGGAGGGTCTGCATAGACTTCAAAGATCTCAACAAGGCTTGCCCCAAAGATTGTTATCCACTCCCCAGAATCGATCAGATGGTAGACTCCACTGCAGGGGGTGAGCTCATTTGCATGCTGGATGCTTATCAAGGGTACCATCAAGTGCCGCTGTCCCTAGATGATCAAGAAAAGGTTAGCTTCGTTACAGCCAAGGGCACCTATTGTTACACGGTCATGCCCTTCGGGCTCAAGAATGCAGGGGCGACATACCAAAGGCTGATGAACAAGGTGTTCAAAGAGCAGCTCGGGAGGAATGTGGAAGTATATGTAGATGATATTCTCATCAAATCCCGCAAGGCCGCAGATCTGATAGCAGACGTGAGAGAAACTTGTTGCACTCTCAGAAGGTATGGCCTTAAGCTCAATCCATTTAAGTGTCTATTTGGAGCCAAGAGTGGCAAGTTCCTCGGCTACATCCTGACTAAACGAGGGATAGAAGCTAACCCGGGCAAGGTAAAAGCTCTGCTAGACATGCCTCCACCAAAGAACTTGAATGAAGTCCAGCGTCTGACGGGAAGGATTATAGCCCTTTCCAGATTCATCTCTCGGTCGGCTGATAGAAGTCTGCCCTTCTTCAAAATTTTACGCAAAGCTACTAAGTTCCAGTGGGATGCTGAGTGTGACCAAGCTTTTGAAGAACTGAAGATTTACTTGGTCAGCCTGCCGGTCCTAGCTAAGCCCGAAGAGGGTGAGCCCTTATATGTTTATTTTCGGCTACTGAGGGAGTCGTGAGTGTTGTACTTGTAACACAAAAGGAAACCGAGCAACAACCTGTATACTTCTTTAGACACTTATTTAAGGAAGTCGAGTGTAGGTATACTACACTCGAGAAATTGGCCTATGTTCTTGTGTTGATGGCTCGGTGCCTACGCCCCTACTTCCTGGCTCATCCCATTCGAGTGCTGACTAACGACACACTCGGGAAGGTGTTGGTTAATCCCGAAGTTTCAGGTCGGATGGTCAAGTGGACAACGGAGTTGAATGAGTATGATATCTAATATTAGCCTCGGACTGCAATCAAAGCTCAAGCACTGACTGACTTTCTCAGCGAACTTCACATTGAGAGGGAGGAAGAAACTTGGAAGGTGTATGTAGATGGTTCAGCCACTCGGGCAGGGAGTGGCGTTGGAGTCTTGTTAGTTTCTCCTAAGGGAGCCCAACTTCACCTGGCAGTGCGTCTGGAGTACTGAGCCACTAACAACCAGGCAGAATATGAGGCTCTCTTGGCTGGCTTACAAGCTGCTAAACATGTAGGAGCCACTCGGGTCATATTACACTCAGACTCTCAGTTGGCGACTCGGCAAGTGGCGGGCAATTCGAAGTAAATGATGAGAAGTTACAAGCTTATGTGGATGCCTACAAGCAATTGCAGACCGAGTTCCAAGAGGTTCAGGTCTTACAGATCCCCCGAGGAGACAATTTCAAAGCTGATGAGTTGGCTAGGCTGGCCAGCGCCATCCATCCATGGGTCTTCACTCAGCCTTCGCCTCAGATTATGCTAGTGGCTCAGATTGAAAGGGAAACGGAAATAGATGTACAAGGAGACTGGAGGGCTCCATTCATAGCCTACTTATGAGAAGGGACTCTCCCCGATAGGCCCGAGCAGGCGCGGATACTGAAGATAAAGGCGGCTTGGTTTACTCTGATAGGAGATGCACTATACAAGCGGGCTTTTTCTCGGCCATTGCTCAGATGCCTAGGGGAGGAAGATGCAAATTATGTATTGAGAGAAATACACCTGGGGTCCTGTGGAAATCATTCGGGAGGTCGGTCTATGGCCCGGAAGGTCTTGCTTGCTGGTTATTTTTGGCCTACGCTCAAGAAGGATGCTGAACAGCTAGCCCTCTCTTGCCTTTCTTATCAGAGACAACAGAATTTATCCCACCGGCCGGTCGAGATGTTGAGAGCGTCCACTGTGGCCTGCCCCTTTGATCAGTGGGTTATGGATATAGTGGGACCATTCCCCCGAGCAGTCGCTCAGAAAAAGTTCTTGTTAGTGGTGGTGGATTACTTTTCCAAGTGGATTAAGGCAGAGGCTCTGACCCGGATCACTGAACAAGCAGTAATGAAATTCTTGTGAAAAAATATTTTCTGTCGATATGACATACCACACAAGTTGGTTTCGGATAATGGTCGGCAGTTCCAGGGCCAGAGGATAAGAGAATGGTGTGAAGGCTTCGGGATCAAGCAAGCATTCATCTCAGTGGCATATCCCCAAAGTAATGGTCAAGCAGAGGTAGCCAATAGAGAGATTTTGAAGGGGCTCAGAACTAAGTTGACCATATGGGTAAATCTTGGGTGGATGAGTTGCCCGGTGTTCTGTGGGCTCTCCGGACCACCCCCAAAGAAGGCTCAGGCTGTACTCCTTTCCAGTTGGTGTATGGCAGCGAGACTGTAGTTCCAATGGAGGTCGGTTGTGAGTCCGACAGAAGACGCCTGTATGGGGATGACAATGCAGAGAAAAGGCGTTTGGAGCTAGATCTGATTGAGGAGGTTCGGAATAAGGCTGCAGTTCGCATGACTGCTTACCAACAAAGGATGCAACGCCGATATAATCAAGGAGTTATACCCAGAAGCTTTCAAGTGGGTGACAAGGTATGGAAGAGAATCAAGCCGGTGGGGGAAGTAGGCAAGCTAGAACCTCAGTGGGGTGGACCCTTCCGAGTGATTAAGGCATTGAGATCAGGAGCTTACTATCTGCAGGATGCTCAAGGAAAGAAGCTGGGAAGACCTTGGAGTGCAATACACTTGAGATTGTACCATGAGGAGAGTTGAGTGAAATGATCCTTGTAATTGTATCTAGAAAATGTGATAGTGAGGCTCAGAGCATCCAAAGGATAGTTTCTACAAGTTATAAGTGGGCATGCTCCCACTCACCCACTGGACTCGGCGCCGATCGGGCGTGGCGTCCCACGTTCAGTCGGGCCCGGTCGGGCATGGCGGTCCACGCTCGGTCAGGGTAAGCCAGACGGTGTCCAGACTCTTGCTAAGGCAAGTTATAAGTGGGCACGCGCCCACACACCCACCGGACACGGCGCCGATCGGGCGTGGTGGTCCACGCTCGGTCAGGGTAAGCCAGACGGTGTCCAGACTCTTGCTAAGGCAAGTTATAAGTGGGCATGCACCCACGCACCCACCGGACTCGGCGCCGATCGGGCATGGCGTCCCACGTTCGGTCGGGCCCGGTCGGGCGTGGCGGTCCACGCTCGGTCAGGGTAAGCCAGACGGTGTCCTGACTCTTGCTAAGGCAAGTTATAAGTGGGCATGCGCCCACGCACCCATTGGACTCGGCGCCGATCGGGCGTGGCGTCCCACGTTCGGTCGGGCCCGGTCGGGCGTGGCGGTCCACGCTCGGTCAAGGTAAGCCAGACGGTGTCTAGACTTTTGCTAAGACAAGTTATAAGTGGGCGTGCTCCCACGCACCCACCGGACTCGGCGCCGATCGGGCGTGGCATTCCACGTTCGGTCAGGCCGGTCGGGCATGACGTTCCACGCTCGGTCAGGGTAGGCCAGACGGTGTCCAAACTCTTACTAAGGCAAGTTATAAATGGGCATGCTCCCACATATCCAATGGACTTGGCACTGATCGGGCATGGTGTTCCACGCTCGGTCAGGCGTGGCGGTCCACGCTAGGCCAGGGTCAGTTAGTCTAGAATACTGTTCATACAAACTGACAAGGGGCATACTCCCACAATGTCCACCAGCTGGGCTGGCATTCCACGTTCAATCGGACGAGTGATAACCGGATTTTCTGTCGCGTTACGGTTTCAAATACAATTAAAATATCGAACTCCTCTAAACTAATGTAGTATAGAGTAACTCGAGTCGTCTCTCTCAAGGAATGTAATGACAGGTTAATAATCTTAGGATTCCAGGTTATTGCTTTTGGATTTTTGGATGTTAACTGGGGATTGGATTTGAAAACTAAGACTACGAAATGAAACAGCAGAGCAAGTATGAAATCTAATCCTAATTAATGAAAGACAATGCGAATAAAGGAGATCTAATCTAACCTAACTACAATTGTAGAAAAGAAAAGGACAACTTGAAATAAAGCATCAACGAAACTAAACATGGAACAAAATCTACAGCATGAAAGAAATCTAATCTGACCTAACCTATTGCATTCAAATTAAGTGCAAAAACGTAAGGAAAACATGAAGCATTCAATAAACAAAGAAGTGCAAGAATCTAACGAACTCAAATGCAACAATTCAAGTAACGTGAATGAATTGGGAATTCCATCAAACACTTAATAAGCATCAAACAAAATGACCAAGTACATGCAAATTGAAACATGAGGGGATCCATCAATTACAAGCATTCAACAATCAATCACAAACATTCATCCATTAATCACCAACATTCAACTAACTACACAATTAACACCCAAATGAAGAAGCTGTTGTGAATGAAGTGAAGAGGTGGCTGCTGGATGCTGAAGAAGAGGCTGTCGGATGCTGTTGAAAGCTGCTGCTGTGAAGAAGACAAAGAAACGTGAGAAGGTGAGGAGCTAGGGTTCGCGGATGAAGAAAAGAGGAAGAAGAAGAAAGAAGATGGAGTCGGGGTGTCACGGTTAGGGTTCCTCCTTGTGTTCGGACGAGAGGGATGGAGAAGGAGGTAGCCGGCCGGAGGTGGTGGAGAAGAAGAGGTGGATGGTGGGCGCTCCGGCCGGCGGTGGTGAGATGGAGAGGACGCGGATGTCGAGTGGATGCTTCGTGTGTTGCAGCCGATCGAGAGTATATGGGTTGCGTGCGATGAGTCCGATCGGTCTTCCCTTCACTTGATCCGGCCCAGCTCAGCCCATCCCTTCCATTGGGTTCGCCCAGCCTCAGGTTCAACCAAGCCATGGGTTCTGACCAAGCCATGAGTTCAGACCAGCTCCCCAGCAGCCAGCAGTTTGGTTCAGCCTGGGTTCAGCTCTGGTTCAGTCCAACCCATTCAACCAAGCCCAGCAGCCTTCAAATTAGACCATAGGTCCAATTTCTTGGATCCAAGCCTTAGTCCAAGGTCAATCTTTAATTCTCTACAAAAATCATGAAATAATACCAAAATTAGAGGAAATTATAATAAGCTCCAAAAATAAATCCTAATCGTAAAATGTGATATAAACATGATTTAAACATACGATAGGATAAAGAAATGCTAAATAAATGAGCAAATAAAATAGTATAAAATGCTAGTTATCAACGAGCCAAGCAACAAATAACTTTTAGCCTAGGCAGTTGAGTAGCTGTGTATGGTTAAACACTCAAATACAAGTAAGCAAGTTGACTCTGTTTAAACGACGGAAAAAGCATTAGAACGGCTGAGTATGCGAAGGTCTAGCCCCCAAAAGGGTGTAAACCTTGAAAGGGACACATGTTTTTTCTAAAACCCCGGGGCAAGAGTGGGGAAGTCAGTTAGTCGAAAGAAGGCACGAGCAGAAACACCGAGTCTAGGTGCCGACCCGACCAAGCAAAAACACCGAGTCCGAGTGTCAACCCGACCGAGTGGAAATGCTGAGTCTGGGTGTTGACCCCACCAAGCGAGAGCACCAAGGCAAGGTGCTGACCTGGCCTAAAATCGAATGATGGCTCATTGAGCCATAGAGCCGAATCGGGGGCAAGCCGAACAAAAAGACAATGTCAAACTCAGGTCTCGACCCAACTTGATGAAAGCCTCACATCAAAATCCTAGCCAGGCCGAGTAAAACTATTGATTCAGAGCTATGACTAAGTTGGGTGGGCGACTCCGAATCGGGCTCTCGTTGATGACTTAACTTATTGCCCGGCCTAAAGGGCCAACCTTGGGCGAATAGCTCGAGTGTCCCGAGTGATCTACACTTAGCAAAAATTTGCTGCACGACCTAAAGAATCAACCTTAAATGGGTAGTCTGAGTATCCCGGATGGGCAGTACTTAGTGAAAATTTCATGCGGAAGAGTGGAAAAATAAAAAACTGACAAAACTAAAGTAAGGCCCAGGGCCATTACAAAATTGGGCCTTAGGGGTCGGGTCAGACAAGACAGTACCATCACAAAATTCTAAGGCCTTAAGGCCGAGTCACAGAACAGCATGAAAAGACTGAAACCTAACTTAGGTGAATGGAGGGAAGACATCTTTTGGGATCATTGCTCTGATCCGAGTGGGCTTCACCGCGTTGGGGGGTAGATCTGCTGGGAGATATCCGACCTTTGTTAGTTGTTGTATAGTGCCCCTCATGCCAAACATGATCATGCGCCGGTTCGTGCAGCCACCTGATTGAGGAAAGGGTCGGACCGAATGTAAGCCAAGCGGCCCATTTCAATCTGCGCTAGCTCACCCGACTTGTAGTCTTCTAGCTCTTTCTTTAGTCGGGCGATTTACGCATCCTTCTTCAGGATAGTGGCCTCCCGAGCTGCCAATCTGGTCTCCTTGTCCACCAGTTGAGCTTCAAGGGCTTGGAAGGCCTCTCGCTGGGCCGCCAGCTCTGTCTCCTTATTTGTTAGAGCGAGCTGGGTCCGATGATGGGCCTCAGCCGACTCCTTCAATTTTTGCTGAAGGCCCTTAGCTTCCGCGGTTTTCTTGTCTAAATCGGAGCGGTCTCGGGTACGGCGGGCCAAAGTAGTTTTCTTCTCGGCCTCTTCATGAGCCACCCAATTGGATAATCGTTTTATCTCCCGGGCGGCGTTGGCCATTGCAAGGTGCTCTTCTTCCGACCGAGCATCCGCCTTCGATAATTGCTACCTCAAAGCAGTAATTTCTGAGCGAAGACAGTCTAGACCTTCGTCACCCGGAGGGATGGTGCAATGGGCTAGCTTGGTCTCTTGTTCTTTCACTCGCATCTCGGCCGCCCGACGTCCCCGAATGTTTGTGACCAAAGCTTGGGCAACTGATTGGCTCGCCACCCAATGCTACACCATGATAAGAATATTATAAATATAAGTATGAGTAGAAGCTGCTAAGTGAAAGGAAGAGGTACCTGAGTGGCCTCCATGAAAAAGCTATCGGCCAGACTCATGGGTTTTTTCTCAGATGTCATAACCCAACCTTGATCCCTACTAGCAACCAGCTGCCCATGTAGGTTGAGCGGTTGAGGTTGGACTATTTGGGTCAGAGTAGTCTCAGACGGAAGCTGGATGTCCACCATCGATCGGGGCGGTGATTGCATTGATAGAAGGGCTTCTTGTTGATGCAGTCTAACCCTGATTGTTGTTTTGGTGTTGACACCGATATTAGTTTAGGTTAATGAGATGATTGGGATTAAGTCTTGGTCGGGGACTAGTCACACCTAGTGGGACTAGGTGGAGTGGAAAAGACCTAGTGAGACTAGGCATACCTAGTGGGACTAGGTGGAAACCCTGGCTTGGGAAGCCAAGTCCTAGCTTGAGAAGCTAGGTTGGATGAAATCCTGGCTTGGGAAGCTAGGTCCTAGCTTGAGAAGCTAGGTTAGATGAAACCCTGGCTTGGGAAGCCAGGTTGACTGAAATCCTGGTGAGTAAAGTCAGGTCCTAGCTTGGGAAGCTAGGTTGGATGAAGTCCCGGTGAGTGAAACTGGGCATGGAGTCTTGGTCCTGGGGACTGAGCACAAGTCAGAGAAGGTTGGGAGCCCGTTCTCTTGACTTAGAGTGGATTTGGCCTTGCCTGGATCGGTCTGGTGACCGATCAGGGAAGTTGGCACGGAGTTCCTTCGTGGATCGGTCTGGTGACCGATCCAGTGATGTCTGATCGGTCTGGTGACCGATCAGGGAGCATACAGAGACTTCGGATGTGTTCTGTTCGGCTCCTGATCGGTCTGGTGACCGATCAGGGAGACTATTCAGATCGTTCTGGTGAACGATCAATTGTCGCGAGCTTCTCACTATAACCGATCAGCCTGGAGCCTGATCGGTCAGGAGGTGCTCTGATTGGTCCCCAGACCGATCAGGCCACATCCTGAACGGTCTGGTGACCGATCAGTAGGCTTGGGCTGCGAATCTGGAAAAATACCCTGCAATGGGGTGGATCGGTCTGGTGACCGATCCATGACTTGAGTCCGATCTGGTGATCGATCACAAAGAAGTCGCGATTTCAGATTTCTCACTGGGGACCGATCAGGCTGGAGCCTGATCGTTCTTGACCGGGGCGCCCGGGACTCTGGGCGCGCCCGGGTTGACCGGGTCAAACCTTATCCCTTGGCTTCGCTGGCTTCTGCTTCGATGGTTTGCTATTGGGGGCGCTGTGGGCGCCCAGGAGCAGCGGGGGTTCCCCGGGAGCATGGGGCCGCCCCGCCCAGCAGCTGTTCGAAGCCTTCCTTACTTACATTGTTTTGTATGCACCTTAGGGGCGCCCGGGACACTCCGGGCGCCCTACTCAGCCACTGCCTCACTCCTTTGAGGCTCTCTGAGCTGCAGACACTCGTTCCTTTGGTCCTACATCCAGGGTTAGTCCAAAACAATATAAAATAATAATGTGTTAGTTTATACAGCCTTAGCTGTCTTGGTTCTGACTTTGAGCCTCCAAAATGGAGCTCTAGGTCGAACCGACGCCTACTGTTCCCTCTCGACGGGGAACGCGTCCTCACCTACTCCTCTCGGGAGAATGTACCTGATGCCAACCGCTCCTTTGGTTGGACTTTTGCCTAGCGGTCCTTTACCAGGTCTTGGATACCGAGCTGTCCTTCGCCCGATGTCTAGCAGTCCTTCGCTAGGGCTTCAGTCCCAAGCTGTCCTTCGCCTGGTGCCTAGCAGTCCTTCGCTAGGGCTTTGTACCCTGGCATTCCTTTGCCAGTGCCTAGTAGTCCTTCGCTAGGACTTTTTAACCTGCACACTAGAGTAATTTGTTAGATAACAAGTAAGACTTAACTTTTGAGCCCTGTTGCCATTATCAAAACTCAGGTTCGACTTGGGTGCTTTCTGCACCAACAATCTCCCCCTTTTTGATTTATGGCAACCCTGGTTCAAAAAGTTAAGTTTAATCAAAGCATAAAAATTACCGTTTGTTCCCTCCCCCTGGAAGGAGTCTCCCCCTAGATTTTTCAAAAATTCGTGGGGTTTTTGATAATAGATTTTATGTCAAAAAACTTTAAGAAGAGTTTTGAAAAACTTAAGTTTTGAGTACTGAAAATTTTGACGCCTTAAGTTTAAGGTACTCAAAAGTTTTGAAAACTTAAGTTTTAAAGTGCTTGGTAAAATTTGAACATTTTAAGTACTGAGAGTTTGAAAAACTTCAGTTTTAAGTACTTAGAAAAATTTTGAAAATTTGAGAACTTAAGTACTTAGTAAAGTTTTGAAAAGCTTAAGTACTTAGTAAAATTTTGAAAATTTGAAAAAGCTTAAGTACTTAGTAAAATTTTGAAAATTTGAAAAAGCTTAAGTACTTAGTAAAATTTTGAAAATTATGAAAAGCTTAAGTACTTAGTAAATTTTGAAAAGCTTAAGTACTCACAGAATTTTTGAAAAGCTTAATTAAATACTTTTTGAATAAAGGATAGATTTTAAAATTTTGAGAGACAAAAATAACAAAAACCCATTTTAAATAGAAAATTTTAAATTCTCTCCTTTCTTATCTCTCCCCCTTTGCCATATATCAAAAACAGATAAATATAGCAGAAATTAAATTGCATAAAGGGAATAACTTTCATAAAGAAAAAATATTTGCATGATTTTGCTGTACTGAACCAATTCATGATAAGACTTAAACCAAATCAGTTGATTTTCTCTTGTAGGGACCTATCTAACCCAATTAGCTACTCACTAAGTGTTATAAACAGTAGTTTTTGCTAGGGTTAGTCAAGTTAAGTGTTTCTGTTCAAGTTAGATTTTCTAAACTTGACACTTAACTTGATTGCTGTGTAAGTTGTATTTAGTGCCCCAATTACTGCAGATGCACTGACTTAAAGCATCTTGAATTAAGGCAAAGTCCTAAGCATCTCAACCCTTTCTAGGTTATCAATCAAAAGTACCCTAAAGTGTTTGTGAGATGCTGGCTTCTAAATCTATAGGTGCATGCATTTCTAGGGTTAGGGCCTAGGCTAAGTCCATTTGTGAAAAAGCCCTAGTTTTAAAAGGGGGTAGTTTTGAAATAAAACTAAGTCGGAAAAGATTTAAAAAACTGATTTTAAAAACAACAGTTTTTCAAAATTCTTTTAGAAACTGATTTTTAAATTAAATAAAGCAGAAAATCAAAAGTAGAATTAATCTATTCTACAGAGCACAATCCTAACTGCTGTTCAAACAAGTGTTCATTTCCATAGGTCAGCTAGTCAAACAGAACAAGTACTCAAAATTCAACACAGTCACACAGGTCAGACATAAGTCAACCCTACTGAGTAGGGGCAGTCAAATAGTTACTGGTACAATACTAAGCAAATCTAGGACGAGGGACCGGGATGATCAGATGGGTCGGGCTGCCATGAATTGAATCGTGTCATCATCTCAATGTATCGTGCATCAGCCACTTCTCGATCGGCTCTACGAGCGTCCATCTGCTCTATGTGATAGGCCTCGACCTCCTCCCGGAGACTGTGGATCTCCGTCTGTATCTGTGTGAGGCGTTGGTCGAGGGTCGGTGGTGGAGGCTCGTCTATGTGTGCTCGGGCTGCTGCCGCTATGTCTCCAACGTCCACGTCTACCTCCTCGTCTGAGTGAATCGGAGCCCCGGCCTGCTGTCGTCTCCAACTCAAAACCCCGGTGGCCGATACCTCTAGACCCACTAACGAGAAGTTCCTAAATCCTATTTCATCAAAGTCGGTCATAGCGGTTATTTCACCCACGGTAATGTCACGACCGTGGTGATGAAAGAGGGAGGTGATGATGTGGCAGTATGGAGTGCGCACTCGTCCCTGGGTCGTAACACTGGACGCATACAGAATGGTATGAAACATGTGTAGTCCAATGTCAATGTCAAGGTGATGAACTAGGGCATACAGAAGAAAGGCATGAAAGGGTCGCATGGTCCCGAGATCTCTAGTGGAGAGTGGTAAGATACAGCGGACCAGGACTCTGTACAGGGCATAGTCCTGTGCCTGAAGGTCAACGGCTTGGAATCGTCTATTTGCAGGGAGTCTAGCTTCCCTATAGAAGTAGGAGTGGATAGTGTCTAAGATAATGTGAGAGTAGGGAGGATCAAATGGAGGATTCCTAGGTGGATAGCAGCAGAATGTGGACTGGGAGGGTCGCAGTCCAAGGAATCGGTTCAGCAAAGTAGGGGTGATAGACAGAGGTATCCCTTGCACAGTAGTGTGAAACATGAGATTATCTTGTCGAACTATGTTATTGTAGAATTCTACACATAAGGATTCATTAATGGTATGAGTGCAGAAGACAAGATTATCTAACTGATAGAAGTTTATAATATTCATGGCTATGGGGCATGATTGGGTAAAGAAATGTCTATTAAGATAGCTTGTCTTGATAGGCTTGTAAATGGTTTGAGCAAACTTATTACATAATTCTAGAGTAGGAAACCTAGGGTCGGGACTTGGTTCGGCACCGGGGTTGGCCGGGTTTGGTCGACGTCTTCTAAGAGAAGGAATTTAAACGAAGTATGAAGGTATTGCATTAAACTTAAAAAATTAATTTAAATGCAATAAAAATTATACCGGGCAGCTCGGGGAGGCATAGTTGAGGATGAGAGCTTGCAATGTCTCTTGATCTTCTTGTAAGGAAGGAAGGGTGGAAGGAAGTTGGTTTTTGGTGTGGGAAGAGAAGGGGATTCGGATTCCTTTTATAGGCATTACATTGGGGGTGCCCGAGAGCTCCCGGGCGCCCGGGTCAGTGGTCTCTGCCTTTGGCAGAAACTGTAGCTGGATGGGGGCGCCCGGAGTGCTCCGGGCGCCCGGTTCAGGGCGTGCTTGCAGCTTTTGCTGCTTTGACTGTGATGGGGCGCCCACGTGGTTCCGGGCGCCCTGGACAAAGGTCAGGTTCAGCTTTTCGCCTCGAGAGAGGGAAAAGGCATGGTGGGGGCGCCCGCGTGGTTCCGGGCGCCCGGGACTTTATAGGAAAAGACAAGTTTTATTTCTTATCATCGTTTGACCATTGTTTAATTGGTTTGACCATGGTTTAATCGGTTTGACCATGGTTTAATCGGCTTGACCATGGATTGAATTGCTTTGACTTGTGGTTTGACTATTTTGACCATGGTCTGACCGTGTTGACCATGGTTTGACCATGACCTTAACTATAGGATTAACTCATAATATAGGTATTTAACGAATTTCCAATTGAGTCTTAATCTTACTGTCTCACCCAATCTAAGGGTTTCAATCACGTTAGCCTTATAGGTTTTGTGAGACAGGTTTTGATAAGTAAAATTTATTTTGAAAAATTATTATTTATTTTGAAAACCTTAATTAATTTTTGAAAACAGTTAAGTTTACTCTTAATTTTTGAAAACAGTTAAGTTTAAAAGAGAATGTTTGAATCTATACTTAACTGAAAATTTGTGTTAGATTTGAATTTGACAAAAAGTAATTTGAATTTGAAATTCAAAAATTGGCTTCCAGGTCTTGGCGAGGCACTAGGCCTTCTTTGGCCGTAGCCTTATTGGATCATCAACCCTTTCCTTGACAAAGTCGTTTAATGAAATTTCATTTTCAAAATTAATCTTTGAAAAGTTCTAGTCTAACTAGTTTGGATTTTGGATCGGTAGCTTTGGCTAGTTTCACCAGTCTAAAGAGACCAAGTAAACTTGATCTTATTAGAATTGGTTTCCCTAACGTACTATCATCTCACCTCCACCCAATACTATGTTTTCAAGTTTCAGTTAGGTTTGTTCAGTCCTTATACTAACTATTTCTAAGCATGGTAAATTGCAGAAATTTAAATAAACAATCAAACATGCAATTTGCAATCAAGAATTAAATTTTATCTAACAATAAATATAGTTTTCAGTTTGGCTCCCCCTGGACTAAAGCCACGATAATGATTAGGCAAGATGTGAATCTTGTCCTTGGGGATCCAATACTGATTTGATCCAGTTGGTTTGTTCAGGTACAGTTTAGGTACCCATGCCTGAATTTTACTTCTGGACAGATTCAGTACAGTAAAGTAAGATCTTTGTCGGGATTTGGTTCTATAGCCAAGTCCGGATCGATTTAGAACGGACTTCTGTTTTCCAAGAATCATGTCAAGACCCTTGGAACCAGAAGTGAATCGTTCTAAGGCAGCTCTAAGATCCTTAACCTGAGTTTTCAGGGAGGAGTTCTCTTTCTCAAGTTTTTCAACTTGAGTAGGAGTTCCTACTTGAACTTTCTCAGTTAAGGATTTAGAGTCTGCTCCCTCTTTCAGGAGTTTTACTTCCTGTCGGAGGGATTCGACTCGGAGTTTGGCTTTCGCCAAATCTCGAGAAAGATATGAAATAAGTTCGTTTAATTGACTTCTATTGAAACCACTTACCTTGATTTCGCCGTCTTCTGAAAAGGTTAGTCTGTCGTCGTCTTGTTCAGATTCTGACTCGGTCCCGACTTCTTCTGAGGCGGTCAGAGCTAGTAGGTTTGACTGGGGTGCTTCTTCTTCTTCTTCTGAGGAAGATTCGTCCCAGGTTGCTTGGAGTGCTTTCTTTCTTCTTGTCTTTTTAGTCTCCTTTAGGTTTGGACACTCCATCTTGTAGTGGCCCTTCTTCTTGCACTCGTAGCAGGTTACGTTGGGCTTGTTTTTGTCATTTGTGGGTTCAGCTGGTTCGTCCTTTCTTCGGTTGGCCTTCCTTCTGTTGGTTTGGTTCTTCAATTCTTTATAGTAGCTTCGGGCCAATCGGACCAGCTTAGGTCGATCTCCTTCTTCGTCTTCTGAGTCTGAGTCTGAGTTAGACTCGGGTTCAGGTTGAGGCTTCTTCTTTGTTGACCTTCCAGTTTTTCCTGCAACAAAAGCAATACCTTTCTCGGCCAAATTGCAGTTAGTCTGTTCATGAAGTTCTAATTCGGAAAATAATTCATCTAGTTTAATTTTTGAGAGATCCCATGAAACCTTGTATGCATCTACCATAGATGCCCACAAGGTGTTTCTAGGGAAAGCATTTAGAGCATACCTTATTAGGTCATGGTTTTCGACCTTGTGACCAATAGTGTGAAGACCGTTCATAAGTTCTTGAATCCGGGCGTGAAGCTGAGCAGCAGTTTCGTTGTCGGCCATTTTGATGGTGTACAGCTCGTTCAGAAGCAGATCTCTCTTACTGATCCGAGTGTCTGATGTTCCTTCGTGCAGCTCGATCAATTTTGCCCACAGCTCCTAGGCACTGTTGAAGGGGCCCACCCGGTTCAGCTCCTCTTTTGTTAAGCCACATTGAAGGGTCTGAGTCGCCTTTGCATCTGCTTCGATTCTTCGTTTCAGAGCGGTGTCCTACTCTGTGTAGCTTTGAGGAACTCCTTCAGCATTTGTGGGAATCTCCAGTCCGGACTGGATGATAATCCACATGTCCACCTGTGTTTTCAGGTGGACCTCCATTCGACTTTTCCAGTAGGAAAAGTCTTCTCCACTGAAAAGTGGAGGTCTGGCGGTGCTGAATCCTTCTTGCATGGCCATTTAATCTGAAAAAAATAACTAAAAAAAATTTCCCAAGACTTGGTCTTGGATTAGTAGTGCGGGATAAGTAAAATAAAATATCGAGGGGTGTTGCACCAACCTCGATTAACGGGAAAAAGAAAATTCGAAAAAAAATTCGAACGAGAAAAAGAAAATAAAAATCCGAAAAATTTTCAAACTGGTGGTTGCACCAAATTTGATCTTCCCCGCTCTGATACCACTTGTTGGATCGAGAGAGACGATAGAGGGGGTGAATATCGTTAACGTTTTTCGGAAAAACTTAGAGCAAATACGCAGCGGAAATTAAGAAAACACAATCACACAGAGACACGATCGATTTTACTTGGTTCGGAGCCTGGGTCGACTCCTACTCCAAGGCTCACGGTCGTTGACCGTTTACTGAGGGCAATTCTATAATCGCGCAAAGATTCTTACAAAAGGATTACAGTTCTAGTACAGTAGTAGTATAACGGAAATAAAAAATTAGTTCTTCGTTACCGACGTCCGATATGGGATGTTTCTCGGAGCAGAGGGACATCGTCGGTGCTTTCGTGTCGAGTTGGAAGGTTTCTGGAGCGAAGCGCAGGAGCAGAAGAACGTTACAGTGTTGGAAGATGTGATGTTCTGAAGCCTGGGGTCGAGGGCCCTTTTATAGGCCCTGGGGGCGCCCGGAACGTCGGGGGCGCCCCCCCCACGTGTCACTCGATCCGTCTCGGTCTCGATCAGCTTCTGATCCCTTCAAACTCGGGATCAGATCTTGACTGGGGCGCCCGGGACGCTGGGGACGCCCGGGTTGACCGGGTCAAACCTTATCCCTTGGCTTCGCTGGCTTCTGCTTCGATGGTTTGCTATTGGGGGCGCCCGGAGCGCTGGGGGCGCCCGGGAGCAGCGGGGGCGCCCGGGAGCACGGGGGCGCCCCGCCCAGCAGCTGTTCGAAGCCTTCCTTACTTACATTGTTTTGTATGCACCTTGGGGGCGCCCGGGACACTCCGGGCGCCCTACTCAACCACTGCCTCACTCCTTTGAGGCTCCCTGAGCTGCAGACACTCGTTCCTTTGGTCCTGCATCCAGGGTTAGTCCAAAACAACATAAAATAATAATGTGTTAGTTTATACAGCCTTAGCTGTCTTGGTTCTGCCTTTGAGCCTCCAAAATGGAGCTCTAGGTCGAACCGACGCCTACTGTTCCCTCTCGACGGGGAACGCGTCCTCACCTACTCCTCTCGGGAGAATGTACCTGATGCCAACCGCTCCTTTGGTTGGACTTTTGCCTAGCGGTCCTTTGCCAGGTCTTGGATACCGAGCTGTCCTTCGCCCGATGCCTAGCAGTCCTTCGCTAGGGCTTCAGTCCCAAGCTGTCCTTCACCTGGTGCCTAGCAGTCCTTCGCTAGGGCTTTGTACCCTGACATTCCTTTGCCAGTGCCTAGCAGTCCTTCGCTAGGACTTTTTAACCTGCACACTAAAGTAACTTGTTAGATAACAAGTAAGACTTAATTTTTGATCCCTGTTGCCATTATCAAAACTCAGGTTCGACTTGGGTGCTTTCTGCACCAACATGTAGGTCAAGGATTCTTTGGGCAAGGGGTTGGACCTCTTCTATATCCTTATCAATAGAAGCCTTTCTAGGGTAGGTACTAGTGGTGTCATCAAATTTGACATTTGAGGACTCCTCAATCACTTTTGTCCTCTTGTTGTACACTCTATAACCCCTACTAGTCACTGTGTTTCCTACTAGAATTCCTTCATCGGCTTTTGACTCAAATTTCCTTAGGTCATCTTTGGTGTTTAAAATGTAGACTTTACATCCAAAGACTCTAAAATAATGGACTTGTGGTACCCTTCCATTCTACAGTTCAAAGGGAGTTTTTCCTAAAAACCTATGTACCAATACCCGATTTTGGATATAACAAGTGGTCTTAAACGCTTCGGCCCAAAAATAGCTAGGAATGGAATATGCATTAAGCATAGTCCTAGCAGCTTCTTGTAGGGCTTGGTTTCTCCTCTCAACTACCCATTTTGTTGAGGAGTCCTTGGGCATGAAAACTCATGCTTGTACCCATTTTCAACACAAAATTGTGTGAAGTTAGCATTTTGGAACTCCCCACCATGATCACTCCTAATTCGGTTTATTTTGGTATTCTTTTCGTTTTCTACCCTTTTACTAAAACCTATAAAGATATCTAGGGTATCATCCTTATGTTTCAAGAAGTAGACCCATGTGAACCTAGAAAAGTCATCTACTATCACTAGGCAATACTTACTCCCTACAAGTGATGGAGTACTATGGCAATCAAACAAATCTATATGCAAAAGTTCTAAAGGTAAGGAAGTGGTGATTAGAGTTTTACCTTTGTGTGATGCTTTTGATTGCTTACCCTCTTGGCATGCATCACACAACTTGGTCTTCTCATACTTGATCATTGGGAGCCCCTTCACCAGCTCTTCCTTGGCCACTCTTGCAATGCTCCTCATGTTGACATGTCCAAGTCTCTGGTGCCACAACCACCCTTCTTCTTCTTTAGACATGAGACACTTAACAACATTGTTAGTAGCATAAGATAGATCAAGATAATATAAATTTTCCTCTCTAAACCCTTCTAATATGATAGTATTTGAATCACTTTGCCTTATTACACATTTCTTAGCATGAAATTCTACTCTAAAACCGGCATCACATAGTTGACTCACACTTAATAAATTAAACTTCATATCTTTGATTAAAAGTACCTTATGAATCGAAATAGTAGGTGATACCTCAATTGTGCCCCTACCAATGATCCTCAACTTTCCACTATTCCCAAAGGAGACCGTCCCTTCTCTTAGGTAGCTAATAGTGGTGAACTTGCTCACATCCCCGGTCATGTGTCTTGAGCATCCACTATCTACTATCCATAAAGTTGGGGCCTCCTTCACCTTTACCTAGACAACACGGAAAACATACTCTTTTGGTACCGATATTTTTGATTCATAAACATCATTTAGAAATTTCTTAGGTACCCATGCCTTCTTTGTGGTTCCCTTAGCCCCTAATCTCCTAGATGCACCAATCCTACCGGTGAGTGAAACAAAAGGTACCTCCTTGATCTTAGGCCTATAGCCCAACCCAGCCTTGTTGTATACAGCCCTTTGACTGTTGATGATCATATCTAGGTTGCTAGATCCTATTTGGAATTTCCTCAAGGCCAGTCGACTGCCCCAAGGCCAGTCGACTGGTCCGAGGCTGCGAACTTTCTGTGGGTTTTGGCAGTCGCCTGCCTCTAGGCCAGTCGACTACCCTGCCTCCCAGCTCAACTCCAGCCACTCCGGACCTTCCCCTTCGCGTGTGCCTTTAGGTCTGTTCCCTTGGTTTGCCCTTTGAAGTCCTCTTCCTCTGGCTATCGTCCCTCGGATGCGCACGCAAGCCTTCCCTTGGCTTGCCTCCATGCCACCCTTCACGTGTACCCTTGAAGTCCACTTCCCGGCTTGCCCTTGGAGCTCTCCTCCCTCGGCTCTCGTCCCTCGGATAGGTCCACCAAGTGTGATTCTCCAAGTCCTGTAAACTCAATCACACATATCAAATACAACATAACACTCTAACTTTAAACCTATTCGCCCACACATCAAAACCATGATCTTCCAATCATTTAAGGGTCGATTGCCTCAACATAGTCGACCTGATATTCTTTTTGTTGTGGGTATGTGCGCTAGGTATCAAGTCTGTGCCAAAGAATCTCATCGAATTGCTATTAAAAGAATTTTGAGATACCTTAAGGGCACAATTAGAGTTGATCTTTGGTACCCCCGTACCGAGTCGTTTGACCTAATTGGCTACACCGATTCCGACTATGCTGGGTGCAAGTTGGATCGGAAGAGCACAAGTGGGGGTTACCAATTCATAGGATTATCATTAGTTAGTTGGTTAAGTCGGAAGCAACATTGTGTTGCTCTCTCCACGACCGAGGCAGAATATATCGCCATGGGAGAGTGTATCGCAATTGTTGTGGATGATTCATACACTAGAGGACTATGGATTAACCTACAAGGGTGTGCAAGTGTTGTGTGACAACATAAGCACAATAAACCTAACAAAGAATCCAGTCCATCACTCTAGAACCAAGCATATTGAAGTGTGTCACCACTTCATTAGAGATCATGTTGCTAGAGGAGATATTGTACTCTCACATGTAGAGTCAAAATCGAACCTAGCAGACATTTTCACTAAACCACTCCCCGAGTATGAATTTAGTTTCTTCTGAAGGGAGTTGGGAATGTGTCGTGCTTCATAGGATTAAAAAGCATTCAAAACCCTTCATGATCATTTCAAATTATTGGGAACAATTATTGAGCAACTTGGAGGCATCTCACATAAACTATAAGGTTTAACAAAATATTTTTGTTTGCTAGAAATGGGGTGAGATGTTAGGATCAACCTAATTACTTAAAATGTCAATGCATCCCTTGAGAAATTAGGTTGACGAGACAATAATCATTAAATTGACCAAGTATGGGGAAAATCAATGCATAACCTATGTGTACTTGGCTCCATGATCATACTTGGACATTCCAATCAAGGAAACTTGATTGGAGACTTATTTTGATACAAACACGTTTTTCATTGGATGAATGTTCTAATTGGGTGAATGCTTTGATTGAATTTGACTTCACTTGGGTGGAGCAAATTGATTTGATAAATCCATAAGGACCTTTGATCCTTGTTAAGGGATCAATTATAGTCAAGGGAACACCTCCACAAACAGCAAAGTTACATCATATCGTATCGGAATTCATTCGGATGTATGAAACTGAAGTTTATAATTGTATCAGAAAAATTCCTGATACCCGATCGATCATCGGACCGATCAGGAGGTGGCCTGATCGGTCACCGGACCGATCAAGAGTAGGTTGATCGGTCCAAATGACCGATCAAGCAATTTATCGATTAATCAAAGAAATCACTCTGTGTTGGCCTGGATCGGTCCACAGACCGATCTGGCCCCCTTGGTGATCGGTCCACAGACCGATCAGGAGGGTCACAGAAAATTTCGCCAACTCTCTGTTCGCTCCCTAATCGATCGGCAGATCGATCAGGGGCTTGCCTGATCGGTCACCCGACCGATCAGGACCAAGCCAGACCGATCAGGCTGGAGCCTGATCGGTCTGAGCGTTCCTGGATTGAACGGTGATCCGTCGATCGCAATAAATTTCGGTTGGTGGATCGGCCCACCAACCTATTAACTCCATCTATCTCTTCATTTTCAACCCTAGCACCGAAACCTTTGTCTTCTACCTGCGTGAAACCTTCCTCAGTTTCCTCCTCTTGCGTTTCCTCTTCCTGCGCTGAAGCTTGGCGTGATCTGCTCCCTATGTGGATCTGTGATCTTTGGAGTTTCTCTGAAGGTCAGCACCGCGTGAGCTTCTTCTTCCTGCGCACGTCCTTTGCGCTACTTCATCCTCTGCGCAATCTCTTCTTCCAACCTATTGAGACCTGTTCTTTCCAAGATAATCATTCACCAATATGGCCCCTAAGTAAGTTTTTGTTTTGTTTGTAACCTGTTGATTACTTCATCAGTCACGATTTATGGAAGCTAACCATGTTGATTCTTTGTGTGATTGTGTACCGTGACCTTGCCCTTGCCGTGCCTTACCCATATGATCAAACCTTATTGTCACTTGATTATTGATCAAACCTTCCATTGCATAATCAAATTTGTGTGTGCCATGATTATCAATTCTCGCCGTGTCCTTGTCTCGACTATTGATCAAAATTATGGTGTATGTCATGATTTAGTTTTCCACTTGATTCTTGATCAAACCATATTTCCTTGATTAAATTTTTATTCACTGATCATTATGTGTTCAATTTATCAACTCCAATCTGTTGTCGTGACTTATTGTTCCAATCCTTAGGAAATTTTCTAGAGGTAAAGAACCGGCTGAGGGTACCTCACGATCGAGGGCTCCCTCTTCATCTCCTAGACCCCAACCTCCTTCGGATGTCAGATTTTAAAATGCTCATTTCGAATTTTTCTTTCACAGTCGAACCTTCAAACTCCTACCTTGTTGAACTGTGGACCGAGTGTTTGTTTACGAACACTGTTCTTCAGTACGCCAAATCATTGAGTTCTACGAGCTAGGATCCATTCTCTTCCTTGAGCGGCCAATAAATTTTGATTTAGTCTCCGAATTTTATAACAACATGGTCAGTAGAGAGGATACGGGGTATAGGACCCGAGTGGCCAGTATCGACCTCAATTTTGATTTATCAGCTTTCACTGACTTTCTAGCTTGTCGTCGTTCAGATAATGACTTTCCGCTTTACCCTTATCTTCCAAATCCTCTACCAGTTCCCTTCGATGGAGTCACTCTGGATTCTATCCAAGAGTATTTTTTCGGCCATCCCAAGCCGAGGGGTCCTAGTGAGCCTGTCGGTGATTTTCCCACATTTGCCGGTCTCAGTCTTTCCCCCGCTGATTATGTCCTGTTTAAAATTATCACTAACTGTCTGATCCCTATTACTTCGAAGCCCTTAGCAGAAATTCGCTCATTCCACTGCTTGATGCTCTATGGGATGCATCGGTAGTTAAACTTTGACATCATAGCGACCATCTATTTTTCCATCATCGCCTACAGTTAGATCGACCGTCAGGCGGTTTACATGCCGTTTGGACATATCATTACTGCCTGGCTTCATTCGGTCGGTATCGACGTGTCACAGGGCAGGATCGTGCCGATGGTTCGGCAGGACTGCCGACTTGGCCAACGCGCTTTGGCCCAGTCTGACATTATCGTCGGACCGCAGGGGCTGAAGTGGAAGGATAGGAGAGGTCTAGGGGAATTACCTAGGGCGGCCCATGTTCAGATACCTGCAGCTCCGGCTTTTCATCAAGAGCCGCCCGCTGCTGCAGAGGGCCACTATGAGCCAGATCCGGATCTTCGATGGCAGATTGCGGAGCTGGAGCAGACGATCCAACATGATCTTCATATGACAGAGCTCTGGTGATAGGAGGTCCGCTCTGAGTTTCAGTCTTTCGACCGCAGATTACTCGCGATCGAGTTCGACGTCTCTGGAGTCTGCTCCCGGCAGGAGGCGTGGTACGAGTAGTGGCATGCCTGGACTGCTGGTCATCCGTACCAGCCTTCATCTTCTAGAGCTGCGCCCTCCAGCAGCACTGCACCAGGGAGCATTATACCTATTGATGATACATCTGACGACGACCCCCCCCCCCCCGAGGATTGATGATTCTGATGTTGACTATTATGGCTTGATGATGTATTTGACTGTTATGACATGGCGTTGTTCTTGACTAGCTTTGATGCAGTGTTCTGCATCTGACTATATGACTATTTCCATATATGACTTGTTACTCCATGCTTATTACTAGTTCTTGTTTTCTTCCTATTCCTTGATTCATATGCTGCATGTGATTGCTATATCCTGCTGTATCTTTATCATATGGTTTCATATGCTTTCAAAATTAAATCAAATCTTTGTTGTTTTGGGAAAATCCCTAGGTTTGAGGGGGAGTATGTTTAAACTTAACAACCGGTCTACACGCTTTTCGGTGTTTGACAAAGGGGGAGAGTGTGGTTGGTTAAGTTTAGGACTACTACAAGTTTAACTGTTGTAGGGGGAGGATCCTGATTCTCCTACGATTTTGAAATTTGAGACAATTGAATTCAAATTCCTAAACTTAAAATCGGGTTGTCAAACAACAAAAAGGGGGAGATTGTTGATGCAGTCTGACCCTGATTGTTATTTTGGTGTTGACACCGGATTTAGTTTAGGTTAATGAGATGATTGGGATTAAGTCCTGGTCAGGGACTAGTCACACCTAGTGGGACTAGGTGGAGTGGAAAAGTCCTAGTGGGACTAGGTGGAAACCCTGGCTTGGGAAGCCAGGTCCTAGCTTAAGAAGCTAGGTTGGATGAAATCCTGGCTTGGGAAGCCAGGTTCTAGCTTGAGAAGTTAGGTTGGATGAAATCCTGGCTTAGGAAGCCAGGTCCTAGCTTGAGAAGCTAGGTTGGATGAAACTCTGGCTTGGGAAGCCAGGTCCTAGCATGGAAAGCTAGGTTGACTGAAATCCTGGTGAGTGAAGTCAGGTCCTAGCTTGGGAAGCTAGGTTGGATGAAGTCCCGGTGAGTGAAACTGGGCATGGAGTCTTGGTCCGAGGGACTGAGCACGAGTCAGAGAAGGCTGGGAGCCCGTTCTCTTGACTTAGAGTGGATTTGGCCTTGCCTGAATCGGTCTGGTGACCGATCAAGGAAGTTGGCATGGAGTTCCTTCGTGGATCGGTCTGGTGACCGATCCAGTGATGTTTGATCGGTCTGGTGACCGATCCAGTGATGTTTGATCGGTCTGGTGACCGATCAGGGAGCATACAGAGACTTTGGATGTGTTCTGTTCGGCTCCTGATCGGTCTGGTGACCGATCAGGGAGACTATTCAGATCGTTCTGGTGAACGATCAATTGTCGCGAGATTCTCACTATAACTGATCAGCCTGCAGCCTGATCGGTCAGGAGGTGCTCTGATTGGTCCCCAGACCGATCAGGCCACATCCTGATCGGTCTGGTGACCGATCAGGCCACATCCTGATCGGTCTGGTGACCGATCAGTAGGCTTGGGTTGCGAATCTGGAAAAACACCCTGCAATGGGGTGGATCGGTCTGGTGGCCGATCCATGACTTGGGTCTGATCTGGTGATCGATCACAAAGAAGTCGCGATTTCAGATTTCTCACTGGGGACCGATCAGGCTGGAGCCTAATCGGTCTGGACCCATCCTGATCGGTCTGGTGACCGATCAGGAGTCACTCTAATCGGTTCGGTGACCGATCAGTAGCTGACAGCTTTAATTCAAAAGCGCTGTCAGAGTTCTGATTGCGTTCTGATTTCCTACTGATACCTATTCAGAGTCTTCTGATATTTGATCCTCTGTTGATTTGTTGTGCTAATGACCTGCTAAGTGTGCAGATAACTCAGGTTCACTCAAGGGGAGTCAAATGGAGGCTTTTGCTTCATCAGGTTTGGCAGTTTTCCTTCTCAGGTTTCAACGGACGACTGCGCCACTGAGATGCTGACTGGGGCTCAACTGAGGGAAGCTCAGGGAGTCCTGGAGAGGTCAGGGTAGCTAGGCAGTTGCAGTTGAGCAGCTGGGAGCTGCAGAGAGGTGGTTGTGGCCTAAGATCAGTGAGCGGAGACTTAAGAGCTTGGTGGCGAAGAAGTCTCTACAACTAACGAACAGAAACGATTGAGAAGTTCTTGACCTTGTTGCGACATCTCTTTGAGCAAGCAACTATAAATCTTGAGCAACATTCTGATACTTGAGCACTTGGAAGAAACAAGGAGTTTGGCGAGTCCATCAGCAAGAAGACACGAAGAGTAGGGAGTTCTTGCGTGAGATCTATGCTGAGTGGAGCTCGGTGAGGAGTTCGCTTGTGTTCTTTCTGTCATAAGTGCTCTGTAAGCTTCCTTTTCTTTCACTGCGCTTAATTTCTTCATTCTGTTGAAACGCTGTGGAGAGGTTACTCCACCGAGAAGGAGGTTTCATTCTATCCAAATTTTCTGGGGCTTGATCTGCCGACGATCAAGGGATCGCCCACCTCACGGGCACGCCAAGGAGTAGGGGCAAGTTATCCCCGAACCTTGTAAATCATCTTTATTAGCATTTTGTGCTTGTGCTTAGTTTAGGGTTTCGTTTGTGCATCTCTCTGTTTTTGTATTGCTTCCGCTGCAACTAACCCTAAGTGCAGAGAACCCTTTAAAAGTTCAAGAAGTTTGTGTCTGGCTACATTCACCCCCCCCCTCTCTAGCCATCCAAGCACCAACACTTCTATGGCGTCAGACTTACTGGCATCTGTCTCGGAGGCCGATAGAGGCGGGACAGTGCCCGAGGTCGAGGCCCCTGAATGAGGCACTGCTGAGGAAGACGCCGGGGCCCCTTAGTGAGGCGCGATCGGAGTCGAGTCCCGGGTTCTGGGTCTGGGAGGGGCCGAGCCGGAAGTCAAGGCCTGAGTGTCGGATGATGCGCGGTCAAGGCGAGGGGTCAGTGCAACCCGACCTCCTGAAGCTACTCCTTGGGCCGAGGATGTACCTAGGGAAACAGTCACCCGGCGACGCTTCCGCTCCAGGCTCTCAGAAGCCGGCTGCTCCACCTCCTCTTCTTCCGCCTACCGACTCCTCATCTACTACTTGGGGAGCCGCATCTAAGCCCTCGAGCAGAGGGTCAGCTTCCACATCGTCTTCCCCAGCTTCAAGTTGCTCGGGAACCAGGACAACGTTTATCGGAGGTACCGCCCGGTTGGCCAATAGGTTCGCAGCCAGGGCCTCCAAAGCCTCTTCTTCCAAGGCCAGTACATCGGTGACCAGGGCACCATACATGGCTTCAACTGCGACAAAGAAAGAGGTTTAGTTAGCATTAATAAGCTTAGGGACCCGATAAGGACTTACTCAGGGTGCCGGGTAGCTCCACCGGAATCTGACTCAGCTGAAAGAGGTATAGCATAGCCTCGGTCAGTAGCTTGCCCGCGTGGAAGCGAGTTCCCCCGAGCTTAGAAAAAGCTAACTGGTAACCTGGCTCCGAGCAAAGATTCTTGGGCATAGGAGGCTGAATAGGAAGATCTTCTACCCATTCAGTGGGCCAGGTCGGGGGCGGGGCAGATTTAACATAGAAAAAAATGAGATTTCCATCCTTTGTTAGTGGAAGGGACTTTCTCTAAGAAAGCCGACTTGATCCGAGCCTGAAAGTAGAAATTCCCAGGCTCTTTTTTTTGAGGTAATAAAAGAAATTAAAAACCCGGGGCTCAAGGGGAATCTCATAGGCTGTGAAGAGGATCACTGTGCCGCACAAGATCCTAATGGAATTGGGTGCCAATTGGAACAAAGACAGTTGGAAGTATCGGTAGACCGCATGGAAAAATGGGTGAAGAGGAAAATGTAAGCCGACCAGTAATTGGTCTGAGAAAATGGCGAAGTAGTCCAAGGGAGGTTGGTGGGGTCGGTCCCGACGAGCGGGGAGGGCCAGTAAGTGGTCCTCGGGTATTTGGTAATCTATGCGTAGGGTCTCTAGATGACCTAGGGTTAAGGATGAACGGGTAGTCAAGTATCACGATTCGGTCGAGGAGGATGACTCGGCCTTCAAGAGGAGGTCAGGAAATACAAAGAAAAGATTCGGAAGGGGAAAGGAATACCTAAGGACGAGGTTCGCCGGAAACACTGATCGTCGGAGCTCACGGAGGTTGGGCGGCGGAGGTCAGACGAGAGCAGGAGAAAAAGTAGATGTTAAAGTAAAGAAGGGTAAAATGAGGGGGTGAACCTATTTATACTGCGAGCAAAGTGAGGAGGACCGTTGGATGCAGAGGAAGAAAAAGGCGGGCTCAGATCCTGGTCGTCCATTTCCTGCCATTTCCCGAGGTCTCGAAGTTTCGCTCTGACGCCGCACGAGCCATGCTGATGACGCCTCGGTGCCAGAGGCTCCAAGTCAGGAGGTGACACGTGGCCTCGCATTAATAGGTGATTTGACGGAAGATTTAGCATTTAAAGAAGAAGATTGGGAGTACGAGGCGATGCTCGGGAATGCGAAGAGGAATTCGGCCAACCGGGCTAGGAGCCTAGTCAGTCGGACTATGTGCCTCCTTCGACTAGACTTGAAAGGGAGGCTTTGTGATCCGGGCGAGTGGTTTTTGAGGAAGATCGGGAGCCCGGTCGGGTCCGATGGCATCCGGCCTGGATCAAGGAAAATTAGTCCGGGTGGGCCTCGACCCCATGAGCCAGACATGAATCTAAGCAGGAAGAGAAGAGGTTGAGACCAGTAGGACCCGAGGTCGGCCACTCGGGGCTGGTCACCCGAGGTCGGTCACTCGGGGCCGGACACCCGAGGTCGGCCACTCGGGGTCGGACACCCGAGGTCGGCCACTCGAGGCTAGTCACCCGAGGTCAGCCCCTCGGGGTCGGACACCCGAGGTCGAACACCCGAGGTCAGCCACTCGGGGTCGGACACCCGAGGTCGGCCACTCGGGGTCGACCACTCGGGGCTGGTCACCCGAGGTCGGCCCCTCGAGGTCAGACACCCGAGGTCAGCCACTCAGGGTCGGACACTCGAGGTCGGCCACTCGAGGTCGGACACCCGAGGTCGGCCACTCGAGGTCATACACCCGAGGTCGGCCACTCGGGGTCGGACACCCGAGGTCGGCCACTCGGGGCGGATCCCCCAGGGTCGATCATCGGAGGTCGGACACCCGAGGTCAGCCACTCGGGGTTGGTTCCCCAGGGTCGATCATCGGAGGTCGGTCACTCGGGCCGAGTGTTCCCGGCCGAACGACCCGAGGTCGCCCCATGAACGGAAAGGATTCAAGACCTGGGCTCATTCGACTGACCCAGACAGTAAGTTAAGGTGAGTCGACCGAATGAACATAGGTGACTAATGAGCCACTTCCGCAGTAATGGTATGGCAGACCTCTGACACGATCATCACCTGACAGAGCCGCCTGACAGAGTTGCCAAATGTTAATGAGAAGCAGAAGAGGCAGTTTAAACAGGGTGTCAAGTGGCTATGTCAGTCTCATAGGGCCACTAAAGCTGCCACTGGCTCAGCCTGTCAACTGACTCATCCTTAATGAGACAGGACAGCTCTGAGATGTCAGAGAGCTTCCCTTCCCCTATATAAACCCCTCTTTGGGCTCCAAAGGGGGGATTGCTGTCATTTGCAACCTCTACTTCACTTTGAGTGCTCTATTTTGGTCCGACCCGAGTGAGTGAAACCTGACCCACGGTTTAGCCCGAGTCCGACCCCCCGTGCTTCTGCAAATCGGGTCATCTTAGTCAGACCGATTCAACCCGAAGGAGAACCGATCTTCGCTTGTCGACAGGATTTTATATATATATATATATATATATATAATTTTAACTTTTATATTTTATATTTTTATCTCAGTTAATTGTTGGTTTATATCGAGTTAGGATCTATTTAGAGATTTGATGTAATTTTTTTATATATTTTGAAATTATATTTAAGAATATGCATCTTGTTTTTGTAGGGAAAGGTATTTAGGTCGTTGATGGAGATCTGAAGCATCTTGAGGATGGATTTGGAGCGATTTGGGTATTTGATAGATATGGAGTCATTTGAATCATTCATTGAGACCTGGAGCATCTACACCATCCATGAAGATCATCATCATCCAAGCATAAGAGAGTTGTTCATCTAGATCTAGATCCATCTCACCCATTGATTGGGATCAAGCCATTCATGGGTTCATCAAGAAGTGAAGCTTTATCTCCACGGGATGGACTGATAGTTAATACGTAGGTATTGCCATCAAGAAGTCTGGAGGTCAAATTCTGACAAAGTTAGTATGCCCACCCTCCCCACGCGCTAGCCACAACATCCGAGCTAGTAGTCCCCGTGATTTATCTCCTCCGTGTTGGCCCTGAGACAGATTGACGGGAGCGCTAGGGACGAACAATTCACCTATTGCCACTAAAAAATAAAGCTTTACCGCATTGTTCCAATTTTCATCCTAGGGAAGAAGAGCCCAGTATCCAATTTCGAACGCCCAATTCTTCACTTAATGAATCGGATTTTAGTCTTCTTCTCAACCCTCAATCCGGATCTACATCAGTCCTCATCTAGAGAGAGCCCAATTCTTTAAAGAGGGAAGCCTAAATTCAGCACAAAACCCATCAAATTGCAGCCCAAAGAATCTAGGCTAGGAGAATCCAAACCGGATCTAAGAAGCATCAAATCCGGATCCTCAACCCGGATCCGTTAAGAACTTCATCCCAAATTGATGGGAACAGTGCTCCTTCCCTCATCCTCTCACGCGACGCAAGCCTTATTCCCCAAGCCGAGCCGACGCCGTCACTTCATCATCCACCGGCCGGTGGTTTCATCCCTCTTCATCACCGACGGCCGTCCATATCATCTTCTCCACTCCATCCCATCTAAGCCAACCTCACCGATAGCTTCTCCCTGACGCCGACAACACCTCCTTCTCCTCCATCCATCTCCTTCTCGGATTATAGGAGGAGACCACGCCACCACCGGATTCATCCCACCGCCGGAGCTCCTTCATTCTAGAGGAGACAACCACCTCCATCAACATCAACCTTCTCCATCGGATTAGAGAAAGAGTTTCCATTCGGCTCCGGCGACATCCATCATTTCACCGGCAGCCCCTTCTGAGGGAGAAGTTCTAATCCATATCCGAGCTCAAACGGATTAAGGAGAACGACTTCATGTCACAAAATAAAATAAAAATTAACAAAGTTGGGTAATATCGAACCTTGAGCAATCGAACCGGCTCCATAAAAATTTTTCATCGGCCACCAGATAAATCGAGAAGCGCTTTGGCTGACAGTCCAAAAGCTTAACATTTCAGGGTTTGCGTCCCATTTGAAAAAAAAATTCTACAAAATATGTCATAGCTAGGGATCAAATCGTAAATATTTAAGATGATAATTGATCGCTCTTCCGCTATATTATAGTCCTGGGAGCTCTCAGCTTCATCGCCAAGCTCAAGGATTACAAGGCTTGATCCGTTCATCATCATACCGATCAAGGGAGAAGTCTCATCGGCCACTTGGGTCTATTTTCTTTTGTGTTTAGTTGTTATGTGTTGATTGTTTTGTGTTCGATGAAATTTTCCAAACCACTTGGGTTTACTTAGTTGATGCATTAGGTTAGTTTAATTTCTTGGAATATTTTTTTGTGTTGAATTGTAGGTTAGTAATGTTTGTTTTTGTTATTAATTTGGATGTAATAATGTTAGATTATGTTAGGTTTTGTTAATTGCTCCAGCTTTCGTTGCATGTTTAGTTTCATTAGATTATTGTCGTTAACTTTCTTGTAATCGTAGTTTAGGTTGAATTAAGTTTCATTATATGCATTGTTTTTCATTAATTAAGTTTAGTTCCAAAATCCAAACCTCATTTAGACATTAAAACCACAAGCAATAAATCAATTCTAATAACTATCATTATATTCATTGGGAAACAATCCAACATCCTTTGTTACATTACCGGAAAGAGGTTCGATACTTAATTGAGTTTGAAATTATGGTATGATACACGATTATCAAGTATTTTTAGCACAAACTCACTAATGGACCCAACCTCATTATACTTACTCAAAGACAACATCAATGTCTTCTTAAAACTCTCATGACTTTGACTCACCATGTTAAAATTTTCACATTCTAAACCTTATACGACTACTATGAGAGAGTTTTGGTCAAGTCTCATTAATAACTTTACACATATTAAAATCAATTCAAATAAAAATCAACACATTCCTAAAAATCATTTGAGTGTCACCAAGCCCTCTCACATCCCATATTGAATGTTGAGCTTTTAAAATTTAGACAAGATATGTAATTTTGGCACTAAGTCACTAATGGACCTAAGTTTATTATATTCACTTAATGATGTGAATGGCGGTGGGGGTCAATGACCACCTACTATTTCGGCTACCTAGGCGGTTGAATTTTTTTACTATTTTTTATAAATAATATTACAAATAATTATTATTTTTTATAATATTTATTTTTAATAAAATATATTAATTAAAAATTAAATATAAATATTATATATATATATATAAAGGGATAATTTTATTAGACTTCAAATTAAGTTTTTTTATATTATAAATTATTAACTTGAAGGTGTTTAATTAAATTTTGACTTACAACTTACTCGCGTACCTTATTTTAACCAGGTGACTAGATTTGTTGGGACCGTGCGACTAGTCTGATGTGTCGCCAGGACTTTGTGACACGTCCGGATGCGTCGTCGAGCCCAAGCGAAGCCTCTGGGCCAGTTGCCGGGCTTAGGCGATGTGTCCAGGCTAGTATGACGCGTCCAAACTGTTGGGGCAATCTATGGTCCGGAGTAACCATGTGTTT
This sequence comes from Boesenbergia rotunda, assembly GCA_024364735.1. Lineage (NCBI taxonomy): Eukaryota > Viridiplantae > Streptophyta > Magnoliopsida > Zingiberales > Zingiberaceae > Boesenbergia > Boesenbergia rotunda. Next base: position 216,379 of record JAGFNQ010004260.1, on the reverse strand, counting down.
TGATGTTTGGGCAAAGGGTTTAAGTTAGGTTCACCATTGTATTTGATATGTGTATTTGAGTGTGCAGGTTTGCAGGATACACATGGACTTAGTTGGACGACTTTGGGTCCGGTGAAGGATGGTGTGAGGCGACAAGGCGAGGGCTTGTATGCATCCGAGGGGCCGTGGACAAAGCAGGAACGATGAGCCGAGGGAAGCGAACTTCGAGGCATACACGAAGGATGGTATGGGAGACAGGCCGTAGGATTACATGCATCTAAGGGATAAGAGTCAAAGTCGAAGAGGGCTTGAAGGCAACAAGTCGAGGTTGCTGGATGAAGAGTCAGCTAAGTCATGAGGGGTCGAGTGCTGAGGAAATTGTACTTGGGAATGAAATCCTAGGGTTCGAGTGTTGAGAGAAATGTACTCGGGAAGGGAAACCTTATGTTTGGAAGTGGACCAGTTGACTGATGCTTGGATCATTCAACTGATGAAGTCCACAAAAAGATCAGTCGACTAATCCTAGACCAGTCGACTGATGGCAGCTGGAATTTGAACGTTGGGTTACACGTTCGAATTCAAGTGGGACCAGTCGACTGGTGCAGCAAAAATCTCTATTTAAGAGAGCTCGATTTTGGCTGAGACTTCTTAGCGAAACAAGCTTAGTCAAAGCCTGTTAGTAGCCTACAAGTGCTCAGAGGTTGTCAAGGTTTGTAGCGAGGTTTCTCCACCCACAAGGAGCGACAAGAGCTAGCCGGAGGTGCTCCGAGGAATCATCCACCGAAGAATTGGGATCGTCCACCTTACGGACAGCCGTGGAGTAGGAGTTTCATCTCTGAACCACGTAAAGGTAATGTGCTAGCATTGTTTAGTTTAGATTTGAGATTTCCGTTTGTGCTTGCCAACCATTGTAGGAAGACAACATCGAAAGATTACTATTCACCCCCTCTAGCAAACGACAAGGTCCCAACACAAACATGTCACTGAGCTAGTGTGATATGTCCGGACACGTCGCCAAGCTCGCGTGACGCATTCGGGCTTGTCGTATGGCTTGCACGAAGCATCTGGGCCCATTGTAGGGTCGCACGACGCGTCCGGGCTCATTGCCGGACTCAGGCAACACGTTTGAACTCATCGTCAGGCTCGAACAACGTGTTCGGGCAATTGTAACGTGTCTGGACTCATCGTGGTGGCAAAACATCGATTACGATGATGGCAATTCTAAACGTAGCGATGGTAGGTGAGTTACCACCTAAAGCACCATCCCAGGTAAAAGTGGTGCAATTGATACCTAATACTGCCTAGGCGGACCGTCTCAACCACTATTTAGAACACGGATAACAACACCAATGTATTCCTAAAATTTTAGATTTCGATATTGTACGACCATTAGAGAGTTTTAGCCTATTCTCATTAATAGTCTTAATTAAGTTAATTAGAATCAACCCAAATCAAAATAAATGCATTCCTAGGAGTCTCCCGGGTGTTATCGTGCCCTCCAACTTTGACTAACACCATAGATAGGATGCTAAGAGTTTTGAAATTTAGATAATCTTGTGTAATTTTAGCACAAATTCATATTGGATATAGATCTATCATATTCACTCAATAACAACATTAATGTATTTTTGGAACTTCCCTCACTCTTAGAATGCTCAAAATTTCATATTTTGGACCATGTAAAATCATTAGTTGTTGGGACCATTGTCGTCGCTAGAGGGGGTGAATAGTATTTTGTGATTTCACGTTTATTTTTTATCGTCATACTTGTCTATAATGTGTTAGAATGCAGTGAAAAGAAAAGAAACAAAATACAAAGTAAAACACATAGACAATAATGCCATTGTTCATCAATTGACTAATTTGGGATTGGTTGAGTTCCAAACTTTTATTTGTTGTTGCAGTGTCATCAATTGACTCATCAACTTGACTAATCAGGATCGGTCAAGTTGAACCGTCAATGACACTATTCATTAGTCAATTGTACTATAGCAGAAACACGATAGCAAACTTAAACCTAAAAATTATAGCAACCCTTAACCCCAAACACTAGCAAACCCTAAAACACTATATCATCCACTAAACTTTGTTTATTACACTGAAACATCCCTCAAATCCCAATTTTAGAGTTTAAGGTCTATCGATCGATTGATATACTCTATCAATCGACTAATACTTCTGTTCAATCTTATAAAAGTTGAATTCTTATCTTATCTGGTATTTGATTGACCTTAACCTATCAAGACTTTCTTTGCCCAGAATCCGGACAATCTTAACCTATAGGGATTTCACCATTGTCTACCATCTGATTAATCTTAACTTACCAAGACTTCACCATTAGTAAACATCTAGTCTTCCTTAACCTATTTGGGCTTCTCTCATTGTCAAGTGTTTGATCAACCTTGATTGACTTGGACTTTATGGGTCATGCCAAGTATTCGATCTTTCATGACCCACTTGGGCATCGCTTCTTACGCCAAGTATATGGTCGCTGGTTTTGCATATTACCCAAAATCATAGCCCTTCTTCAAATTATCAAAATCACAAAACTTTTCTCATTTCATTTCCCATAATACCCCTCTTCCTTTTTATTGTTTACTTTTAAAAAAAATACTTAATCACCCAAGTCAAAAGTTACGACTTCAAAATTATAACATGTATTTATAGCAGTTACGATTACGTAGTTGTTACAATGTGTTGTTGATCTTCAGAAGACCGGCAACAACATGTTCCTCTTCTTCAAAGAATCAGCAACAATTGTTACAGTTACAAAATCGTAACTGCTATAACTACAATTTATAACTTTGAAAAGTCATAATTTTTTATTTGAGAGATTAATCTTTTTTTAAATAATTAAATAAAAATGAAGAGGGGTATTATACGAAAAAATGAGAAAAGTTATGTGATTTAGATAATTCGAAAAAGGGCAATAATAATTACGATAATGCATACATGACGATTTTTTAATAACAATTTGATGAACCGTAGATGGTTGATGTCTAATAGGATAATATGCCTCGAGTGATCGACCTTGAAGTGTGAACGATAAGCACTCTATGAAATTTAAATAAAGAGAGGTTATGTATAACATTAGAATTCGAATATTAGATAATTATCGCTTACATCAGATGGAAGCATGATCGGGTTCCTGTAAATAGAAGGGGAGTTAAATCCAAATCATCGGATTTGTTAGATGAGGCAATGCCAGATTTGTCCGTTAAAACATTGGTCAAAAGGTTATGTGCTCACCCCAAGCGACCCTCTGATCCCTTAGGTCGACCAGTACATCACAGTGACAGAGCGATGTCTCTTTAGGTGGGAGAGATGAGAGCTGTGTATAGTCATTTACCTTTGAAAGAAATTGAAGGGATGAAAGCAGTGGAGGGATAGTTAAGTCTACAAAGGGATAGGAAAGTTATATAGAAGACTCACTGATCCATCTGCAATTTGTGTTCTTCTTATAGGGAACTTGGGGACTTCGCAGTAAGTTGGTAGGATATCACAGGCCAAAATGAAGTAGTTAATGCGAATTTCAAGATTGGTCGTGAGACATGATGTAAGACATGAAAGAGTTGTCATTAAATAAATGTGACCATCCCATTAGGGAGTTAGTTTATGGTAGAATTCAATTATCTTAACTCATAGACTAAATAGTGGAGTAGGTCCAACATATTAGGACATATAGAGAAAAAAAAATAATTAACCAAGTTAAGCAACGCCAAACCTGGGGCGATCGATCTGGCCCCACAAAAATTTCCCACTGGCTGCCAGGGTAAATCAGAAAGCGCTCATGACGGGCGATCCAGAAGTCCAACATCCCACGGTTGTGCGCTCTATTTAGAGGAAAAATTCCTGCAAAATTCACCGTAGCTAAGGAACAAACTGCGGATGCTTAGGAGATAACTAGTCTTTCTTTCGTTGCACAATAGCTCTAGCGGTGTTAGGACACATAGAGAGCTAGAAGGGGAGGAGGGGGTGAATACCTACAATCTCTTTTTCGCTGATTTGTAGCGAATAACTCGAAACAATGCTAACACCTTCTTTACATGATATCTATCTCCTTGAGATGACTAATCCAAGAATCCACACTACGCACACAGCTCCACTATGAACACACTCCTTCTCGAAAATAATCTGAAGGTGGAGAAACCTCATACAAACTCAAATACAAGAAATGTTACCAGGAAATGCAAACTAGGTTTTATTAGAAATCAAAAATGATTACATCAATGAACCTTAATTTTCTTCTTAGATTAGTCTCTTGATGCTTAGAAAGTGTAGCAATATTTCCAAGGTTCTGAAAATCAGACCGGATATAAAATCGGTCGAGGCAAGGGTTCAGAGGTTCAGATGTTCAACCGGTTTAACCGGGGGACCAACCGGGATATAACCGGTATATAATAAAATATTTATATAAATATATGAAACTAACAACTTGCCCAACTATTTTCTTCAAAATTAGATCAACTAGGTCGAGCATGTGATATATTTTTGTCAGGAACTCAGCACGGTATTCTTGAAAAAAGGATTAATTTCAAAGAAAAATTCAAGTTTAAAACTATTGGGTTCAAGCAAACAGCAAGTTTATTCGTTTGGGAGTTTAGGTGAAAGAAAATTAGGATTTTGACATTTTGTTTTTCAAATTTTATTTTTCAATAAGAAAGCAAAACTGCAAAAGGGAAAAAAAATCAAAAAAAAAAACCAAGCCGGTTTGCCTGATTTTTCTGGTTTGCCCGGTTCACAGGTTTCTGACCGGTTCAGAACGGTTCGCACCTGGTTCTTGAGCAGCCAGTTTTTAGAGTCAACTCGGATTGGAAATCTGGTCGATTTCCAGTTCAACTGGTCTGACCGGCCGGTTCGATCCGATTTTCAAAACACTGAATATTTCTCCACCAAATCCTTAAGAATTGGTGTGAATCGTTGTGTTGAGCTCTGCCTTTAAATCTTCATCAAAATCCTTTTCTAGGGTTACTTCGATGCCTCTAATCGATTAGGCTTACCATAATTGATTACAACGTCATTAGTTAAGCGTTCAACCTGCAGAATGGTTCCTTATTCGAATCCTAATCGATTAGTGAGCAATCCCAATCGGTTAGCCAATCAATTCTGAAGCTTTATGTTCTCACAAGAATCTCTTCCTAATTGATTAAGTGACCTTCTTAATCGATTAGTCTGTGTGTAATCAATTAGCCCAATCGATTACACACTTCATTTTGCTCTTGCGAGTCATGACTCCTAATCGATTAGGTTTTCATACTAATCGATTAGAGCAGGATTTCTTCTTAATCGATTAGGTCTTTCCTATCTTGTTAGATGAAGCATTAATCGATTGGCACCCCTAATCGATTAGGCTTACCCCTAATCAATTACCACATCATCAATCAAGCATTCAACCTGTATAATGACTCTTAATTCGAATCTTAATCGATTGGTGAGTTATCTCAATCGATTAGTCAATCAATTCCGAAACATTATGTTCTCACAAGAATCTCTTCCTAATCGATTAATGACCTTCATAATCGATTAGTCCATGCGTAATCAATTAAGTGGCCTTCTTAATCAATTAGCCTAATTGATTACGCGCTTCATTGTGACCTCACGAACCATGGCTCCTAATCGATTAGGTTTTCTTACTAATCTATGCCCTAATCAATTAGGATTTCTTCTTAATCGATTAGGTCTTTCCTTTTTCGTGAGAATCAAGCCCTAATCAATTGGAATAATCGATTAGGCTCGTCCCAATTGATTGACTAATCAATTTTGAACCTTTTTTCTGCTCTAGCAAAAATCTCCTAATCGATTAGCCTAATTGATTAGGTTAGGGCTAATTGATTACCCAACCCTAACTTGTCTAACTAAGTTTAGAGTTTCCTTGCCCAATATTCGGTCAACCATGACTTGTTAAGATTTCTCGTTGCCTAACATCCGATTAACCTTAACCTGCAAAAGGTTCCTCACCAAGTGTCTGGTCAACCGTTGACCCACTTGGATTTTTCTTTGCCAACGTGCATTCCACCTTGACCCATTTGAACTTTTCTTTGCCTACATGCGGTCCTCCTTGATCCACTTGGAGTTTTCTTTGCTAACCGCAGTTAAGACTAGTCACTTGATAGACTTCCACCCTGCCTAACCTCAATTAGGGCTTTCGTTTGATAACTGCGATCCTCTTTGATATACTAAGATTTCCGTTTGCCTAACTATGGTTAGGACTAATCACTCAGTAATCTTCCTCCCTGTCAATGTGTGATCCTCCTTGACCCACTTGGACTTTCCTTTGTCTAACCACAGTTAGAGCTTTCCTAGTCACATATCTGGTCCTCCATGATATACTTGACTTATTTTTCACATACTTATCAAATATTCGATCAACCTTGATCTATTTGACCTCTTCTTACATATTATCCAAACATCGAAACTTAAGCTCGAGCCAACCCAAGCTTAATTAAACTGGTTAACCTTAACCCACAGAAGATTGCACCAACAATCTTCTTGTTTTTATTATTTGACAATATTTTTAAGTTAGACTAACCCATATTAGCACAACTCCTTTCTTCATCTCATGCCAAAGGATAAATAAGGACTTCCTAACTTGAACCCTATATTTTTTCCCCCTTTAACACACATTAAAAACTCTTTCCAAGAGTCTATTCTTTCAAGACAACCCAATGAAAGTCTAATACCTTTCTTTGTATCCTAATCTCAACCTTGAGCAAACATTCATCACAATGAAGGTTTCCACCTTCCAATTCTCCTCATCCTTATCATTTAGAAAAAATCATGCTTTTAAGGGAGTCATTCCCCTCAAAGCATGCTCCAAACTTCTATCATTACACCAACAATGATTTAAAGTTCCTAAATCTTTAGAAAATTCCAAAATTTAAAGTTATGAGATTAAAAATTTAACCTTGAACATAAACCTACTCCTTAACTCCAAAACAATCCCTCTCAAGCATTCCTTCCTCATTTTCATCATGAAAATTACCCTTAAATGCTCACAAAGGCACACCATAGGGTTAGGAATAGTTTAATGACCTAAACTTGATGGACTAAAATCAGCCAAAAACAACCAAGCTAATCAATTAGTTTCAGTTATCAATCGATTCTAGCTATTGCTAATCGATTAGCATTGGGTGTTGATTGATTACACCATGTTCTAATCGATTAGATTTGGATTCTAATCGATTAGGTCATGTCCTAGTCAATTGGCAACAGTGCCTAATTGACTAGGATTTCTGATTTCCAAAATTAATTTTAGACTAAAATTTAAAAATTTCTTAATAATTCTATAAAATTTTAAAAATTATGAAATTTTACGTAAACATTACTTATGACATAATCTATCATGGGAAAACACTTTTATATAAAAATACCTTTAATTTTCAAAGATTGACATAAAATTAAAAATTATTGAAAAACTTTAATATTTCACTATATTTCATACCTAACTAATTAATGGTGATTTCTATCAAAAGATAGACTTTACTAAGGTTTTACAAAATAATTTTGAAATGATTTTCAAAATAATTTCTAACCATGTTCTTTGTGCTAAATGAACATGACTTGTACATTTGCTTTCTCAATAATTGGACTTCACATAAACCATGTATTTTAATGACACTAAAAACTTAATTAGATACACTAAATCAAACATCTTCAGTTTTGTTCATCTACCTAACATCTCACTTATATCAAATATGTCCTAATACACATACAAGTCAACACTATAGTCATCGTGAGATGTAATATGTAGGTTCAGGTAAGGTCAACTAGAGGGGGTGAATTGCCCTGCAAGCAGAGTTATAGAATCTCTTGTTTTTTGAACTTAGCAAGGACAATAACTTAATTAAACAATTATAATAAACATGAATAACAGAAATAAACTAAGTAAGAGACTCAGGTTTTATTTGGTTACAATCGAAGAGGTTGCTAATCTAAGGCATTGAAAAGCTCTACCAGAAAAGACTCCCTCGTTGAAGGCGGAGTAGCCTCTTATACTTTGGAAGCTCACAGGAGAGTAGCAATGATAAATTACAATTGTTGTGTTTGATTCCTAGCTCTAGGGGAAATTTATAGCCTAATGGTAAAAGTGACCGTTTGCTGACATGACATTTAGGGCGCCTCAATTGAGACCTATGGCACTCTCAATGGATAAAATTTTATCCACGCAATAAAATGTTATTCAATGGGATTGTTCATTTAGGGTGCCTTAGTTCCAACCGAGGGTGTCCTAATTCTAATCTAGGGCGCCCTCAGTTAAAATTGAGGCGCCTTAGCTATTAATTTTCATAGTTTTAACTTTCGCACCCGAGGCGCCCTCAAATATACTCGAGGCATCTTGGGTCTTCAAGATCAACTTCCAGGTTATTCTTTTTGTCTCCTGCTCGCTTAGGTGATACTCCAACTCCCCGGAGTTGAGCTCTTTCGAACCAAACTTTGACCTTCTCGAATGAGCTTCATACCCGACTTCGCATCCCATGGACGTCGCATACGCCTTTCTTCTCCACTAGTGCATTCTTCCGTAGCTTCTCATCCCTCGAATGCACCAAGCCCGTTGGCTCCCTTCCTATCCTATCCTTCTCGCTCACCGCTTCTTCAGCTTGACTTCATGTGCTCCTAAGCTCCTGCACACTTAGCCACAATGATCAAACACCACAGGACCTAACTTGACTCGGTTGACCACATCAAAACTAACCTAGGGTACTTACATAATATAGATTTTCTTAATCATGCATAACTATCTACTTATTTGAACTTTGATCATCCAACCTAAGATGTCAATTCATGTTATTGTCCTTAATTTTAATAAATTGAAATAATGCATGATAATAACTATAACATACTTCTAATGAGTATTTATCAAAAGAAAAATGATTTGAGCTAAATGATGTATGTATGACATGATATATAACATTTTTCATAATGAATGTTAAAACATGATGCCATAACATATGATAGGGTACACAAAACATGATATTTTTAGTATAAAGAAAATACTTAGATTTTCTATCTAATTATAATTAACTAATTGCTAAACCAAAAATAATTCTAATGTACCCTTATCTCCTTAGAAAACATCAACAATCTGAACTTGGCATTTCTTTGAATTTTATCATATTTGTGTCTACTTCATTAAGCTCACTTTTTCAAGGATTTTAATTGGCATATTTTTACTCTTCAAGAGTAATAACTCAACTCTTCTCATTTTCAAAATGTCACAGTACTTTGAAAATGTCTCAAAGTGTCAACTTCATCACGGTTGGGTTAACTAGCATTCCAATTAGAGTTGATACACTCTAAACCAATCTAGGGTGTAGCAAAAACACTATTAGAAACTCAAAATTTATTAATGTTCCTTGGATGTTCTAGGTACGGAAATAACTTTTCTTGATATCTTCCTAGTGGCTTTCCTAGGCTTCTTAGAAGTCTTAGTCACACTAATATTATCTAGGTCAACTTTAAGAATAATTTGTAGCCTTGACTTGACTTCTAGACTTAAATTTAGTTTCATACATTTATGAAACTCTATGATAGGATTACAAATCCTCTTTAGCTTTAGGTTTGTATCTCAAACCCTTCTTGCCCATAACTAGATCTTATTTTCCTAAATCAAGATTTTGTTTCTTTGACCCCTTTGACACAATTTGTCAATTTTTCTAGGGTCCTTTTTAATTTGTCAAGTATTGATCTCAGACTTGATTCTCTATCCTTAAATTCTTGAACTTGGATTTTTCCTTATTGCCTTGAATATTTTTCCTTTTAGGCTTAGATTTTATAGGTCTACCATTAAATGTTCTAAATTTTTCTCAAACTTTAGGTGTAATAATTTTAGCATAAAATGACTTATAATGTTCTCGGGCGTTTTTATGCTTCTATATTCATGATAAATAGTACTAAAATGTGGAATTTAGATCTAGCATGTTCTTTATCATGATATAAATAAGTATCATTAACTAATAATACATTAGTCTTGTTCTTAGAAGCTTTCCCTTGACTTGAGATTTCATTCTTGAGTTTTGTTTAATGCTTCCCTCTTGAGCATTAATCCGATAGTTTTCCTTTTTATTGCATAGGAAGCATATTATATGCTCCTTGCCTACCTTGGATGCCACTTAAATTTTCGTCTTGACCAATTTTAGACATTTGCTTTTATAATATCCTCTTTCTCTACACTCAAAACAACATATATGATTTTTATATTTATGAATTAAATTTGTTATACCTTCATGTGTTGAGCTCGTCGAGGTGACACTTTCTTCTTCCTCATTAACTTTGGATGATGATGTTATTTTTTGTTCTGACATCAATGGTCTATGTCTCCCTCAATCCTTGAGATGGACACTTCTGTTGGATCGTGAAAAACCGATAGAGGGGGGGGTGAATATCGGTAATCGCTCTTTTTCGGAAAACTAAGAGTAAGTGCACAGCGGAAATAAAAATACGAGACAAAAAGACACAGTGATTTTTACTTGGTTCGGAGCCTGTGTCGACTCCTACTCCAAGGCCCACGGTCGTTGACCGTTTACTTTGGGCAATTCTATATTCGCGCAAAGAGGTTACAATAATTTCAATTACAAAGAGAGTGCAATAAAATAATAATGAACTGTTAAGCTCTTCGTTACCGACGTCCGGAGTGAATCGACTCTTTTCGGGGCAGCGGGACGTCGTCGGCTCGAGGTGGGGCGTTTCTGGAGCAAGGCACGAGCGTAGAAGAGCGTGGAAGCTTTGGAGCAAAGTTGATTTTCTGCTTGGGGTCGAGGGGGTGCTATTTATAGCCCCTAGGGCGCCCTGGACATCGGGGGCGCCCTGCCAGGTGTCACCCGATCCGCACTCCGCTCGGTCAAGCTTTATCCCATCTGAATAGGGATGAGGTTTGACCTCTGGGGCGCCCTGGTCGCTGAGGGCGCCTTGGTTGACCCGGTCTTCTCAGCTGGATAGCTTTGATCGGCCTCGCTGGCATTGGTGCGAAGCGCCTCAGCACCTGAGGGCGCCCTGGGCGCTCAGGGCGCCCTGGCTGCTGAGGGCGCCCTGGATGCAGAGGGCGCCCCGGCCAGTGGTTAGCCGAACTCCTTTTTGCCTTTACTTGTTTCTTGTTCACCGTGGAGGCGCCCTAGACACTCAGGGCGCCCTACTCAGCTGCTGCCTCACTCCTTTGAGGCTCTCTGAGCTGCAGACACACGTTCCTTTGGTCCTGCATCCAGGGTTAGTCCGAAAACAAGATAAAGCATAAATTTATACAGCCTTAGCTGTCTTGGTTCTGACTTTGGTCTCCAAAATGGAGCCCTAGGTCGAACCGACGCCTACTGTTCCCTCGACGGGGAACGCGTCCTCACCTACTCCTCTCGGGAGAAATTACCTGATGCCAACCGCTCCTTTGGTTGGACTTTTGCCTGACGGTCCTTTGCCAGGGCTTGGATGCCGAGCTGTCCTTCGCCCGGTGCCTAGCATTCCTTCGCTAGGGCTTTAGTCCCAAGCTGTCCTTCGCCTGGCGCCTAGCAGTCCTTTGCTAGGTCTTGGATACTGGCAGTCCTTCGCCAGTTGCCTAGCAGTCCTTCGCTAGGGCTTGGATACTGGCAGTCCTTCGCCAGTTGCCTAGCAGTCCTTCGCTAGGGCTTGGATACTGGCAGTCCTTCGCCAGGTGCCTAGCAGTCCTTCGCTAGGGCTTTGTCTCTGCACACTTGAGTAACATTGTTAAATCACAAACAAACTTAACTTTGAATCCTTTGCCAATATCAAAACAAGGTTCGATATGGTGCTTCCTGCACCAACAATCTCCCCCTTTTTGATTATGGCAACACAATTCAAAGTTAAGTATAAACATATAATAGTTAAGAAATGAAGGATAGCAATTTTACACAACTCAATGTTAAGTAAAAACTTTATAACATTTAATAACACAAGGTAAGAAAAAAAACTTTTATTTCTCATAAAAAACCTTTATTTCTTATACTCCCCCTAAAACCCTGAGTACTTGTGTTATAATACTTAACTTTGACCTTTCCTCCCCCTTTGACATATATCAAAATAAACATGGGTGAACAAGGTAAAAATTTAAAAAGTTTTGCAAGCCTAAATTTTGTAACATAACTTTTACTTGGCTTTGCAAAAAAAAGGAATTTTATTTCGGCAAAATTTTATTTCGGCCTAAATTCATTTTATTACTTAGAAACTTTCAAGAGAACCTTTTTAAGTTAGAAAATGTTTAGAGTTGGAAAATTTTCAAGAGAGTTTGAATTTTTTACTTAGAAAATTTTCTTACCAGCCAGTAAAGTTGAGTTTCCAAAAGATGTACTTAAGCAAAGCTAATATTCGAAAAATAATCTTTTGAAATCAAGTACAGTTAATTTTCAAAAATATTAAACTTTGAAAAAAGCAGGTAAAGTTAATGAATTCTATTCTACTAAGTGCTTTTATAATATTAGAGAAAATTATCTTTTGAAAGCACTTACAAAAGTATTATTTTTAACGCATAATATTTTACTTGCTTTGGTTACTTTTCCAGTCTGACACAATCCTAGGAAACCTTGTTAACTACAAGGACAGTTTCCTAAGTGTCCTGGAAATTCTCCAACTCAAGTAAATACTATTTCCAAAAGAATTTTAAAAAAATAATAGTATTTTGAAAAGAATTATTTAAGTTTTCAAAAGGATTTTAAACGTGCAGTGCATGAAAACATATAATTCAATAATTCTTTTAATTTAATCTCCCCCTAAACTTGACCCAGTCCTAGGAAGCTTGTTGACTACAAGCGATCTTCCTCTGAGTCTTAAGGTTTGATTTAAATAAAAAAATAATTAATAAACACATTTCAGTAATTCTTCTCTTGACTCAAACTCCCCCTAAATTTGACACATCCTAGGAGTCCTTATGGATCATGAAATGGACATTCCTCTGTGTCTTTAGGGTTTATTAAAATCAAAAGAATAGTTTTGAATATCAGTACGGTAATATATTTTTAGGAAATTCAATTTGAAATGAAGATAATTCTCAAACATAAGCCCCTTTTTCGAAAAATATTTTAAACTGATTTTTGTAAAGCACAATTTTGAAAAATATAGTGATTATTTGAAGGCATAAAACTTCTTCTTTTAATTTGAACTTCCCTTAAATCTGACACAGTCCTGGGAGGCTTGTTGACCACAAGTTAATCCTCCTCTTAGTCTTAGGGTTTGTCAAAATTAAAGGAACAATTTTGAACATGCTTTTTGAGTATGATGATTATTAAGGAGATAGATTTTTGAAAACATAATTTAGTATGATAACATAGTTTTCGAAAACCATTTAGAAATGATAATAATTTTTCAAAGATATTTTGAAATTAAAAAGAATAAACCACTCCCCCTTACTATTTAACTCAATCTAATGTCCTAGGGGAATTCAGTGTTATCCATGTTTGACTATGTTGACTAGGGTTGACTGTTTTGACCAAGTTTGACCAATCGATGACTAACACAAAACAAGCCCTAGATTATATTTAAAACAAGTCTATTGAGATATTTAACATGAAATTTTATATTAAAAAAATGTTAGAAATGAAAATATAGGGTAAAGCAGACTGAATTAAAAAAATAGAGATGATTTTGAATAACTTTTGAAAATATTTTTTTTTGAAAGGATATTGATTTGTGCTTTTAGGTCCTAGATGTCTCACCCAGTTCTACGTGGTCAAACATGTTAACCCTATGGGTTGTGTGAGACAAATATTTTAATTTTGAAGATAAATAATTAAGTTGAATTTGAGAATAATTAAGAATAATTAAGTTGAATTTGAGAATAATTAAGAATAATTAAGTTGAATTTGAGAATAATTAGTTGAGAATAATTCAGTTGAATTTTATTTAATTGAATTAATTTGAATTTGATTGAATTAAATTTAATTGATTTAATTGAGATTTAATTGAATTTAATTGATTTAATTAAGATTTGATTGAATTTAATTGATTTGATTGAATTTAATTGATTTAATTTGAATTTGATTAATTTGAATTTGATTGAATTGAATTAATTTGAGTTTGAATTTGATTTAGTTGGTTGGGTTGGGCTCAACTTTTAGGTCCTAAGCATCTCACCCATTTCTAAGTGACAAAATAATGAACTGTTAAGCTCTTCGTTACCGACGTCCGGAGTGAATCGACTCTTTTTGGGGCAGCGGGACGTCGTCGGCTCGAGGTGGGGCGTTTCTGGAGCAAGGCACGAGCGTAGAAGAGCGTGGAAGCTTTGGAGCAAAGTTGATTTTCTGCTTGGGGTCGAGGGGGTGCTATTTATAGCCCCTAGGGCGCCCTGGACGTCGGGGGCGCCCTGCCAGGTGTCACCCGATCCGCACTCCGCTCGGTCAAGCTTTATCCCATCTGAATAGGGATGAGGTTTGACCTCTGGGGCGCCCTGGTCGCTGAGGGCGCCCTGGTTGACACGGTCTTCTCAGCTGGATAGCTTTGATCGGCCTCGCTGGCATTGGTGCGAAGCGCCTCAGCACCTGAGGGCGCCCTGGGCGCTCAGGGCGCCCTGGCTGCTGAGGGCGCCCTGGATGCAGAGGGCGCCCCGGCCAGTGGTTAGCCGAACTCCTTTTTGCCTTTACTTGTTTCTTGTTCACCGTGGAGGCGCCCTAGACACTCAGGGCGCCCTACTCAGCTGCTGCCTCACTCCTTTGAGGCTCTCTGAGCTGCAGACACACGTTCCTTTGGTCCTGCATCCAGGGTTAGTTCGAAAACAAGATAAAGCATAAATTTATACAGCCTTAGCTGTCTTGGTTCTGACTTTGGTCTCCAAAATGGAGCCCTAGGTCGAACCGACGCCTACTGTTCCCTCGACGGGGAACGCGTCCTCACCTACTCCTCTCGGGAGAAATTACCTGATGCCAACCGCTCCTTTGGTTGGACTTTTGCCTGACGGTCCTTTGCCAGGGCTTGGATGCCGAGCTGTCCTTCGCCCGGTGCCTAGCATTCCTTCGCTAGGGCTTTAGTCCCAAGCTGTCCTTCGCCTGGCGCCTAGCAGTCCTTTGCTAGGTCTTGGATACTGGCAGTCCTTCGCCAGTTGCCTAGCAGTCCTTCGCTAGGGCTTGGATACTGGCAGTCCTTCGCCAGTTGCCTAGCAGTCCTTCGCTAGGGCTTGGATACTGGCAGTCCTTCGCCAGGTGCCTAGCAGTCCTTCGCTAGGGCTTTGTCTCTGCACACTTGAGTAACATTGTTAAATCACAAACAAACTTAACTTTGAATCCTTTGCCAATATCAAAACAAGGTTCGATATGGTGCTTCCTGCACCAACAATCTCCCCCTTTTTGATTATGGCAACACAATTCAAAGTTAAGTATAAACATATAATAGTTAAGAAATGAAGGATAGCAATTTTACACAACTCAATGTTAAGTAAAAACTTTATAACATTTAATAACACAAGGTAAGAAAAAAAACTTTTATTTCTCATAAAAAACCTTTATTTCTTATACTCCCCCTAAAACCCTGAGTACTTGTGTTATAATACTTAACTTTGACCTTTCCTCCCCCTTTGACATATATCAAAATAAACATGGGTGAACAAGGTAAAAATTTAAAAAGTTTTGCAAGCCTAAATTTTGTAACATAACTTTTACTTGGCTTTGCAAAAAAAAGGAATTTTATTTCGGTAAAATTTTATTTCGGCCTAAATTCATTTTATTACTTAGAAACTTTCAAGAGAACCTTTTTAAGTTAGAAAATGTTTAGAGTTGGAAAATTTTCAAGAGAGTTTGAATTTTTTACTTAGAAAATTTTCTTACCAGCCAGTAAAGTTGAGTTTCCAAAAGATGTACTTAAGCAAAGCTAATATTCGAAAAATAATCTTTTGAAATCAAGTACAGTTAATTTTCAAAAATATTAAATTTTGAAAAAAGCAGGTAAAGTTAATGAATTCTATTCTACTAAGTGCTTTTATAATATTAGAGAAAATTATCTTTTGAAAGCACTTACAAAAGTATTATTTTTAACGCATAATATTTTACTTGCTTTGGTTACTTTTCCAGTCTGACACAATCCTAGGAAACCTTGTTAACTACAAGGACAGTTTCCTAAGTGTCCTGGAAATTCTCCAACTCAAGTAAATACTATTTCCAAAAGAATTTTAAAAAAATAATAGTATTTTGAAAAGAATTATTTAAGTTTTCAAAAGGATTTTAAACGTGCAGTGCATAAAAACATATAATTCAATAATTCTTTTAATTTAATCTCCCCCTAAACTTGACCCAGTCCTAGGAAGCTTGTTGACTACAAGCGATCTTCCTCTGAGTCTTAAGGTTTGATTTAAATAAAAAAATAATTAATAAACACATTTCAGTAATTCTTCTCTTGACTCAAACTCCCCCTAAATTTGACACATCCTAGGAGTCCTTATGGATCATGAAATGGACATTCCTCTGTGTCTTTAGGGTTTATTAAAATCAAAAGAATAGTTTTGAATATCAGTACGGTAATATATTTTTAGGAAATTCAATTTGAAATGAAGATAATTCTCAAACATAAGCCCCTTTTTCGAAAAATATTTTAAACTGATTTTTGTAAAGCACAATTTTGAAAAATATAGTGATTATTTGAAGGCATAAAACTTTTTCTTTTAATTTGAACTTCCCTTAAATCTGACACAGTCCTGGGAGGCTTGTTGACCACAAGTTAATCCTCCTCTTAGTCTTAGGGTTTGTCAAAATTAAAGGAACAATTTTGAACATGCTTTTTGAGTATGATGACTTTTAAGGAGATAGATTTTTGAAAACATAATTTGGTATGATAACATAGTTTTCGAAAACCATTTAGAAATGATAATAATTTTTCAAAGATATTTTGAAATTAAAAAGAATAAACCACTCCCCCTTACTATTTAACTCAATCTAATGTCCTAGGGGAATTCAGTGTTATCCATGTTTGACTATGTTGACTAGGGTTGACTGTTTTGACCAAGTTTGACCAATCAATGACTAACACAAAACAAGTCCTTGTGAGATGCATATTTTAACAAAACAAGCCCTTCAATTTTCTCTATGGTCCATTTCTTCTTCTTAAGAAGCTTTCCATTTCAATCCATTGGAGCTTGAAATTCCTCCATTAGAACAAATCATTGCTCTATCTCTATCATAAAAAAAATTTCGATCCTTGACTTTCAAAAATCAAAACTTGACATTATGAATAGTGGAGGTGCCCGAATGTCATACCTGAAGTCCATTTATGAAGTTGAGCTCCCTTGATGATTAGTCTTTGACTTAATGAAATTAAGGCTTCTTCTTCATCTTCTTCTTCCTCTAGCTCGTTGCTCTCTCTGGTGATTAGTCCAAAGAAGAGCAATTTCATTCTGATGCCACTTGTTAAGACATGTAGAGAGCTAGGAAGCATTGGGGGGGGGGGGGGTGAATAGTTTTAATCTCTTCTTTAATGATTTGCAACGGAAAACTCGAAACATTTTCTTATTTACTCGATATCCACCTCCTTGAGGTGACAACTCTAAGGATTTACACCTTACACACAACTCTACTGTGAACAGACTTTTCAAAAATAATCCGGAGGTAGAGAAACCTCGTATAATCTTGAATAATAGAAATGCCAATAAGAAATATAAACTAGGGTTTACAAGAAATAAAAAACGATTACAATAATGAACCTTACTTTTCTTGCTTGGATTAGTCTCTTGATGCTTGGAAAGTACAACAACACTTCTCTTCCAGATCCTCTAAAACTGGTGTGAATCGTTATGTTGAGTTTTGCCTTTGAATCTTCGTAAAAACCCTTTTCTAGGGTCATCCCAACACCTCTAATCGATTAGGTTTACCCCAATCGATTACCACGTCATCAGTCAAAAGTTCAACAAAAAAATAGCTCTTTATTCGAATCCAAATCACTTGGTAAGCTATCCCAATTGATTAGGCAACTTCTAATCGATTTCGAAGCTTTCAGTTTCCGCAAGAATCACTTCCTAATCGATTAAGCGTCTTTCTTAATCGATTATGCACTTCACTATGTTCTTGTGAACCACAGCTCCTAATCAATTATGTTTTCTTACCAATCGATTAGAGCATGCCCTAATTGATTAGGATTTTAGGTCTCCTTTTTTCGTGAAAATCAAGCCCTAATTGATTGACCCAATCGATTAGCTCATCCTAATCAATTGAGTAATTAATTTAGAACATTTCTGCGTTCTAGTAAAAAACTTCTAATTGATTAGGTTAGGGTTAATCAATT
Organism: Boesenbergia rotunda; assembly: GCA_024364735.1. NCBI lineage: Eukaryota > Viridiplantae > Streptophyta > Magnoliopsida > Zingiberales > Zingiberaceae > Boesenbergia > Boesenbergia rotunda. The sequence goes on along the minus strand of JAGFNQ010004260.1, from coordinate 198,208 downwards.
ACCAAATCCTAACTTGTCTAACTAAATCTAGGATTTTCTTGCCCAACATCTGGTCAATTGTGACATGTTAAGGCTTCTCGTTGCCTAGTATCCGGTCAACCTTGACCTGTCAAGACTTCCTCACTAAGTATTTGTCAACCTTTGATCCACTTGGTTTTTTCTTTACCAACATGTGTTCCTTCTTGATCCACTTGAACTTTCCTTTGCCAACGTGTGATCCTCCTTGACCCACTTGAATTTTTCTTTACTTAGCCACAGTTAAGACTTTTTTAGTCACATATCTGGTCCTCCATGACGTACTTAATTTCTTTTTCATATCCTTGTCAAATATCCTATCAACCTTAACATGTTCAATCTCTTCTCACATATTGTCCAAATTTCAAAACTCAAGCTCAAGTCAACCCGAACTTAGTCAAATTGGTCAGCCTTATTAGGAACCTTTGCGTCTAGCTAGAGGAAGAGGGGGAGTAAATAGCTTTTCTAGGATGTTGCCTACAAAATGTTAGCAAAAGCACAGGAGAAAGATAGCCAAAAATAATTAATAATTAAGACAATGCTAACTCCCTTAATTTGCATGGTCTCCACCTTCTTGAGGTGACTAATCCAAGGATCCACACCCACACAATCAAGCTAGACTATGCTCTTCTCTTTTTCAATCAAGCTTGAGGGTGGAGAAACCCTCACAAGATGATCTCTCTCTCTTTTACAAGAGTTAGAGTATGAGGAAGAGAGTAGGCTTTGAAAACCTTGAGCACACGGCAAGAAGGTTTTACAATCAAAATCCATAACCTCTTCATTCTCCCAAAGCTTCTTCTTAAATAAAGGAGAGAGCTGTTAACAAAACAGCTCAACCTCGACACCAATCGACTGCCACTAGGACCAATCGATTGGTGTCTAGCCAACGGCTAACTAATGGCTTGTTAAACGACTAATTTTCGAACGGACCAGTCGACTAGTGTCTAACCTCAATCGACTGATCTTTCTGTGAGTTTCCTCTCAACGCTGTCAGTCGACTGCTTCGATTGCCATCGACTGCCCAACTTACAAACTCACTCTTAACCTCTCCGAAGTATATCCTTCGCATATGCCTTGAAGTCCACTTCTCCAGCTTGCCCCTTGAAGTTCTCTTCCTTTGGCCCTCGTCCGTCGAATGCACACATGTAACGACCTGGAAAAATTTCTCAATATTTTCCTTAAAATATTGATCATGTCTAGATATTTTCCGAGGAACCTAGGAATACTAGTATGAACTTTAGACTAGTAACCCATGATTTCCTTTGTTTTTTTTTGAGAAACTAAATACTAATGGGCCTTATATGGGCTTTTCTAGTACCATGGTTATTAGTGGATTTTAGGTAGAATTTAATATAAATATAAATAATTTTAATTAGGAATATTAGCATAATTATGGGTGAATTTTAGGAGAATTTTTTAAAATAATAATAAAATAAAAATAAAAGAAAAGAAAATAAAAGTACATGCACCAAGAATTGAACCTTGGACCTAGCCTACCACCATGCATGTACTAACCAATTCACCTAGCAAGGGAGTGCTAGTGGAAAAGGGAAGGGATTTTAGTTGAGGCTAAATGAAATGAAGAGTCATTTCACCATGTCTCTTCATTTGCCTCCTTCATCTAGTATATAAGAGAAGGGAATAGAAGAGACAATCTCTTCATCCACCAAAACTTCTTCTTCTCTTCTTCTTACTCTCCCTAGCCGAAACCTACAAGGAGGGTTTCCTTTTGGAAAAGTTTCACAAGGAGATCTCTTCTTCAAGATCTAAGGGTTTTCTACAAGGATACAAGGGATAGGAGGAGTCTAAGGTCAAGGAAATTTCTTTTGGTTCTCTATTCAAGGTTTATATTCAAGATCAAGGAAGGTAAGACTCCCTTACCTGTGGTATAATGGTTCTTCTTTGATGTTTATCATGATATGAAGTTTTGTTGGGTTCCATGTTGGAAAAAAAACCATGAACTTGACTCCAATGATTTTCGGCCAAGGTAGGGTTAAGGGATTTGGATGATGTTAAAACTTCATGTATGTTTTCTAATGCTTCCTTAAGATGAATAAAGAGGGTATGGTGAGTGGCGGAATTTTTGAAGCACCAAAAGTCCTTGGAAACTTTCGGCCACCACCATGGATTCATGGTTAGGGCTAGATCTAACTCTCCAAGTATGTCTCTTAGGGTTTCTTAATATATAAGGGATGTTAATGGTAAGTGGTATAAATTTTTACATGCCCTTGTGGCCGTTGCAAGTTTCGGCCAAGATGGAATATAGGGCCAAGGGTTAGGGTTAACTCCAACTATGGGTTTTAATGGCTCCTATGGTATTGTTTATATGGTATTAGATGTTAATTGGAGATTTTATGAAACTTCCCATGTGCTTGTGGCCTATAGGGTTTCGGCCAAGACCATGATCTAGGGCTTGGATTGGGTCAAGTTTTTCCAAAGATACTTGTTTATGGTTTACTAGGATGTATGTATACGATTAAGCATGTTGTAAGAATTTCTATGTTACCTAAGACCCTAGTTTCATATATGATGGATCATGACTTTGTATGTTAGGTCATGTGTTATGTTTATTCATGAATGTTTAGACCATGGGCCATGAACCTAGGGAATATGAATCATGTATGAAAAGATCTATGCATGTTTACTTATGTACCATGATCATGCAAGTTTATGAGTTAAGATGCTAATTATGTATGCATGTCATGCTTTATGAATAATATGTATGTATGTCATGCTCTATGAATGATATATATGTATGTCATGCTTTATGAATGATATGTATGCATGTCATGCTTCATGAATGATACGAATGTATGTCATGGTTATGAATGAAAATGATGAATGAAAATAAAGTTTCTGCCTTCGAGGCATAATGATGATATGGAATGATGATGATGAATGAAGAAAAGGTTCATGCCTTCAAGGCATAATGATGATGTTAAGAAATTAAGAATGAATGATTATGCCATGTATGTTTTATGAATGAAGAAGCATGTGAAATTATTTTACTTTATGAATGGACTTGTACCGAACCTAAGTAAGGTTCACGGTTCTGGACTACCGATGAAGCTGTCCACGGTTCTGGACTACCGATGAAGCTGTCCACGGTTCGGGGACTACCGATGAAGCTGTCCTTACCCTAGTAGGTCGAGATTAGCTACCTCGTATTTACTTAGGGATGCGCGCATATGATGTATGAATGTGGTACAAGCCAGGGCCCATGATGTAATGATTATGTTTAAATATTTATAAGTATGTTTTCCAAATAAGCATCCCTATGTTATGTGCATTTGACTCGTGCATCCATCCATGTTATGCATCCATGTTAAGGAAGGTATATTATGTTTATGGTTTATGTTATGAACGTTTATGGTTTATGCTAAGAATGATGCCATGCTAAAAGTGTAAGTATGTTTATGTTTGATGTTCAAGAACCATGTTCATGTTTATGATGAAGTCCCATGTTCATTTATGTTTATGTTTTATGTTCAAAAACCATGTTCGTTATGTTCATGTTTATGATGAAGTACCATGTTCATTTATGTTTATGTTTTATGTTCAAGGACCATGTTCGTTATGTTTATACTTAGGATTAAGAACTCTGTTGATTATGCTTATGTTTTATGATTCAGAATAAGGTTTATTATGTTCATGTCTTATGATTAAGAACCATGACATGTCGAATGTTTATTATGTTTACACTTTATGTTAAGAATCATGTTAAGATAAAAGTTTCTATGTTTGTATTTTATGTGACGTATGATTTTAGTGAGTAGGAAAGGGTCTTACTAAGCCTATGTGCTTATAGTTTTATGTCTTATACCGCAGATCAAGCAAGAGGATGTTAAGGAAAGCAGCAGAAGGGGCAAGAGCATGTGTGTGGTAGTGACATGGCAACGGAATTTTTCTATTCACACTTATCGCATGTTTTGTGTTTTGAAATGCCTCCTTGGATTCTATGCTAAACTTATAATAGTTATGCTCAAAGAATAACTTACTACTCATGATGCTTATGGATAAGTTATTTGCTACTTATGATGCTTATGAATAAGTTATGGGATGGTTTTATCACGATGCTATGTATGTCGGTAATGTTAATGCAGTCTGGCCCTGATTGTTGTTTTGGTGTTGACAACGATTTTAGTTTAGGAGAATGACTATGATGATTAAGTCCTGATCGAGGATTAGGCATGATATGGAAAATCCTAACCTGGGAGGTTAGGTGTGATGATTATGATGATTATGATTAAGTCCTGATGGAGGATTAGGCATGATATGGAAAATCCTAACCTGGGAGGTTAGGTGTGAAAATCCTAGCTTGGAGGGCTAGGTGTTGGAAAATCCTAACCTGGAGGGTTAGGTGTTGAAAGTCCTAGTCTGGGAGGCTAGGTGTTGGAAAAGTCCTAATTCGGAAGGGTTGGGTGAAAAGTCCTAGCTTGGAGGGCTAGGTGAAAAGTCCTAACCTGGAGGGTTAGGTGCAAATTCCCATCCTGGAGAATTAGGTGAAAAAGTCCTGGCTTGGAGGGTCAGGTGCCTAGCTTGGAGGGCTAGGTTGGATGATGTTCTAACTCGGAAGAGTTGGGTGAAAAGTCCTAGCTTGGAGGTCTAGGTGAAAAGTCCTAGCTTGGAGGGCTAGGTGAAAAGTCCTAGCTTGGAGGTCTAGGTGAAAAGTCCTAGCTTGGAGGGCTAGGTGAAAAGTCTTAACTTGGAGGGTTAGGTGCAAATTCCCAACTTGGAGAGTTAAATGGAAAAATCCTTAGCTTGGAGCGCTAAGGTGGATGAATTCCTAGCTTGGAGGGCTAGGGTTGAGTCACTGGATCGGTCTGGTGACCGATCAGGGACATTGGCACGCTGCTCCTTAGTGGATCGGTCTGGTGACCGATCCAGCTATGTCTGATCGAACTGGTGACCGATCAGGGAGCGCACAGTGAGATTGGGAATCTACTGTGTGGCTCCTGATCGGACTGGTGACCGATCAGGGAGCAGGCTGCTTCCTTGCTGTCTTGCATCTGATCGGTCTGGTGACCGATCAGGGAGCAAACGGTGAGTGAGTTCCCTTGCTGATCAAAGTCTTGGATCGGTCCGGGGACCGATCAGGGATCTTGGATTTGATTAAAAAGTAACTGTTCATCTTGCCTGATCGATCTGGGTGACCGATCAGGATCCATTCTGATCGGTCTGGTGACCGATCAGGCTTCACCCTGATCGGTCTGGTGACCGATCAGGCGTGTATAGCTGCAAGAGCTGGGAATCCCAGCGAAGCAGTGGATCGGTCTGGTGATCGATCCACACACCCTGGATCGGTCTGGTGACCGATCACTTTAATTCAAATTTCACTGTCAGACGTGGTCAGAGCGTCTGATCGTATCCGATTTGCTGATGTATGTTCCTGAGATTTGATATGCTACTTGATTTACTGCTCTAATGCTCTGATTGAGTTTCAGGTGAAGGGGAGGATTCAAACACTCAAGGAGAAGTCAAAGAGTGCTTTCCTTGGAGCAGGTTTGTCTCTTTCTCATCTCAGGTTGCAACGGCGAGCTGCGGACTGGAGCTGAGACTGGAGCTTGACTGAGGGGAGCTCAGTGAGTCCAGAGATAGCTCAGTAGAGGCTGGCGTTGGCAGATGAGTAGCTGGGAGCTACAGAGATGTTGTCACCTGTCGCTTGGCGGAGAAACAAAAAGGAACGCGAGAGTAACGAGTTAATCAGTTCTTCAAGCTTTTCGTGCTCTTGAGTTCCAGTGTTACAAGCTTGCTGTTCTTGAGTTCTTCAACAATTCTAAGCAAGCTATTAAGGAGCAATCATCATACTTGAGCGCTTAAAGGAGAAAACAAGAAGCTTGGAGTCCGACAGTGGGAAGACACGAAGCAGACAGGGGTCTGCGTGAGATCGCCACTGGGTGGAGCTCAGTGAAGCTTGCTGTGTTTTGTCCTCTCTAAGTGTTTGAGTAAGATCCTTCTTCTTGTTGTTTCATTGTGCTTATTATATATCATTGTTTGAAACACGCTGTGGAGAGGTTTCTCCACCGAGAATGAGGTTGCTTCATATCCGGTGTTAACCGGGGCTTGATCTGCCGACGATCAAGGGATCTCATTTGCATAAATAAAAGCACAAATCAAGTCATTATGAGATGTAGTGAAGGTAATCTCTACTTAGCCAATGTGATCATGAATTGTATTTAGACTAAGTGCTCCCCCCCTTAAGGTCTCAAGTCAATCATTTTTCAAAAAAAATTGAAATTTTAACAATATGGTTGACTAACTCTAAATCCTCTAACCCTTGAAGATTGACTTTGGCACCCAATAGAGATTCTTTCTAATTGGGTTGACCAAGTACTCCTTAGTTATCCATATCTTATCTAGAGTTTTGGTCTTAAATTATCCTCTAGCAAGTAGGCAATGAAAATCTTTTCATTGTTAGAATCATTATATCATAAATCCATTTTCTTGAAACTTGCTCTTTAGCTCTTAATAATCATATCTAGGGTGTTAGAGCCAATTTTAAATTTTCTAAGGGCTTTACTAAGGTTATCCACCTTTTCCCTTAATTCCTTATTTTCCACTTCTAAATATGAATCATTTAAACTAGAAGAAGAGGAAGTATTCATATCATTCTTAAGTGTCATGGATTCTAATTTTTCGTTAAGCATGCAAATTTCATTTTTCAAACACTTAATATTCTTTTTAGCCTTAAACAAATCATCATTGGTGCTAGAAATAACTTTTACTAAAGTGATAGTGGGTGGATTATATACCTCACTTACCGAGACGTCCAAATCTGAAAATTGACCTTCCCCTTCACTTGAGCTCCCTTCTTCATCTTCACATGAGCTCTTTTCATCTTCAGATGATGTGGAGGCTACGTCTTTAATTCTCATTAGAGCAAAATGGGATATATGGTGTTCTTCTTCTTTCGATGACGAAGGATCATCCCATGTCGCCTTTATGTTTTGAACCTTCTTGTCTTTTTCTTTTGTTTTCTTCTTTCCTTCCTTCTTCTTCAAAAGTAGACAATCATCCTTTATGTGTCCTTCGTTATGGCAATTGTAACATATGATCTTCCTTATCCTACTTTTGCTTCTTGAATTTTTTCTACAATGAGATTTGTTAGAAGAAAAACTTTTAAATTCTTTCCTCATCTTCCTTACCGTATACGCCTCTTGATCACAATCCATTGAGGCGCTTGATTCTACCGAATTGGATGATAATGAGTATGAAACCTTCTTATTGTCCTTCTTCTTCTTCCTCTCTTTCTCTATAATAAGAGCTATACTCTTTTCTTTAACAGACATGTTAGCTCATTCATGAAGTTCAAATTCACAAAATAATTTATCAAGCTTAATTAAAGAAAGATCCCTAGAAATTTTATAAACATCAATCATTAAAGCCCATAAAGTAGTTCGAGAGAAGGATTGAAGCACATACCTTATTAAATCCATATTTTTAATTTTCTCACCTATCACATGAAGCTCATTGATGATTCCTTTAAATCTACCGTCCAATTGACTCACTGTCTCATTTGTCTTCATGGTGAAGGATTGGAGTTGAGCCACCAAGAGATCCTTTATGGCTCTTCTTAATTCGTTTGATCATTCATTTAACTCAATGAGCTTTTCCAAAGATCTTTGGTGGGGTTGAATGGTCCAACTGTGTTCAATTGCTCCTTTGAAAGGCCACATTATAGAGTTGTTATTGTTGGATCGAGAAAACGATAGAGGGGGGGTGAATATCGTTAAAACTTTTCGGATAAATTAAAGAGTAAGTACGCAGCGGAAATAATTTAATGCACGCAAGAACACAAGGATTTTTACTTAGTTCGGAGTCGCAGTCGGCTCCTACTCCAAGGCCCACGGTCCTTGACCGTTTACTTTGGGCAATACTATAATCACGCAAAACAGGTTTACAAGTTGAGTACAGAAATATTACAGGAAATGAAACTAGTTACACTTTTCGTTATCGACGCCCGATGTGGATCATATTTCGGAGCAGAGGGACGTCGTCGGCACTGGAATCTCGAAGTCGGAGTTTGCCGGGGCGTAGCGCTTGAACGAAAAGCGTTGGAGCGTTAGAAAACTGTGTTGTTGAAGCCTTGGGGTCGAGCCCCTTTTATAGTGCTGTATCGGGCGCCTGATAGGTTCAGGGCGCCTGACACGTGCCCTCCGATCTGCGAATCCTTATCCGCGGGCTCGGTCAGCGCTTATCCTCCCCACTTGGGCGCCTGAGCTGATGGGGGCGCCCGTGACCTCACGGGCGCCTGATCCGCCTTGGTTTAGTGGCTTCGCAGCTATGATTTGTGTTTTGCCTTCACTCATGGGAACTCGTATCCTACGGGCGCCTGAGCCCATTTGGGCGCCTGACTCCATTCGGGCGCCTAGGCCCAGTGAAGAACCTTCACTTGCAGACAATCAGTCCTTCGACCCTGCAACTAAGGTTAGTCCCAAGAAACATATGAAGTAATAATTACAGCCGTAGCTGTCTTGGTTCTGACTTCGGGTCTCCCAAATGGAACCCTAGGTCAAACCGACGCCTACTATTCCCTCGATGGGGAACGCGTCCTCACCTACTCTTCTCAGGAGAGTTTACCTTTTGCCAACCGGCTCCTCTGGTTGGACTTTTGCCCGATCCACCTGACCAGGTCTTCATACCCAACTTCCGGTCAGGTCTTCGGTGCCCAGCCCCTTGCCAGGAATTCGTGCCCAGTCCTCGACCAGGACTTCTTTGCCCGACTTCCGGTCAGGTCTTCTTGCCCAGTCCTTGACCAGGACTTCTTTGTCCAGCCCTTTGCCAGGACTTCTTGCCTAGTGTACCTAGGACTTCTTCCTGCACACTCAGTGAACAAATTTAGAACACAATAACATCTTAACTTCTGAACTCTTTGCCATTATCGAAACCTAGGTTTGACTTAGGTGCTGCCTGCACCAACAATCTCCCCCTTTTTGATTTATGGTAACCCGATTCAAATACTTAAGTTAAACAAAAGTAGGTAAAGTACCAGATTTAATTTTCTCCCCCTGAAAGAAATCTCCCCCTGAGTTTTTCAAAAATTCGAGGGGTTTTTGAAAAAGTTTCTAAGTCTCTGTTTCTAAAATTGAAACGTTTTTCCGGTTTTCAATACTTAGAAAATTTTCAATTCGCGATCTTTTTAAGTAAGAAAAATTTTCAAAATATTTTGAGTTGGGTACTTAGAAAATTTTTCAACAGATTTAGATTTAGCACTTAGAAAATTTTCAAGAGAATTTTGAAGTTAACACTTAAAAAATTTTCCACAAAAAAAAATTTAGAGTAAGTACTTAAAATAATTTCGAAAAACAATTTTGAGTTAAAACATTTTTGAGTTTTTGCACTTTAGAAAATTTTCTAAACTGATTTTGAAGTCTTACCACTTAGAAAATTTTCAAGCATTTGTAATACTTAGAAAAAAATTTCAAGCAAAATTTTAAATTTATAACACTTAAAAAAATTTTCAAAGTGATTTTGAATTACTTTACTTTTTGAAAAAGAAGATAAAAAGTTTGAAAAAATCTTCAAGATAAAAAGTTTGAAAAAATTTTTAAAACCTTCTTTTCTCTCCTTTCCAATCTCTCCCCCTTTACCATATATTAAAAAATATAGCAAAAAAAATTGAGTAATAAAAGTAAGGTGTTGTACCGAACCAATTCTAAGTATAAACTGGACCAAATCAATTTAAATTTTCTCTTTTGGGTCCTGTCTAGCCCAATTAGCTACTTACTAACTGTTATAAGCAGTAGGTTTCGCTAGGGTTAATCAAGTTAAGTGATCTGATCAAGTTAGATTTTCTAAGCTTGACACTTAACCTGATTACTGTTTAATTGGTTTTTATTGCCCCAATTACTGCAGATGCACTGACTTAAAGCATCTTGAATCAAGGCATAGACCTAAGCATCTCAACCCAGTATAGGTTATCAATCAATAGTACCCTAAAGTGCTTGTGAGATGCTGGCTTCTAGATCTATAGGTGCATGCAGTTCTAGGGTTAGGGCCTAGGCTAAGTCCATTTGCGAAAAAACCCTAATTTTGAATGGAGTAAGTTTTGAAAAAAAAACTAAGTCGGAAAATTATTTTAAAAATAACAAATGATTTTTCAAATGAAATAAGAAATAAACCAGTTTTTGAAAAAAAAACATAAGTAGAGCAGTCCTATTCTACCAAGCATAATCCTACTGCCTTCTTAGTGAGTTGAACTCAGACTCAGGTAAGGGTTTGGTGAAGATATCAGCTAAGTTAGATTTTGAGTCTACATGTTTAAGGACTATCTCACCTAGTCTATAGTTATCAATCACGTTATCCTTATGGGTTTTGTGAGACAGGTTTTAATAGAAGTAAGAATTTTATTTTGAAAAACCATGATTAATTTTGAAATGTTGAATTAATTTTAAAAATAATTAATTATGCTTTAAAAGTTATTTTTGAAAAAAAATGGTTGAATCTAAGATTAATTGAAATCTGTGTTAGATTCAAATTTAACAATAGTAAAATGAATTTGGTTTTCAATAATCGGCTTCCAGGTCTTGGCAAGGCACTAGGCCTTCTTTGGTCGTACCTTATTGGATCATCAACCCTTTCCTTGACAAAGCCTTTTATTGAAAATCCATCTTCAAGTTACTCCTTGAAAGATTTTGGTCTAACTAGTTTGGGTCTTGGATCGGTAGCTTCGGCTAGTTCCGCCAAAAATGGCTTCCCTAACGTACTATCATCTCACCTCCACCCAATACTATGTTGTTCAAATTTCAGTTAAATGTTTTAGTCCTTAATCTAACCAGTCCTAGGCCTAAGCATGGTAATTTGCAAAAATAAATAAACAAGCAATCATGCAATTTTAAAATAAGAAAAGAATTTATCTAACTATAAAGATTGTTTTTAAGTTGGCTCCCCCTGGACTAAAGCCACGGTAATGATTAGGCAAGATATGAATCTTGTCCTTGGGGATCCAATACTAGTTTGGTCCAGCTTGGTTGTTCAGGCAAAGTTTGGGTACCCATGCCTGAACCTTGGGTCTAGATTGGTTCAATACAGCATAGTATGACCTTTGTCTAGACTTGGTTCGATACCCTAACCCGGATCGATTTAGAACGGACTTCTATTTTCCAAGGATTATGTCAAGACCCTTGGAACCCGAAGTGAATCGTTCCAAAGTAGCTCTAAGATCCTTGACTTGAGTTTTCAAGGAGGAGTTCTCTTTCTCAAGCTTTTCAACTTGAGTAGAGGTTCCTTCATGAACCTTCTCAGTCAAAGATCTAGAGTCAGCTCCCTCTTTCAGGAGTTTTACTTCCTGTTGGAGGGACTCGACTCGGATTTTGGCTTTCGCCAAGTTACTAGATAGGTAAGCAATTAATTCTGCTAATTCAACTTTAGAATAACAACTTACAGTTATTTTGCCGTCCTCCGAAATTGGGAGTTTTCCGTCGTCCGGCTCCGATTCTGATCTGGTGTCGATGTCTTCCGAAGCAGTCAAGGTAAGAAGGTTCGATTGTGGGGCCTCTTCTTCTTCTTCGGAGGAAGACTCGTCCCACGTGGCTTGAAGGACCTTCTTCCTTCTTGTCTTCTTGGCTTCTTTCAGATTAGGGCACTCCGATTTGAAGTGTCCCTTCTTGTTGCATTCGTAGCAGGTTACGTTTGATTTGGTCTTAGACGTTGAAGGTTCAGCTGGATCTTCCTTCTTTCGGCTGACTTTTCTTCTATTGGTCTGATGCTTCAGCTCCTTGTAGTAGTTCCGAGCTAGCCGAACCAGCTTGGGTCGATCCCCTTCGCTGTCTTCTGAGTCTGAGTCTGAGTCAGACTCGGGTGCAGGTTGAGGCTTTTTCTTGGACACCTTTCCTTTGGTTTTTCCTGCAAGAAAAGCAATACCTTTCTCGGATAAAGTGCAGTTAGTCTACTCATGTAGTTCTAATTCAAAAAATAATTCATCTAATTTAATTTTAGAAAGGTCCCTAGAAACTTTGTACGCATCTACCATAGATGCCCATAAAGTATTTCTCGGGAAGGCATTTAGGGTATACCTGATAAGGTCACGGTTTTTTACCTTGTGACCTATTGTGTGCAGACCGTTTATCAGCTCCTGGATCCTGGCGTGGAGTTGGGTTGCTGACTCACCTTCGTTCATTTTGATGGTGTACAATTTGTTCAGTAGTAGGTCCCTCTTGCTGATTCTGGTGTCAGAGGTACCTTCGTGCAATTCGATTAGTTTACTCCAGAGTTCCTTTGCACTATTGAAGGGTCCCACTCGGTTCAATTCTTCTTTGGTTAGTCTGCATTGGAGTGTTTGGGTTGCCTTTGCATCAGCGACGATCTTCTTCTTCAGCGAGGCGTCCCATTCTGTGTAATGTTGTGCCACTCCTTCAGCATTCTTGGGGATTTCCAAACCAGATTGGATTATGATCCACATATCCACCTGAGTTTTCAGGTGGACTTCCATCCGACTCTTCCAGTAGGAGAAGTCTTCTCCACTGAAGAGTGGTGGTCTGGTTGTGCTGAAACCTTCTTGCATGGCCATTTAAAATTTCTGAAATGACAAAAAAAATAGAGAAATTCTGTCCCAAGACTTGGTCTTGGATTAGTAGTGCGGGAATAGAATAATTGAGAAAGAGCGATCGAGTGGTGTTGCACCAACCTCGATTAACGAGAAAAATTCGAAAGAAAAAGAAATTAAAATTTTCATAAAATCCGAAAAAATATTCTCAAATTGGTAGTTGCACCAAATTTGAGCCACCCACTCTAATACCACTTGTTGGATCGAGAAAACGATAGAGGGGGGTGAATATCGTTAAAACTTTTCAGATAAATTAAAGAACAAGTACGCAGCGGAAATAATTTAATGCACGCAAGAACACAAGGATTTTTACTTGGTTCAGAGTCGCGGTCGGCTCCTACTCCAAGGCCCACGGTCCTTGACCGTTTACTTTGGGGAATACTATAATCGCTCAAAATAGGGTTACAAGTTGAGTACAGAAATATTGCAGGAAATGAAACTAGTTACACTTTTCGTTACCGACGCCCGATGTGGATCGTATTTCGGAGCAGAGGGACGTCGTTGGCGCTGGAATCTCGAAGTCGGAGTTTGCCGGGGCGTAGCGCTTGAACGAAAAGCGTTGGAGCGTTAGAAAACTGTGTTGTTGAAGCCTTGGGGTCGAGCCCCTTTTATAGTGCTGTATCGGGCGCCTGATAGGTTCAGGGCGCCTGACACGTGCCCTCCGATCTGCGAATCCTTATCCGCGGGCTCGGTCAGCGCTTATCCTCCCCACTTGGGTGCCTGAGCTGATGGGGGCGCCCGTGACCTCACGGGCGCCTGATCCGCCTTGGTTTAGTGGCTTCGCAGCTATGATTTGGGATTTGCCTTCACTCTTGGGCGCCCGTATCCTAACGGCCGCCTAAGCCCATTCGGGCGCCTGACTCCATTCGGGCGCCTAGGCCCAGTGAAGAACCTTCACTTGCAGACGATCAGTCCTTCGACCCTGCAACTAAGGTTAGTCCCAAGAAACATAGTAAGTAATAATTACAGCCGTAGCTATCTTGGTTCTGACTTCGCGTCTCCCAAATGGAACCCTAGGTCGAACCGACGCCTACTATTCCCTCGACGGGGAACGCGTCCTCACCTACTACTCTCAGGAGAGTTTACCTTTTGCCAACCGGCTCCTCCGGTTGGACTTTTGCCCGATCCACCTGACCAGGTCTTCGTGCCCAACTTCCGGTCAGGTCTTCGGTGCCCAGCCCCTTGCCAAGACATCATGCCCAGTCCTCGACCAGGACTTCTTTGCCCGACTTCCGGTCAGGTCTTCTTGCCCAGTCCTTGACCAGGACTTCTTTGCCCAGCCCTTTGCCAGGACTTCCCTAGTGTACCTAGAACTTCTTCCTGCACACTCAGTGAACAAATTTAGAACACAATAACATCTTGTGACGACCCACCTTCTGGTACTAAGCTTTAAGGCGGATCGCTACTAACTAACTAACTAACTAATTAGTAATTTCTTATAATGCTAAACCAACTGGGAGAATTTAAAATTTCTTATTTCGTTATTTGCTGAACTAACAATTCATAATCATGTTTAAAGTACTAATCAGCCAAAATAAAGCAAAAATTTTAATTTTATTAGCTTGGCCAGGATTTGACCCCTAGACCTCTTAATTGTAACACTAAAGCACTAACCAGCTGCTCTATACCATTTCTTTTCAATGGTACCAGTCGACTGCTATATAGCAGTCGCCTGGTACCAGGCGACTGACCTTTTGGCAGTCGCCTGGTGCATCGAACAGAAGCTACTGTTCGATAAGGCAGGTGACTGGTCCTGTACCAGTCGATTGGCACGCCTGAAAACCTGCATTTCAGACCTGCAACTCATCTCCATCCATCCACAAAACATATACTTTCAAGTCATACAAAGACATAACACCATTTGTATACTCTATACTAGTTTTCTAAACATTTTAGCCAATCAAAACCACTTCATAAACTTGAAATTAGGACTTTTGCGGAAGTAAATAAGCTATCAAAATCTATGTGAACTTTAGACTAGAGTTTGTACCAAATTTTGTGTCTATGCAAGGTTTAAACAAAGTCATTCATTCTACCACTTCAAAACACCAAAACACATGTTCTATAAGACTTAGCCCAATGATCTCTTCCACGGTTCCGCTGCCACTGAACATCAATGCAAGTCCCTTCGCCTCCTTAACTTATGCTTTTTCTTTACCTTTGTCTGCAATAGAAGGAAATGCAACTAATAAGCAAAATGCTTAGTAAGTAAATCCTAACTCACAAATCCAACGATAAGGGATAAACATGCTCTTTTCAAATAATGCTTACTTCAAAACACATGCACTTGGAAATAATTACACATGAGAACTTTCATACACTTATCATGCTCAATCATGCTTAAAAACATTTACTAGCATCAAAACACTTGCAAACTTAACATGCTCATGATTTCTTTTGCAAACTTACTAATGATACATTTCCACACTTTCAAACACTAACTTCTTTGCTCTTTCTCTTTAACATGCTTGTAACATAACCATGTTATCATACACAACAAAACATACACTTAAGGAAATTGAAACACTTTCATATACTTATATACTTCAAAATAATAATCAACTTTCACAGGCCTTGACAATGTACCTGGTATCAGTGTACCAATGCGCGCATCCCTAATAGGTTTCGGGGTAGCTAGCCACCGCACCCTATTAGAGCTTCTTTCTAACTTTCTGTGGGCCTCTCTTTTGCCCGGTACATGTCCTTTTACAAAAGTAAAATACTTTCTTACTCATAATGCTTGTATTTATCAAGCTAATTTTCTTTTTTCATAAACTTTGCACTATAAGCCTTTACCTTTTCTTACTTGGAACTTTCATCGAGCACCTTGCGTGCCCTTAACCCCAAAACTCATTTTTGGGACTTTCTTACTCATAATGCTTGTATTTATCAAGCTAACTTTCTTTTTCATAAATCTTGCACTATAAACCTTTACCTTTTCTTACTTGGAACTTTTATCGAGCACCTTGCGTGCCCTTAATCCGAAAACTCCTTTTTGGGACTTTTCAAGAACTTACTCTTGTCATACTTAGGTCACATACATAAAAACATACTCCAATTCATATTCTATGATAAAACATGTATCCTTTATGAACTTAAAACACACAAATAAGAAAACCATAATCTTAAAGCATGCATTTAGATCACAAACATGGTTCCACAACGAGAAATACATGGCGAAACAACTTCTATTGCAGGTGAGTGATTTACTTACTCTTTTCTTGAAGAAAACTCACTAAGTATCTCGAAATTTCTAGTGTAAGGCTCTTTTTCTCTTCCTTTGCAAGAAAACTTCACCCTTGGCCCTAGGGAAGAAGCCCTAGGTTTTCTACTCCAAGAGGAAGAAGAAGGAAGAAGAAAACTCCCCCTTTCTCTCTATTTTCGGAGCTTCCTCCCTTGGCTCGCGCGGCCTCCTCCAAGCCCTAATGGGGTCTTAACTCAACTTAAGTGGAAGATTTGATACCTCTTCATGAAATGGGCTAAATCAACTATAATATTATTTCGTTTCATCCTTTTCTGTGCTTGATACCCTAGCCCAGCTGGCTCCTTGGATTCGCTTAAGTCACTGCTTGCCTTGTGGTCGCGGGATCGATCCCCACTCGACCCCTTTAATTTTTTTTTCTTCTTATTTTAATCCGAAAAAATGCTATAATATTCCGAAAAATGTTGAAAAATTTCTAAAAATCCCTAATAATACCAGGAAATTATTGGGTGTTACACATCTTAACTTCTGAACCCTTTACCATTATCAAAACCCAGGTTTGACTTAGATGCTGCCTGCACCAACAGTTATGACCTTTACATTTGCTTGAGCCTTCTTCATGATCTTTTTTGTCCAAATTTTGGTTGGGAGAGGTTCTCCCCTCTCATCCTTTGGCATCTCAAAATCATTTATAATACTAAACCAATTTTCAATATTATTAATTAAATAATACTCTATTCTACTTTTCCAATAAGCAAAATCATTGCCATCGAAGAATGGTGGTCGTGCGGTGTTATATCTCTCATGAAACACCATCTTGATGTTTCGGTTGACAGTGAGTTCTCCCAGAACGAACCGAGCTCCGATATCACTTGTTAGGAACCTTTGTGTCTAGCTAGAAGGGGGGTGAATAGCTTTTCTTGGATATTGCCTACAAAATGTTAGTCAAAACACAAGAAAAAGATAGCAAAAAATAATTAACAATTAAGACAATGCTAACTCCCTTGATTTACTTGGTCTCCACCTTCTTGAAGTGACTAATCCAAGGATCCACACCCACACAATCAAGCTCCACTATGCTATTCTCCTTTCAATCAAGCTTGAGGGTAGAGAAACCCTCACAAGATGATCTCTTCCTCTGTTACAAAATGGGACTTAGAGTATGAGAAAGAGAGTAGACTTTGGAAGCTTTGGGCACACAGCAAGAAAGTTTTATAATCAAAATCCGTAACCTCTTCATGCCCCAAAGCTTCCTCTTAAATAAAGGAGCGAGAGAGATATTAATAAAGCAACTCAGCCTCGACACTAGTCGACTGCCACTAGGACCAGTCGACTAGTGTCTAGCCAAACAGCTAGGCAAACAGCTAGTTTTCGAACGGACCAGTCGACTAGTGTCCAACCTCAGTCGACTGATCTTTATGTGAGTTTCCTTTTAACACCACTAGTCGACTGTTTCCCTTGTTAGTCGACTGCCCAGCTTACAAACTCATTCTTAACCTCTCTGAAGTCCATCCTTCGCATATGCCTTGAAGTCCATTTCCCCGCTCGCCCCTTGAAGTTCTCTTCCTTTGGCTCTCGTCTCTCGGATATACACAAGCTCGCGACTTATCTCCATGTCATCCTTCATGTATGCCCTTTGATGTTTACTTTCTTGGCTTGCTCTTTGAAGTCCTCTTTCTTTGGCTCTTGTCCCTCGGATGACTTCACTCCGTTGTTCTTTATATGTGATTCACCAAGTCCTGCATGACTTAAATTCACACATCAAACCAATATGAAAGTCTAATTTAATCATATTGTCACACACATCAAAACTCATGATCGTACCGATCAAACTTGGATCGATTGCACTAACAAATCTTGACCACGGAAAATTATACTTACAATCTCCACCTTTTTAATATTTGACAATATATTTAAGTTAGCCTAACTCATATTATTTCAACTCTCTTCTTCATCCCATGCCAAAGGATAAATAAGGGTTTCCTAATTTGAACCCTACACAACATACTGTGTTTTTGGTAAAACATATAGTGTGTTGCTGGTGTTGTTTGTTGGTCTAGGAGAGATCAGCAGCTACTTGTTTCCGGTTTTGCTAGAATCAGCAATCATGTGTCACAATAGTTCTCTTGTTGCCTGTTAGGGGAGACACAATAGCAATACGTTGTTGTTTAAGAGGGGAGACTCAATACAAAATCTAAAGCTCTTATACTCAATATCCGACAACAAAAATGAGTTAATCGAACTCCCTTACATCCAAAAAAATTTAATCATGAGTTTTACAATGCTTTAGGTTTGTCAATCGATTATGTCCCAAAAGTAGTTGATGGATCTACACTTGTCCAAATGATCACAAACAAAATCCTATGTACTCAAGGGGTCTTGTAAGCACACCCATAACATCCAAAACAATAGCGATACTCTATATCAAATCCCGCTAATTTTGTCAACTCGTTCAAGGCAGGAGTGATGAGGTCAGAGGCTCATTACACATTCTAAGGATATTATACTAAATATTCGACAACACAAATGAGTTCATGACACTAATTCAATACTAGAAAAAAATTATTCCAGATTATTACAATCCTCTAGGTCCGTTAGCTAGTTTTGGACCAAAATTGGTTGATGGCCTAGATTTTTCCAAATGACTCCAATCAAAATCCTTATACTCATGGGGGTAGTACAACTATGTCATCATACACAAGAACGATATATCGTATCGAGCCCAAGTAGTTTTTCAACTCATTACTAGAATGAATGATGAGGTTGGAAGCACATTATAAATTCTAAGGCCCTTATACTCAATATCCAACAACACAAGTGAGTTAATGGGACTCCCCTATATCTGAAAAAAAAATAATCTAATCATGAGTTTTACAATGCTCTAGGTCAGTCATCCGATTTCATCCCAAAAGTAGTTGATGGACCTACACTTTTCCAAATGACTCCAAACAAAATGTTGTGTTGTCATGGGGGTGTTCTGAGTACACACATGCCATAACACACAAGAACGATATAATCTATCAAACCCAAGTATAATTTCAACTCTTTCCCGAACTGAATGATGAAATTGGAGCCTCATTACAAATTCAAAGGCAACCTCATAAACATTTTCATGACTCCAATCGAACACCAAAAAAAAAAAACAACCTCATTTTACAATATTATAGGTCTATCAGTTGATTTAATCCGAAAAATGGCCGATGAACTTAGATTTGTCCAAATTTTATGAAATTAGGAAGAACATTCTCTCCATCGATAATATTATTTGATATCATACAAAATTTGTCATATTACAACTCATATACTACAATTTTTTAACAACAACACATATCTGACATATTTTATCACAAATTTTATCTTCTGCATCCTCTCCAGTGTAGGATCTAGAACATTGTCACACTTTTTAACTTTATTTAATAGTTAGAAGAAAAGGAAAGCATAGTTGGGTCCACTTCTTTAACTTTATTTCACTCCAAAGGCTATCGTACACGGTACTTAATAATGAAAAATGTAAATACGACAGTTTTGTTATAACAGTCCAACGAACGGTAGTGTGTACTAAGACAAAAAAACACTACTGTCTAACGGTAGTGTGTACTAGCTTAATGCCTTGAGCGACCTCTTGAGGTGAGACACGCTACATATATGAATAAAGAGAGGTTACGCGTAACATTAGAAATTATACGTTAAATAACAATCGCTTACCACGGAAGGAACCATGACACTTGTACCATGTAAAAGGAAGGGAAGGTCGACATTATCGGATTCGTTGGATGAAAAACTGTATAGCCGTTTCCCTTGGTTGAAATTGAAGAGACCGTCAGGTAGTGATGGGAGGATAGTTAAGACAAGAGACATGGATAGAAAAACTATAATATAGCAGACTGGCTCTTTTTGCAATTTGTGTTATTCTTATAGAGAAATCGGAACCTCCGCAGTGAACTGGCAAGATATCATCAGCCAAAAGGGAGCCGTCAACGTGAATTTCAAGATTGGTCAGGCCATGATGTAACACAAGAAAGAGTTGTCATTCAATTGACGTGACAATACAATTGGAGAGTATGTTTGTCATAGAATTCAATTAGCTGAAGTCGCATGCCAGATAGTGCATGTGTGCAGGAGTTGGTCCAACACTGTGGATTTCTGGTATTATATCCTGTTGCTGTGTCAAAATACCAGTAACAGAGTGGTTTTGCTAGGATCAACAACAAAGTGTTACAACACAATGTTTTAGCGTGCTGATGATGTCGAACTTTCTGTTCAAGGGGAGATCGACAACGGGGTGTTGCGGGTCTACCTCGGATTAGCAACAGTGTTAGAGGGTGTTGCTGGTGTCGCAAGACTAGCAACACGTTATTGTTGGTATAGGATAAATCAGCAACAACTTATTCCTGATATGGTTAAGATCGGCAACTGATCCGGTCGGGTAGACTCGTCCGGTCCCACGGTATGGCTTAAGGCAAGCACGCGGACAGGATCAGGATCAAATGTAGCCAGAAGGTCGCCCGGACGACCTTTTCATTTGATCGAGCACCCAGAGACTCACCTTCTGTTCTGGTGTGCGAGCATCGATCGGCCACACTCATCGGCTGACCGGAAGATCGGGCACCCAAGAATGGCTTGCCAGGCGCCCAAGGGCCACCTTCTGTTCCAATGATAGAATGTCGGTCGGCCACACCCATCGGCCGATTAGACAGTCGGGCACCTAAGAACGACTCGTCAAGCACCCAAGGAGTCATCTTACGTTCTAGTGATCGAGCACCGGCCGACCACACCCATCGGCCGACCGGACGATCGGGCACCCAACAACGGCTCGCCAGGCACCCAAGAGCCACCTATTCCAGTGATCGAACGCCGGTCGGCAACACCCATCGGCCGACCGGACGGTCAGGCACTCAAGAACGGCTCGCCGGGCACCCAAGGAGTCATCTTACGTTCTGGTAACCAAGCGTCGGTTGACCACACTCGTCGACCGACCGGGCGGTCGAGCACCCAAAAATGGCTCACCCCCACCCAAGTGGTCATTAGTTGATAATTACCATCTTGATAATTAATTTAGGCTCTTAAATCTATGTTTTGATCTCTTTATGTATGCTTAATTTTGCATTTACACTAGGTTCCATGAGTTATTTCTATTTTAGCTTTAGATGCAAATCTTTTTATATTTGAGATGTTTTGGCATTAAAATTTGAATATAATATTGTAGTCTTTGAATGATCACGGACCTAGATCAGATTGGAAAGAATTTGAGTTCAGACCTGGCTTTAATCAAGATGATCAAGCAATGGAGAAATGTGGGTCGTCCAATCAAGACATGGAGAGATCTGAGCCATCTATCATTTTCTGACCAATCCGAGCTCAAGGTAGAGTAAATCAAGACCATAGATCAAGATCTGAAGTTTCGATCCAAATCAGAAGTCATCTAGCCGTTGGATCAAGCTCGAGAGGAGTCTAAGTCGTCCATTCAAAAGGAAGGGCAATCCGAGCCATCTGTTGCAGATCTGGTCGATCCAAGCTAAGGAGAAGAAGATCCTGACTATTGATGGAGATCTGGAAAGTTTGGTTTCAATCCGAGATGATTTGACCATTGGATTAAGCGAGGGCGATCACAACCGTTCATTTTTAATTGGAATTAGTTAAATCAGAAAACTTCTCACCGAGCTCGACGTCGAGAGTTCTTCATCTATTCTTGGCGTCTTCTCTGTTTTTCTTCTTCGATTCCGCGCGGCCAACATCGGATCAAGTTCATTTCAAGATCTCGAATCATCGAGATAGATTTCTCGTGAAGTTTGCAACTCAATCTTGTCGCTGAAAGGGCTCAGGTGAGGGTTTCGCCGAGGAGCTGTGTTTCACTGATCGATTCCTTTTGATCACTGCTTTTCTTCGACCGGAGCTATCAAGACATTCGGAGGGGTTCTTCGGAGGCTTCTGAGGGTTTCTGAGCCAAATCGTCATCCAGCTAATCAAGAAGGAAGAGATCGTGGGAGTTTTCAGAATTCTGATCGGTCTCCAACCCGATCAGAAGGAGTCCTGATCGGTCGGCTTGACCGATCAGGAAGATCAATACGCATCAAGCCAACGCAAATTGATCACGGGAATTGTTTCTTCGCTGGTTTTTAAGCTAGAGGGTTTCTAGCTTGGTTCTTGTGTGACGGCAAGAAGTAGATCTTGGATGAAGGGACTGGGTTGATGTTAAAATCTTTGCGAATTTTGGTTTTGAACACTTATTTCCTTCGTTGTTTAAGTTTGTATCAATTTTCATCACAGTCACGTTTCTTAAGTGTGCTTTGCTTCAGTTTTCACAAATCTGCAATTGGTTACAGATTTCCTACATTCAATATTAGTTCTTGAATTTCAATCTCATAGTATCAAATTGAATTGCTTAGTTTTCAAATAGGGATAAGTGTAGTTTCTGAAATTTCGAATTAGTTTCTGCATTAGCTGAGTTTATTCTGTTTCCACTGTAATTTCATTCATTATCGTAGAAATACCCATATCATTTGAAAACCCAAAATAGAAATGATGAATTCTAGCTCGAGTTAAGCATTCTTAGCTAGTCCTTGGAAAAATACGACTTGAGACCCCTATACTACATTTAGTTTTGTGAGCTAAGGGTTTTCAATTTATAAATTCAAATTTGAGGCTCATTGTGACACTGATTGTGAGCGTATCAGTCATCTCGTATCTTAACGATCAAGTGTCGATTGGTCATGCCCCCTCGACCGACCGACCCAGCGGGATGGGGTTACGGAGCTAAGTGATAAATGGGGCGGGGATAAGTCTCTGCGATTAGGATCATTTAATGAGGATTAGACACAGTCAGGTACGAACAGATACACAGAATCCCCTTATTATGAGAAAGGGACATTAGCCGTAAGTACTCCCTCCCATACATCAGACACTAATGTTGAAGGTTGGCTGACAAGAGAGACAGGTAAATGACCGTTTGACAGCTCAATCTAATCTTCAGGAAGACTGAACCTACCAAAAGATTGAGTCATTTATGAGAGAAAATAGCAAAGACAGGAGGAGAGGTCTCCCATCCTATATAAGAATCGCCTGAAACTCTGAGAAGTGATTGGCTCTTGCAGGATTGCTACCTCCTCATTCCTCTCACATAGCAGACCTTACTCAAGCTCAGAGGAAGTCGACCAACAGCCAAGCATTCGGTCTAACTACCCATATCAACCTGTGATTCCCCTATTTTACAGTGTTAGCCATGGAAAACTCCTCTCCGCTTGCCGACAGGATCAGCAACAAAGTATCATTCATTTATCTATTGAAGCATGTTGCTTGTGTGGAAAGAAGAGCAAGGCGCTGTTGGAGTTCTATAAGGGAGCCCAATAGGAAAAATATAAGATGCTTATACTCAAGATCCGACAACACAAATTAGATCATGAGACTCCCCAACGTCCGAAAAAATTGTATTCCTTATTTTGAGAATGCTGGTAGCCGTTTCATCCCAAAACTGACTAATTATATATAGATACATAAAGATGCATGAAACTGGGAAGAACATCATCCCATTCGCTAAAATATGTCAATTACCATAACGACCTTGACCAACATCATTTTAAAATCAGGGTATTTTTACTTATAAAGCATATAAAGTATATCATTCAAAATTTGTCATATTACAACTTATCTACTATAATTTTTCACACCAATTCTAATCCAATAAAAACTTATGTTGTAAGAGCTACAGTTCCTTAACTGGTACAACACAGATTCTATATTTCATATTCACGTTATAGCAACTACGATTTCATAACTATTATGACACTAAATATGTGTTATAGCATCTACGATTTCATTGTTGTTACAACGTTAAATCTATATTATAGCAGTTACAATTCCACAACTGCTACAAACAAAACACTATGTTTCATATTGACATTGTAGCAGCTGCGATTTGGTAAATGCTACAAAATTAAGTCTATAATATAACAGCTACGGTTATATAGCAGCTACAACACCGATTCTATGTTTCATATTCACGTTACAACTACTAAGATTCCACAGCTAGTTCAGCATTCCACAGCTAGTTCAGCATTAAGTCTGTGTTGTAGCTGTAGGTTCATCACTGAATTTTATAAATTAGATTATGGGATTCCCAAAATTAAAGATCAGTGAATTTTACAATGCTCGTAGTTGTAGGTTCATCATCTGAGTTTATCCTAGAAGTGGGTGATGCACCTACAAACCTCCAAGATATCCAAAATATATAGGACTTAATTAACAGCACGTGTAATCAGGCGATGTCGCCCTTGAGAGTTAATCACATCTTCTAGTCGTCGATGCTTGGGCCTATGTTGTAAGTTGCCCCTCGTACTTCTTTTTCTTCCGCTCACCCGTGCAAGCTTGCCATAACTTCAAAACATGTCTTCTATCTTTGGAGAGCCGACATACTTGATATATCTCTTCTGCATCCTATAGCTCCGAACATTGCCCATAGACAGTTCCAACACTATTAAGCCACATAGTTCAGTGGTGTACTAAGAAAATTGAATTCATAACATTACAGTTCACTTAACAGCATGATAATTCCATCTGTACTCAATGTACCAGCCATTGGATTTGGACTAGACCGCAAAGCAATTTCATGATTTTTCACCAGCATAGAGAGAACATAAAGACTACACAATTAACATAAGGAATTAATGTGACGAAGATAACTGTGATAACTATAAAAGTCCACAAAGCATCAGTGAGTCCAGTCAAAGGGAAGCTCAAAAGACTAGGCATTTACATGGCAGGAACATACAGCTAACTCATCCTATCACCATGCCTCAGTGGATCTGGAAGTAACAACAAAGAATATATCAAATGGGAAAAGCTGAGTGAGAATGTAGCAATATATAATAGAAAGAAAAGAGTGAGAAGTAGGATATCACATGCAACGTTTTCACATTTATATCACCACAAGTTTATCAATATTTTCCATCACTCGTTAAGCATTATTCACACTTTTTTAGGTGTTCCACTGGTTTATATATATTATGGGTGAAACCCATAAATTTCTCCTGCTCTCTAACACTATCGAGAGGTGCATCATTTGCGCATAAATGTGGATAAAACCATTGCAGCACTAGGAACAACAAAATGCACAAAATGGAGTGAACGTAAAATCCCATAAATTTTTTTAGATTAAAAAACAAGAAAATAGGTAAGCAAGCAATAGTACTAGGATTCTTCCATTATGTTATCCAACCCCAACGACCTAAACCATCACCCACTCTCAAGTTAGGTGGAGAGACCACCATGGTGACAGGATTAGCCAATTCTTTGGTATTTTTCCAAACGAAAACTCAAACATGATAGATGCTTTAATAAACCAAGTGGGTCAAGAGTGTTATACGAAACCACCATATGGACAACCAAGACCACCACATAACCTTGACAATTGATGACCAAAATCGTGGAAAGACTAAACAACGAGATAAAATTCTCACCTCTGAAACAACGACATAAAACATGGAGGAAAACTTCAATCTTACTGTGCGCATTGTCAATGGTTCTCTGTCCAAGGTGGGCAGGATCCGATTCATTCAACTCTCACCCGAAATTACTCTCAAATTCATGCTTCATGTCCCTAAACTTGAGTGTAACTTAATGTCCATTAGTAAGTTGACTCATGATCACAACTCTCCTACTAAATTTCTTCTAAATGTGTGGGGCTTGCAAGAATTGGATTCGAAGAAAAGGAAATGTCCATCAATAAGTTGACTCTTGATCACAACTCTTCTACTAAATTTCTTCCAAATGTGAGTTTTCAAGAATTGGATTTGAAGAAAAGGATTGACAGTGCTGAGATGGGCTCTAAACTTTATCTCTTCAAGACACCTCAACCTAGGGAAGCATTAATGGCGAGTAGTGATTTTTCTAAGGGAAAGTCAGTTTGTTATTCTAGTCCTAAGTCTATCTTTAATCCAAGTACCAATAGAGATAGTGAAGTTATGGCACTAATGGTTAGGTCATCCAACGTTTATGTATCTTGAAAGGTTCCCTCATTCATCAATAAAAGTTCAAATTGTTTAAATGTGAGATCTGTCAACTTGCTAAACACATGTTCTATCTATCCAAGTGTGCACTACTGTCCAGCATTGATTCACAGTGATATTTAGGGATCCTCTCAAATAAAAAAATATTAATGGGGATCGGTGGTTTGTGACATTTGTGGATGATCATACAAGACTCACTTGGCTTTTCCTTATGAAAGAAAAGTGTGAGGTTGATAGAATATTCAAAACATTCAATTACATGGTCCAAACACAATTCAATACCATGATTCAATTATAGGTAAACACTTGTCTAGACAAAGAATTGTCCAAGTTCATGTATTAATACACCCCAAAAAAATGGAGTGACTAAGAGTAAAAACCGTCAATTGTTGGATGTAGTTCAATCTCTTATGTTTCTACTGGTGTTTCAAAATCTCTTAGTTCTACATATCTCAAAAATTGAACGTCATCTCATGTCCTAAATTTTTAAACACCAGGTCAAGCCCTCATTAAAAATTTTCCTCATGCTCAGGTTCTTTCCTATAATCTTCATATTAAATTTTTGGGTGTTCTGCATGTGTTCATGTATACCCTCAAAATAGGAATAAACTTGATCCAAGATCCAAAAAATGTGTCTTCATAGGTTACTCCACCAATAAAAAAGGATACAACTGTTTTTGTGGACCTAATCTTACTTCATAGTCCAGCCGTGAACCTAAACCTTACTTCATCTAAACCTCACCAGTTCTCGACCAATATTTCCTCCATCAAGTATATCCAATCCTCTGTTAGTTTCTAGAGAACTTCAAATATTTACCAAGAGGAAAAAGCAAACTCAGGAGGAGATTGAGAATTTTGAGCATCTCACACCTGTCCAAGAACCTGAACCAGATCCAATTACTATGGAAACTAGCACAAGAGGTGAGAATGAACCCGAACAAAATGGATCAGAGGAGATTCAAGTTGAAGATGATTTGGAATTACCTAAATTTGGAGTACCAAATTTTTTTTTAGGGTTGCAAGATCTATAATATATAAAAAAAAAAATCTTAGGGAGCTGTGAATTTCAAAACTTAGTGGACATTTGCAAAATTTCCAATTTAATTAACCTAATCCTCTTCTCAACATATGCCATATCTTTTGCTTTAATCCCCACAAAGCATATCTCTCTCTTCTTTCTTCTTCAGATGTTTGCACACAACACCTTCTTAGATGCACACCTGCTCCTCTTATTCAACAACGTCATTGAAGCAGCAACACTGAAGGTGGTCACTGTGACGACCACCACCTCCTCTATTTGCTACCAGCACAGGTTTTACTGCTCCAAATTGCAAGGACAAACACGCCCATTGACCGTTGTGGGTGCCAATGCTTCTCTTCTCAATTGTGGTCTTATTGCTTCTAATCAAGTACAAATTGAATTGATTTGAGGAGACTAGCAAGGTCGGAACTAATGCAATCACTTTGTTCTCCTCCATAAGGTTGTTGAATCTTTTAGAATATTATCTCCATTATTTTTCTTTTTCTATTCTCTTGAATTTATGATGGTGGATGATGAATACTTTTAAGGTCATCTCTTAAAGATTAAGTTTATATAGTATAGGTTTTTCCAGAGTTTGTTTTCATCTCTTTCAATGCATTACAATTTAATTTTAGTTTTAAACCTCTTTGTTAATGTTGAGAAACCCCTCACTTGTATAGAAAGGTTAACCCTAGTTGAATGCCCAGTAAACCCGTACAAAAACTATAGAAATGGTGCTCATAGTTTATCTTTTTCCTTTAATTCAGGTATTATTTCTAGGTACCACACAAGTTTTCTCTAGGTGCGTCTCAGTTAGAGGAGCCAAGAGTTGTCTTGTGGTAAGGCAGTGTGATTTTAGTCACCAATTAGGTGGGTGATCTTTGCTTGTTTCTCAAATTTAGACTGATGAAATAAATGAAATGAGAATTAACTTGAGATTACTATAGAAAAAAAGTAATTATGGACCCTCTATTCTTGTCTTGCTTGATAATTCCTTTTATATTGCTTGCATTTTTTACTAACAAGTGATATAAAAAAAGAGTATGAAAACCTAGGATAGTTCACTTAAAAGAATTTGAACTATCATAAAAATTGTAATAAACTAGAATTTGTTATGTTAAATTAATAGAACAATGAATAAATTTCTTATATTTAGTATAGAGCAGTATCTCTACGCTCCAAAAGGAGTTGCATGATTACTTAATGAATTCAACACTCAAACCATAGAGTTTTGGCTCCGTGTTTTGAAGGAACTATGTGACCACTTAAGTTAAATTAAAAAATCAAATGAATTACTTATATTATAGTCTTGGATCTAAGCATAAAAACGGCCCTTGAGTTTTGTCACATGTTTGTAGGTTTCAGTCATTTTACACAAGATACTTTTCTCACTGAGTTGATTACAGGTGGTTTACCTTTTCTTCACGAGGTGCATTTCGAGCAGATTGTAGGTCGTTTACTCCTATATATGATGCATCTTTACTAGATGGAATATAGGTTATTCACCTTCTATTTTATATTTATATGTACTCCCATATCAAGTGAATTGTGAGTTGTTCATCTTAATATACAATGCATCCTTTAGCATGTGATTGGGAATCGTTCTAATGTTTTGTTGTTGCCTCATGTGATATTATATCATACACATCTTTTCTTACCCTACCTTCTACTTGTGTGCTCACGACTAATTTTTCCTTTGACCTCCATATTCACAAACTTGAAGTGATCTTCAAGATTTGGATAGTATTTTAGAATCATCATGCTCAAAGATACCTAGATACAACATTGGAGACATTTCCATTAGTGCCAATTTATTTTATTTTTCATATTGCATCAATTGTTTTATTTATGTATTTTCTCTGTCAATGAGTCCAGTTATGTCAATCGACATTAGTCAAGTTGTGGTTGTCATTATGAGTCACATTTTATATTATCAATAAATCTTTCAGAATATATTATTGTTTCAGCCTTGTACACCCTTTAGTAGTGCTATTATGTGGTTATGATGTAGTGATGAATATTGTCATAAGGAGAATCTCTTGTATGGGGACTGCTCCCTTCGGGTCATGACACATTGCCTCAGCCAAGGTGCATTCACCTTAGGTAAAACCCAACAACCTCAAAAGACACATTGACTTAATTATGGCCACTTAGGGGCTATTTTCTTTAGCACTGTTCAATTTGAGTCGGTCTCAATTTGTATTCATCCAGCTAAGTACAAATTACTTCTATGCTTAATTAATTAATTTGGCAAACCTATCCAACTACGTGTTTGTGAAAAACTAATCAATTCAGCAAGCTACTCTTATGTCTTGTGTATCAACCATAACAACAAAGTTTCTGGAACGGAAGATGAAATTAACTATTTATATAGTTAGAGAAAAAACAAAAATGAAGGCCTCTCATGATTCAGAGAATATAAGGTTATCTTACTACAGAGCTTACAAGAAATAAATTAATCGTGATTTTTAATGGGCTTAAGTAGAACTTATATGGTGGAGTCACAGATTTATAGTAAAAATAACATCTAAATGTCACATTCAGGATTGAGTTTTTTGGTATCACACTTTCTAATCCATGTCAATGAAGTTATAGCATTCTCGATCTTGAATAAAAAGAATCTCTGGAGGATATAATCTCTTCCATGATTCAATGTTGATAGCTTCATTAATTGAATTGTTTGAAATGTTATCATACGGGTTAAATTTTATTTTTGTTATCATCAAAGATTTATAGTTAGCTAACCTTTTTTGCTCAATATGTAATTATTTTATTCATAAAAAACTAATTAATGTTGCTCATATAAGAGAACACTATAACACTTAAATGTCTTAATTTAATCCTAGCTAAAATTGAAATGTTCAACCATAATCCACACAGTGTGATAATCCAATCAAGTTATACACATTTCGTTACAACCAAATTTTAACTTGTTATCATAAAGTTAATTTATAGTTTTCTCATATAAATAGATGGCTAAATTATACACATTTTGTCACAACCAAATCTTAATGTATTAGTTTTGCCTTGAAAATGTCATTGTGAGATAAGATAAAGAGGAAGATTCACCTATATGAAATGATGGCCAAAGATCGCTATATTGCATTTTATCAGTTGTCATATTCATTCTTTGTACATGAGTGAAAAGTATACAAATGGAGAAGACAAAAGAAACAAAAATAGTTTACATAATGAAATATAATTATATTGATACAATGTCATAATGATGCCAAATGGTTGGGTCAAACACAATTTAACAATAATGATGTTCTAAGTTTTACAACCAATCTTTGTAAATGTCTAATAGGAGTGACAGGTCATTGTATCTAATGAACATTGCTCAAAAAGCCTTACAAGCTTCCTTATGGATCGTAAGTTTGCTCATCTCAACCACCCCCTATATCTTACGTCATTGATGATGTTATCATCTAAACAAACTAAGAGACAAAGAAGATCATGGGTTAAGGGATGATGACATTTGTTTGTGTTCCATGATTGTTGAGACAATGAAGATCATGGGTTAACAGAATGATGAGGCATTGATGATAGGATCATCTAAACAATCAACTAAGAGATAACGAAGATCATGGGTTAGCAGAATGATGAGATATTAGTTTGTGTTCCACGTTTGTTGAGACAGTGAAGATCATGGGTTAACAGAATGATGGCACATTTGATTGCGTTCCATGTTTGTTGTTTGGGTTGCTTTACACATGAATGGTGTTGTTGAATAACCAGAATGTGGCCTTGATTAGGTAACAAGGAATGGGTTGGGGTTGGGCTTAAGTTAGAAATTACAAAAATTGGTGTTGGAAAATGAGTTCCTCCTCTCTTGTGGCCGTGTTTGACCATAGAATTTTGATGATTGACAAAATGTTTAAATTAGTAGACCTTTTAGTTTTGGCATGTTTGTCAAGAAGAATCTTGATGTGGAAATGGTGAAGCAAGCTCAATGATCGATTTAATGGATCGGATGTAGTGTTATATGGAACATTTAGCTCGAGGAATGATATTGAGCTTAAAGATGGACCTAAAGACCCATGGCATTTGTCTTGTAATCCTTTTGATTTGTTTCAAATGGATTTTTAAAAGGGTAATATTAACTTCTACATAGGGAATGGTACCAAGAGAGTTACCCTTAAGGTCTATGGTGCCCTTTAAAGATTTTAGGTAGACAAATACTGATAGCTAAGGTTTAGGCAACTAAAATTATGTTGGTCGACCAAAGATGGCATTTTAAACAGTCTAACTTACAAAATAAGTTAAGTTGACTAACAATTTTACTGGATTAATCTAACTTAGCAGTGGCAACGAAGACCTTGTAGGTAGACCAAGATTTGAATGTTAGCATTTAATGGTCATAAATGACCAAATGACTAGTTTTTGGTTTAGGCAACCAATTGAAAATATGATTGTTAGGCCTTGTTTTAAAACAGATTTTGGTTACTCTTTTGGTACAAGATCTTCTCATAAACACCTCAAGCATTCTTTTACCATTGCTGAAGTGGAAAAAGGATCACCAAAGGCTTTGAGAGTAATAGGTTTCATCCTGGCATCTAAAGCTCTCATAAGTAATTTCTCCTCTCTCACCTAGGGTATTTTTATGTTATAGGGTGTAGTGTGAATTTCTCTTTCTAGATCTATTCATTCATTGTAAAGACGATTATGAATCACATTTGTTTGAGTAAAGGTTTCATCCTCATGAGATTTACACATTGAATGAAAATTTTCATTGGTTGGGTTGAGGTCTCATCTGTGTTAGGTCTTATTCTTTGGATTGTTGAGGCCTGTTCCACTACCTCATGCTAAGGACAGATTCAATGATTTTGTTTTGGATTGCTGCATTGAAAGCGAAAGGGTCATGCACGTAGGAACTGAGGGAGCATTTGGTTCAAATTTATTAATCGGAATGGTAATGGAATTCATTGAGGGATTAATGGTAATGGGAATCATGATTGCATTGGTAGTGTTTGGTTCAAATCCTGGAATGGAAATTATTGTTATTGATGATGTTTAGTTCAGTTCAACTTTAGTAATGGGAATTCATAAAATAATAAAATTACTACAAAATAGAGAAAGTCAAATAAAATGGGTTGAGAGATAAAGTAGAAAAATATAGAGAGAGAAATTAAGAGAAGGGAGGTAGAAAAAAAATTAGAAGAAAAAAATAAGAAAAAATATGATGATAGAGAAAATGAAGATTAAAAATAGAGAAAGTAAGATAAGATAGCTAGAGAGGAAAGATGTGATAAAAAATAAAGGGAGGAATCATTAAAAAAATATAGATAGAGAAAATGAGATGAGAGAGATAGAGAGAGTGAGTGATATAGAAAATGTAGAGAGAGAAAGTGATATAGAAAATATAGAAGGTAAAAAAATAAAGATAGATAAATTATGATAAAAGAAGTAGAGAGAGAAAGTTATATTAAAAATATAGAAAGAGACAATGAGATGAGAAAGGTAGAGAGAGAAAGTGATATAGAAACTATAGAGAAAGAAAGTCATATAGAAATATAAAGAGAAAGTGAAAAATAAATATAGATAAATTATGATAAGAGAGGTAGAGAGAGAAAATGATATAGAAAATATAGAAA
This sequence comes from Boesenbergia rotunda, assembly GCA_024364735.1. NCBI lineage: Eukaryota > Viridiplantae > Streptophyta > Magnoliopsida > Zingiberales > Zingiberaceae > Boesenbergia > Boesenbergia rotunda. The sequence continues at coordinate 165,831 of JAGFNQ010004260.1, read as the reverse complement.
GATAAAATGAGATAAATAAGTAGAGAGAAAAAGTAATATAAAATATGTAGAGAGAAAAATATAATAAGAGAAGTAGTAAGAGAAAAGAGCAAATATGTAGAGAGAAATTTTAAAATAGAGAGAAAATGTAATAAGAGATATAGAGAGAGAAAGTAATATAAGAGAATGTAAAAGGAGATAGTAAAATGAAAAATCTAAAATAAAAAAAAATCTTTTGGATATATAAAAAATAAAGGAATGATTGAGGAGTTTGATTGATGTGGGGAGTAGGGAATGAAAATTCCCCCATTTTCATTCCCATTGACACATACCAAACAGTGTCAATGGGAATGATTGTCATTGATTCTCATTCCCTATTCCCTATTATCCCAAATCAAAGACCCCATAAGAGTTCAACTGTGGTATATTTCTTGTTAGGGTTATAATATTTTTGTTATTCTTATTTTTGCTTATCATTATCACTCTCATCATCACACACATGTGCATATATTTCAAACACCTAAATTAAGTTGTGATTGAAAGGAAAGTACATGACTGTCTATTCACCCCCATCTAGACAATGTTATTCAATCCTACAACTCTACAACTGGATAACAATCGAGCTAGTGCAGATCACTAACAAATTTTCTTATATTTAACATAGAAAGACCTAAGCAGTTGGGGCAGTTGTTGAAGATGAAAATGTGCACAGAAAGAGAGTTGTGAATTATCTCATTGGACCAATCTAGATTTCGGATTCTAACTATACAACAAACTAGATCATGATTGTAGCTAATCACATACATGTCAAACCCGTGCCGAATTAAGATAGCCTAGTTAATCTAGCTTGTAGAATCAGAAGAGTTATTCTAGGATATGATCTTAACAACTGCAATATTAGGAAATTTATTGATATGCAAAAGAAAATCCAAAATTGGATAGGGGGAAAATCACAATCTAGCAAATCCTAGAAACAATGGGGATAATTATTGAATTATGTAAACCGGTAGTGCAGTCACACCAAATTAATTATTAAAATAAATGAATCATACTAATTGCATGCAATAAATTGATTCGATGAGTACATACCTCATCATAACAGCAAGTCACGTATCCTGACCGGTCGTTTGACTGCATTTGTGAAACCCTGTAATAATCATACAATACATAAGAATATAAACTATTTAATTTTAACCATAAATATAATTTCAACAAATCAATTTTAAGCCTGATTATGTTATAATTAGTGAAGTTTTCTTACAAAAACACACAAGTAGAGACTCCATATTCCCATATCTAATTCTAGTGATATAAAAGCATTACTCCGTCAATTTTTATTTTATGGATTATTTCAACATCGCAAAAATTTAATTAAGATCAGAAATAAACTTTATTTAATATTTAATTTATTTTTCAACTAAATTGACGACACTATGGGATGACTTCTAACAAAATTAAATTTGATGATATAGTGGGATCCAGATTTTTTATTTAATTGAGGTTGCCGTTAAGAGAGATGGATGCTCTGAGTTGAGATTTAGTTGGACTCGAGTTAAAGGGAAATTAATTTAAAGTGATTCTTATAGAAATTATTTTAAAGTTAGTGAGAAGTTAAAATATGGAGCGTTTGGAAATATAAGTCAAAAGCTGATACAAGATAAAATTTGAGTGATTGATGAATAATTGCTTCCAAATTTAATTTTTAGTTAAATGACAACAATATTCTTAAACTATATAAATTAATTTTTTTTAATTATCTAAATATAATCTTGATACACCATTAATAATAATGTGTTTATATAATTATTATTATAATTGAATATTATATCAAAATTAATTTTTTTATAACATGAATATTTAAAAATATATATATAATTAATAAAAATCAAAATAAAAAATGACAAAATTTATATAAAAACACAAAAATATGAATAAAAATTCTGCAAATATAAAATTATAAAATATTATTTAAAAAATAAATACTTACAATAAAATATGATTGAAAAAGTTATAAACGTCAAAAGTGTGGTGGTCATTATTAAGGACATGAATGTCAACTTTTAATTCTAGAGCATAAACAAAAAAATAGAAGCATCAAATTCTTACTTCGTGCTTTTGAGTAAAAATTATAGAAGCTGAAGCAGAATTTTACATTCAAAAACACTCAAAAGTACTTCCATGCAGCTAGAATCTAAGAAGCGCTTAGTAAAAGTTCTACCAAACACTCCCTTAGTATTAAACTCAAAGAAATTTTAAATGAGCTTGGGTGTTTTCCGGGTGAGTTGAAAGATTAGTTAATGTCATTAAAGAGAATTTTGGTTAGACCAAGGTTTAAAATACCGAGATATGTTGCTCAATTATTAAGCTATGTTGCTCATTATTAAGTTCACGTTTCGCTATTACCTCATGTGCCTGCCTATTAACTCTGTTGCAACAACTATCAATACGATATAAATTCAAAAATTTATATTTTTACTATAATCACTTGAATTTTTATTGGAGAGGCATAAGTTTAAAAACTTGCATCTTGTTGAATAAGAGGGGAAAAGTCCTTCTCCTTTATGGATGAGTAGGCATATTTATATACAAACTAGAATCTATTTTAGAAAATATAATTAGGCTTATTTACAATTTTGCCTAATTAACCTAATATATACAAATAATATGTTAACAAATACTCACACACACACACAAATATGGTAACTAATATATATAATACTCCTCAAGTTAGAGCATAGATATTGATCAAACCCAACTTGTTACTGTTGGAGATCGTGCGGTCGGCAAAAGGGGGGCAGTGAATTGCCCCTCCGAATAAAAAAAATCTTTTGTTCTTTCTTAAACAAAGATACAGATTAGTTGTTATAAATAACAAACATAAGCAAAATATAATAACAAAAAAAGAAAAAAAACAGACAACCAGATTTACTTGGTTGCAACCAACGTTATTGTCAATCCAAGACAATAAAACAACGCAATCTCTAGATGTACTCCTTTAGGCAGAGAAGCCTCTTATTTTTCAAAAATCGGTCGAAAATTATTTTTACAATTAAAGGTCCAATTATCAACAACAACAACAACAACAACAAAGCCTTATCCCACTAGGTGGAAAGTCCAGGATTCGAACATGCCAGGTTGTTGGGCCGCCAAATGTTGTTGTTGCAACCAACAACATGTAGCTCAATTGGTATCAGGATTCATAAACTTTAGTACTTAGCCTGGAGGTCTAGAGTTCGAATCCTGGGAAAGGCAAAAATCCACTGGCCAGGGGTGGAAAGTCCTAGTGAGTAACGACACGGTTGTTGGTCGTCGATATCGGTTGTCAATCGACGACATAGTTGGGCCGCCAAATGTAGATTTGGCCGCCAGGTTGTTGGGCCTACGGGCCAGGTTGTTGGGCCTACGGGCCAAGTTGTTGGGCCGCCAAATGTTGATTTGGCCGCCAAAAGGGGTTGAGAGACCGTGTCGTTACAATAAAAAGGCGCCTTTTTATTGTAACGACACGGTCTCTCAACCCCTTTGGCGGCCAAATCAACATTTGGCGGCCCAACAACCTGGCCCCTCGGCCCAACAATCTTAGGAAGGCAAAAATCCACTGGCCAGGGGTGGAAAGACCTAGTGAGTAACGACACGGTTGTTGGTCGTCGACATCGGTTGTTGGTCGACGACATTGTTGGGCCGCCAAATGTTGATTTGGTCGGCAGATTGTTGGGCCGAGGGGCCAGGTTGTTGGGCCGCCAAATGTTGATTTGGCCGCCAAAGGGGTTGAGAGACCGTGTCGTTACAATAAAAAGGCGCCTTTTTATTGTAACGACACGGTCTCTCAACCCCTTTGGCTGCCAAATCAACATTTGGCGGCCCAACAACCTGGCCCCTCGGCCCAACAATCTGCCGACCAAATCAACATTTGGCGGCCCAACAATGTCGTCGACCAACAACCGATGTCGACGACCAACAACCGTGTCGTTACTCACTAGGTCTTTCCACCCCTGGCCAGTGGATTTTTGCCTTCCTCAGGATTCGAACTCTAGACCTCCAGGATAAGTACTAGAGTTTTATGAATCCTGACGATAAAAAATTTTCAAAAATCTATTTTTACTCGTAAATTGCTCAAATTTTTATCCAAGTTAGAAATTTAGCAGACTCATCTCTGTAAAAATTGTCAATGAAAAAATATATTTTTAACTATAAGAAAATAATTTTGAATTCAAAGTTGATAATTTTTGAAAAAAATAATTTTAAAATTGAATTTAGACTTCAAATAAATTTAAAATTTTTTCTCAACGTTCAAAAGATAATCTATAGATCCTGAAAAATCGGATTTGATAAAATTAATTTTTTAAGTATCCCACTTACAACACAAAGAATGGACGTCCTTGGTGTGACTACTGTCGAAAGTAAGGACACACAAAAGACAAATGTTGGAGGCTTCATAGGAAACCAATAGATTGGAAGTCTCCCAAGAAAACGAAGCAAGGGGAAATTCTGCGGTCACACCCACGACACAGTGTGACAACTCAATTCCTTTCTCTAAGGAACAACTTGATATTCTTCAATAGCTCATTCAGAAGGCAAACATATTGCATCCATCAGCAATGCACACATCTCCCCACTCCTCTTGGATTGTGAATTATGGCGTTTCAAAGCACATGACGGGTGATAGATTATTTTTCTTCACTTTTTCATTAAGTGACAAATCCCAATCAATGCGTATAGCAAATGGGGCATATGCTAAAGTGGTTGGGACAAGAACTGTTCATCTCTCAAGCACATTAACTCTCTATGTTGTGCTATTTGTACTTGACCTTGATTGTAATCTTATGTCTGTTAATAGAGTAAACAAGGATCTCTCAAATGTGAGACTAACTTTGTCTAACTCTTGTGTATTTCAGGACTTGAGCACCAAGAAGACGATTGGCAATGATGAGTGTCATGCATGCCTTTACTTTCTGAATGCATATCCACCCTCAAATCATTTGGTTAGTCAAAAATATCAGTTGAGTCGTAGTAATCATAGTCAGTCCAATAAATAAAGTGATATCATGATGTGACACTTTCGACTAGTCATCCTAATTTTTATCATATCTAAGGTATTTGTTTCCTTCACTCTTTATTAATAAAAATCCAAGTTTGATTCAGTGTGAAGTTTGTCAAATTACAAAACATACTCGAAACACATACTCTCCCACACTAAGCTCACACATCCTTTTTCTCTCATCCATAGTGACATCTAGGAACCATTCGTACTCAAGTCTTACAGGTTCAAAGTGGTTCCTCCTGTTGGTTGATGATCACACTAGACTATATTGGACATTCCTAATGAAAGACAAATCAGAAGCCATCTTCCAAAGCTTCAATTTCATGGTTGAAAACCAATTCAAAGTAAATATTCAAATACTTAAGACCGACAATGCCAAAAGTTTTTCAATTATGACCTTGGCTCATATCGCAAATCTCATGGAATTGTCCGACAAACCTCCTATGTTGACACACCACAACAAAATGGTGTGGCCCAACAAAAAAATTGTCACATTCTTGAGGTGGCCCGATCTCTACTATTTCAAACCAATGTCTCAACTACTTTATGGGGAGAAGCAATGCCCACTGTTACATACCTTATCAATCTACTGCCTTCTTGAGTCCTAAAATGTTGCACTCCATTGCAGACACTACAAAATGTTTTTCCCTGGTCTCACCTTACCTCCAACCTTCCTCTCAAACTCTTCGGCTATATAACTTCTGTACACATTCATTCTCAATACCAAGGCAAGCTTGATGCTCGTGCTCATAAATGCATCTTTGTTGGTTATTCCTCCAACCAAAAAGGATACAAATGTTATTCACCGATCACCAAAAAGTTCTAGAATACTATAGATATTACATTCTTTGAGACTATCCCTTACTACTCTAATACTACAATTTAGAGGGATAACAATACCAGTGAATTACAGTATTAGAAGTGGACATCTCTTATTGAATCATCATTATTTGAGTCATCTGTTAAGCCTTTCCCATCTACTAGTGATTCACTATCTCCAAACCTTGATAGTCACCCTCCTCATCCTCCTCTACAGGTATATGAAAGAAGGAAACATCAAGGGTCAGTACTACCTCAACATTGCCAAGAAAATTGCCCAAGCCAAAATGAACCAGAATGACAACATGAGACAATAGATTCGAGTCCACAAGTGGATTCTACATTAAATCTACCAATTGTACACAGGAAAGGTATAAGATCCTGCATTCATCACCCTCTTCACAGTTGCATCTCTTACGTAAAACTATCGCCATCATTTCATGCATTTGTGACGTCTCTAGACAAAACCAATATTCCTAATTCTGTGTATGAAACTGTTAAAGTTCCTAAATGGAATAAGACAACTCTCGAGGAGTATAATGAACTAGAAAAGAATGTCATATGGGTGATAGCAAAGCTACCATCAGGAAAGAAAACTGTAGGGTGTAGGTGGCTATTCTCAGTTAAACAAAATGCAGATGGAAGCATAGATAGGTACAAAGCACGCCTAATGGCAAAAGGATATATTCAATCATATGGTATTGATTATTAGGAGACCTTTGCGCAAGTAGCTAAACTCAACACAGTTCGTGTTCTACTGTCCATTGCTGCAAACTTGGAATGGCAACTGTAACAGTTCGATGTTAAAAATACATTCCTTAATGGAGACTTGACACATGGACATCCCAGCTGGTTTTGAGACGAGTGATACACAAGGAAAAGTATGCAAACTCAAAAAGGGCTTGTATGGGCTAAAATAGTTACCAAGAGCATGGTTTGACAGATTCACAAAAGTCTTAACGAATGATGGGTACTCTCAATCACAAGTTGATCACACCTTGTTCGTGAAGTATTTCTCAGATGGAAAAAATCACAATTCTGATTGCGTATTTTGATTACATTGTCCTTACAGGAAATCATGGTGATGAAATTAAAAGACACAAATCTCTCATGTTCAAAGAATTCGAGATCAAAGGCTTTGGACACTTTAAGTACTTCTTGGGAATGGAAGTAGCACGAAGCAACAAAGGCATATCTATTTCACAACAAAAATACATTCTTGATTTGTTGCGTGAAACCGGAATGAGTGGGTGCAAGCTAGGTGAAACCCCCATAGATCCCAATACAAAGCTTATGCCTAGTACTGATGAATTAGCGACGGAGAAGGGGCAATACCAACGGTTAGTAGGTAAGCTAATTTACCTAACTCATACACATCCAGACATAAATTTCTTAGTGAGTCGAGTGAATCAGTTTCTGAGTAATTCATCTATAAATCACATGGAGACAGTGAATCGTATATTGAAATACCTGAAGAAAGATCCAGGGAAGGGTCTTATGTTCAAGAAATCAGTTAGCAGTTCTTTTGAAGTATATACTAATGTTGATTGGGCAGGATCTCCAAATGATAGACGATCTACATCAAGATATTGCTCTTTCGTCTAGGAAACCTAGTGATATGCCGAAGCAAGAAATAAATTGTGGTTGCTAGAAGTAGTGCAAAAGCTGAGTTTAGAACACTAGCCTCAAGTATTTGAGAGGGGATATGGCTAAGGCAGCTACTAAACAATATCAAAGTTGAGATATCAGGCCCTATTCAAATCTTATGTGACAACCAGTCAACTATCGCAATTGCCGGGAATCTTGTCCACCATGATCGTACCAAACATGTGGAGATTGATCGACATTTCATCAATGAGAAAATTGAAGATAAGTCAATCACCCTCGACTACATTCTATCTGAGCATCAAGCAACTGACATCCTAACCAAGACCTTGTTCATACCTAATCCAAGTGAGATGAACACGATCCTTGAGTTGCAAAACATCTAGTGCCTAGATGAGGGAGTGTAGAAAAAAAATCTTGGAAGATTTATTACAGATTTATTATTCATTACAAATTCGATTTGATTTATTGTAATTAATTAGGAGATATTCTGTAATTAATTAGGAGATTTTGATTCCTTAGGTAGGAGTATGTGACTTGTATATAGAGGAGACATGGATATTGAAATCAATAAGTTTTGTCCTTGAAAGATTTCACATATATGTTAGATTAAAATTATTAACCTTAAGTTATTTAATAAACCCCTAAGTTAAAAACGCCCTCTTACCACTCTTCCGGCCCGCACGACGAGTCCAGACATGTCTCCAGGCACAGGCGATGCATTGTGCCCATCGCCAAGTTCGCACGATTTTTCCGAGCAACGCGTATGAGTCCATCGTTGAGCTTGGGCGATGTGTCCAAGCCCACGCAACGCATCAAGACTTGTCAACGGGCCTAGGTGATGCATCCAGACTCGTCATCGAGGCCAGGCGACGCATCCGGAGGCATTTTTGGTCCCGTGCGACCCGTCCGATGCATCACATCGAAACTGAAGGTGTGCTTGTGGTGGTGACGGCCTGCTGAGGAACAAGATGCTTGTCCAATATCAAGCGAAATGGCTCGATATTTCAATCCATGGCAATAACCTTCCTGAATGATAGTATGAAAAGTGTTCAACGGTGAATAAAGTTGACAATGAATCAAACACCTGAGCATGAATGGCAAACATAGACATAGAAGCATGATTTCTTCTAGAGGATGGAAAAGATGACCAAAGGTGAAAAACCTAGGACGCAACAAGTGTGGCGGGAGAGAAAATAGAAGCACAAAATAGATGTTGAAGAGGATGAAGAGCCAATTTAATGGAAAGGCAAGTTGATTTGGAAGGAATGGGGATCATTGATGTCAAAGTAGAATATGAAAAAGAAGTGTAGCCGCAAGAAGAGCACACTAAAAATCAGTTTATTTTTTGATGTGACAATTAAATAGAAATGAAAATGTAAGTTGATGACATGAAATAAACAAAAAATAAATAATTTGTGACTTGAAGTGAATGGGCATAGTTGGAGGAGAATTTATTAAGTTACTCTCTACCATTTGTTATTGTTCAGTCTTATTGGGGCTCTACATAGTCAATTCATAGCAAGCAGAGAAAAGTGTTGTCACTACCAATTTAAATGGGAATTTTCAATTATAAAAAATTTAAGTCATCAAGTATTCAGGAATCTGGATCAAATATTTTTGTTATATTCTGCTATATATTTTCCATAATTTGCAAATTCTTGGATGATAACCCAGAAGCAAGTATTTGTGTTGGTAGTATGGTTAAATGCCTCAAGAATGTTTGGATTCGCAAAGGAATTGATAGCTAAATGTGCATTATCTTTAAAAAGCTAAAAGGTTCACAATGTATAAAGATCAAAATGTTCCATATCTTAATTCATTTAGATTCTTAACATTGTTAACTAATAATCTAATATATATAACCATCATTCTGTTCATAGGCCATACCTCGTTGTATTTGAATATCAACGGCCATGAATCTCTTTCAATAGTTGTCAAGGCATTTTTGGCACTTGAACCAGTTGCATTTCTGAACCTGCAGATATGTTTAACAGTTACCAGAAACAATTAGATCATTTTTATAGTCTTACAAAAAACTTGTTCGGACAAATATGATTGACAGAGATCTAATGTAGATAGCATACTGATTATTAGAGAAAAACTATATTATATGCCAGTTAAGCCATAAGCATGAGGACCAGTAAACAAATTACCTAGCAAAGAAATTAGATGCATTGTTTAAGGATTTCTTCAAAGGTTTGGAGTTTGAGCCACAAGAAAAGCTCTTCTTGCCAACTGGAATATTACCACTGGCTAAGTTTTGGATCTGATCTATGGACATTTCTGTTTTGCTATCATCTTCACAAGCGACTGGCAAAGCCTTATTAGCAGATGTAACTTCAAAATCTACATTAGCAAGATCAGGACCCCTGTTGTTGTTTTCATTGAATTGATTGACACTTTTGACAGTGCTGTCCCGTAAGATCCTATACTTATCAACCTGTAATGTAATTAAATATCAGCCACAAAAGAGATGGAATTGATGCACAACGCAGAGGAGTCGAAAAAAAATGCATAGGACCAAGCTAATACCAAATTGGTATAGCACTAGACCAACTGAAAACACTCAAAACTCACCAACAGAGGAAAATATTATAAATTCTAAAATGAATCAATTAGATGAGTAAGTAAAGCCTCTTACAAACAAAGCCAATTCTTCATAAATAATGACCTATCTTATCCTAAAAAATATCTAACAAATTTTTTAAAAATTTTATTGCACTCTTAAAACTAAAAGAAATTGCTGAAATTTAAGCCTCAAAATTTCAAAGAAATCATAAATTTATCTCCCAAGTCTCAACTACCACATTCCATTCAACCAAGGAAATCTCAACTCCTAACACTTGGTTGTCAGGTTTAGGCATAAGCAGTGATTTCCTCGTGTTGTAAGTTGCAGGGGTAATTAGGTCTTTTCCTTCTATCTTGTGTCATTAGGGTTTTACAGGGCTACAAGCTATATAAGTTGTGTAATGGTCTTGGTTTTAATTAACGTTTTGAATAGTTTCTTGCTATCCAACATGGTATCAAAGCAGTATTCTTCAAAACCCTAAATTTTTTCTTTCCTATACAGGACGTCGTCATCTCTGCTTCGTCTCTTCTCTCATTCTCCTTCCCGACGCCTGCTTCGCCATGATCGTGATCCCATACGGCGACATCTCATCCACGCGAGCAGCGCCGATCACAGACCCCCTTCTCGCGTGACCCTCTTCACCGGAACTCCTCGCGACTTCCTCCGCGCGATTTTGGCCGGCGGCATCACCCTCTCGCGAAGGCTTCTTCTTCGCGGCTCTTCCCTCGCGAAGGCTTCTTCTTCGCGGCTTGGCCGGCGGCATCACCATCTCGTGAAGGCTTCTTCTTCGCGGCTTGGCCGACGGCATCGCCCTCACGCGAAGACATCTTCTTCGCGGCTCTTCCCTTGCGACACGCAAGCCCAGGCGTGGCGTCTTCCCTCACGCGCGGGCCCGACATCGCTTCTTCGCACTGCTCTTCTCGCACTGCTCTCCCTGGCGACACGCGAGCCCTAGCGTGGCGTCACTCTTCTTGGCAGGCCTCTTCTTCTCGCAAGGCTTTTCTCTGCCCCGCCGAAGCAGAAAAGAACGGAAGTTGTCCAGCATCTGGACCTGATTCATCAGGTCCAGCATCTCGGAAGACAGCACCTCTGCGGATCTGATTCATCTGGATCTATTTCATCAAGTTTTTTTTTAGCGCACGATTTGCTAGTGAAGAAAAGTGATTTTTTATTTTTTCCTCTGCTCGCTAGCCGGATTTTCTGTTTGTCGCCGGATTTGCCTTCTCCTCTGCCGGATTTTCTATTTTCGCCATAAGATCTTTCCCTCTTCTTGTGGTGTGTTATGGCGGACACCTCTGGAGAAAGTTCTGGGATGTCTACAGATCCCTTGACTTCATCCGGACAGGTTCAACCAATTTTCACAATGACAGGACCCGGAGGACCTGGTCTTCAAATAACCTCGGAAAAAATTGACCAAGACAAATTATGCATCGTGGGGCAGTTGCTGTTGAACTGTATGTTGAAGCCATGATAAACTAGTATTCTTCACGGTACAAAATTGAAACCAGATGAAAAGGACCCTAGTTTTTGTACTTGGAGGCGTGACAACATTCTGGTAATGACTTAGATACTCAATTCTGTTAATTCTGGTATCAAACAGGTTATTCTTCATAACAAAACGGCCGGTGATATGTGGAGGACACAGGAGCAGATGTATGTGCGCAAGTATGATATGTTGTGTACTTATCAGATAAGTAGTCAAATTTTCAAACTTGATCAAGGTTCTATGTCGGTTACAAATTATTTTGCTACTCTAAAAGGGTTGTGGGATGAGTTTGACTACTACAGGATGGGCAATTGGAGTTCCCCTGATGATCATCAGAGATATCTGAAGATTCTGGAGAAGGACAGAATCATTAAGTTCCTTGATGGACTTCATGCAGAGTTTGAAAATTTAAAAGGACAAATTCTTAGTCTTGATCCTACTCCCTCTCTAGAACAAGTTTACTACAAAATTCTGAGTGAGGAAGACAGGAGAAAGACCATGAACAACAAAGGTAATATTTCTGCAGCAAGCACTCTAATTGGGGAGACTTCTGCTTTTGTCAGTTCTGCTAACAAGATCAAGTCTGAGGGAACTAAAGGGAAAGGTGGAAAATTTTGTCGGCACTGCAAGAGGACTAATCATGATTCAGATTTCTGTTGGGAGAAATATCCAGAAAAGAAACCTGAAAAATTCAAATACAGTGACAAGAAAGCTCCTAGTCGTGGGAATATTGCTACCCAGAAATTAATGGATGGGGAGACTACTGATTCTTTGGTACCTTCTAATATTGAGTTGTCATCTACTGATATTGCTAACCTTCATCACCTTTTATCACGACTTCAGACTTCATCCTCTGTCTCTACCAATTCGTCTCAAGCGCACACAGGTATTCATGACCTGATGTTAAGTACTGCTGGGTCAAGATCTTATAGCCCCTAGGTTATTGACTCCGGAGTTAAGGATCATATGACGAATCTTGCTAATTCCTTTATTTCCTACTCTTTGTCTTCTGGGCAGGATAAAGTGACTATTGCTGATGGCACCAAAGCCACTATTGCTGGTAAAGGTTCCATACAACTGGCAGATCACTTTGTCCTATCCTCTGCACTTCATGTCCCTTCCATTTCACTTAATTTGCTTTCTGTTAGTAGTATTACTAAACAACTACACTGTTCAGTAACATTTTTCCCTGACCATTGTGTCTTTCAGGATCTCGAGACCAAGCAAACGATTGGGACTGGCCGTGAAATAGGAGGTCTTTATTACTATCATCTTGGAACATCTGCTCTGAAGTCTACAACCCAGTGTTCAGAAAATAACCGTCAAGAAATCTTGTTATGGCATTCTCATTTGGGGCATTTATCTTTTCGATCTCTAAAGGTCCTATTTCCTAATCTCTTTTCTTCTGTTTCTCTTGAGTCTCTTCAATGTAAAGTTTGTCAGTTATCCAAACATTGTAGAATTCATTTTTCTGAGTCCATGAATAAAAGTTCGTCTCCGTTTGATCTTGTTCATTCAGATGTGTGGGGTCTCTCTCATGTGCCTTTTTTGGATGGTTACCGATACTTTATCTCTTTTATTGATGATTACACTGAGGAAAGGCAGAGACGAAGTTCCTCGACTCATTCAACATTATTGTAGAATGGTTGAAACTCAATTCCACACAAAAGTGAAAACTCTTCGATCTGATAATGCCCGGGAATACTTTACACAGTCTCTAAATACCTTTCTAGAGGATTTAGGAATTCTTCATGAGTCATCTTGCCCCTACACACCACACCAGAATGGAGTGGCTGAAAGGAAAAATCGTCATATCCTTGAAACAACCCGTGCACTATTATTTCAGCGTCAATTACCAAAATATTTCTGGGCTGATGCTATCCTTGCAGCCGCTTATATCATTAATCGTCTACCATCAAAAGGTCTAGGGTATCGGTGCCCTCTCACTATTGTTCGTCCTGACACAACACTGTTCTCCCTTACACCTCGGGTATTTGGCTCCCTCTGTTTTATTCATGTTCTTGGTCCCAAATCCTCTAAGCTTGATCCTCGCTCTATACGGGGAGTCTTTCTAGGGTATTTCACTTGCCAGAAAGGCTACAAGTGCTTTGATCCTATTACTAGGACAAGATATGTCTTGAAGTATGTTACCTTTTTTGAGTCCGAGTCATATTATTCTCCCCAGACTTATCCTCAGGGGGATAATCTTACCTCTTCCCTTGTACCACGAGTGGTTCCTTCTCTTATTCCTATTTCACTGGATGTCATGGAAAACAGAAAAGATGATGCTCCATTACTGGGCTCGCAGGCTTCACAAAAAATTATTACTTACCAACGACGAAGACATAAGCAAGGACCTACTACTAATCGGCTAGCTGAATCGGATGCTCCGGCTCCTGATCCTGGCTCCTCATTGGTTGAACCAACCGCACCCCTGAATATGAATGAGCTGAATCTTCCAATTGCTGTTAGGAAGGGAATCAGGTCATGTACTCAACATCCTATCTCTAACCATGTGTCTTATTCTCGTTTGTCTTCTTCATATCATGCCTTTATTTCACAGCTATCAAATCATGTCATACCTTCTTCTTATTATGAAGCTGTAAGGACTCAAGGTGGCTGGAGGCAATGAATGAAGAAGTGGATGCTCTTAATAAGAATGGTACTTGGGAATTAGTAGATCCCCCAAAGGGGAAGAACTTGGTTGGCTCTAAATGGGTCTATGCTATCAAGTATAACTCAGAGGGTGAAGTGGTCAATATAAAGCCAGACTCGTTGCCAAGGGATTCACTCAAACATATGGGGTGGACTACTTGGAGACCTTCGCTCCGGTTGCAAAACTCAAATTAGTCAGAGTGATTCTTTCTCTTGCTTCTCAGTATGATTAGCCACTATTTCAGCTAGATGTGAAGAATGCTTTTTTGAATGGCAACCTTCATGATGAGGTCTACATGTCGCCACCTCCTGGAATCGAAACAAAGGGGAAGGTTTGCAGGCTGATAAAAGCTTTGTATGGACTTAAACAATCGCCCAGAGCATGGTTTGATAGGTTCTGCAAAGCCATGATATTGTTTGGCTTTAAACAAGGGAATGCTGATCATACACTGTTTGTGAAAAGGAAAGAGGACAGAATTATCATTCTTTTGGTTTACGTTGATGATATGATAATTACGGGAGATGATGAGATTGAAATCCAGACTCTTAAGTCCAAGTTAATATCAGAGTTTGAAATTAAAGACCTTGGACTATTGAGGTACTTCCTTGGTATTGAAGTTGCTCGATCTCATGAGGGAATTTATATATATCAGAGAAAGTATGTGTTGGATTTGCTCAAGGAGACAGGGAAGTTGGGTTATCGGCCAGCATTAACACCTATAGAAGTAAGTCATGATCTTACTAGTTCTAATGGGGAAGATCTTACCAATCCGGAAAAGGGAACGTATCAAAGGTTGGTTGGAAAGTTACTCTATTTGTCTATGACTAGGCCTGATATTATCTACGCTGTTAGTGTAGTGAGCCAGTACATGCATGCTCCTAAAACTATCCACATGAAGGTTGTTGACAAAATTTTAAGATATTTAAAGTCATGTCCGGGAAAAGGCTTGCTGTTTAAAGGAGGTGGTAATCTGAAAGTGGAATGTTATTCTGATGCTGATTGGGTTGGTTCTAGAGATGATAGAAGATCCACGTCTAGCTATTGCACCTTTTTAGGAGGAAACTTGGTAACTTGGAGAAGTAAAAAACAAAGTGTTTGTGCCCGGTCCAGTGCGGAAGCAAAATATCGGGTCATGGCAGATGGTCTTGCAGAAATATTGTGATTGAGCTTCTTGTTGGAAGACATGGGATTAAAGGTTGAATTACCTCTCAGGCTGTATTGCGACAACAATGTTGCAATCAATATTGTAAATAATCCAGTTCAACATGATCGAACCAAATACATCGAGATTGATCGGCACTTTATTCGGGAGAGACTTGATTCTGGAGAGTTATGTTTGCCCTATGTCAAATCTGAGGACCAACTTGCTGATATGTTTACAAAAGTTATACCCCAAGCTGTGTTTAATTCTGCCCTTAGCAAATTAAACATGTTTGATATATATATTCAACTTGAGGGGGAGTGTTGTAAGTTGCAGGGGTAATTAGGACTTTTCTTTCTATCTTGTGCCATTAGGGTTTTGCAGGGCTACAAGCTATATAAGTTATGTAATGGTCTTGGTTTTAATTAACGTTTTGAAGAGTTTCTTTCTATCCAACACCTCGCAAAGTGTATTGAGTATGATTTCTTTCATATCATTTTAAGACAAACCTTCAAACAAGTGAGAAGTTGATGTATTATCCTTCTACTTATGATTCATGTAGAATTAAGTATTAACTTTGTTCTCTTCCTTTTCGTTGAACCCTTCCATGACTCCAATATAAAGTTGGAAGTATGCTATGTGCCTATCTTATAACAAAACCAATATTTAAAAAAATTAGTACACTACATAAATAGACATTAGAATCAAGTTTTCTTTCAATAAGAATGAATATAAATGCCTCCATAGGACTCCTTAAGGGATTTCTATGGCTAACCAGGCAAAGTCAGTGTGCCCGCCCTGCCCACGCGCTAACTACAGCATCCGGGTTGGTAGCCCCCATGATTTACCTCCTCCGTGTTGACCCTGGGATGGATTAGCGGGGGCGCTGGGGCAAGCGAAGCGCCTTCTAGCACCTTGAGTCGTTAAGGTATTATCACAATTGTAAACTTATATAATAGACAGTAGTATAATAGCATGTGAATTGTTTCTCAAATGTGGCAAGTTAACAGAGGACTTACATAAGACACAAGTAAAGGATAATAATTTTTAAAAAGCTTGTGTGAAGGATTAACAAGGGGTTCAATAGAAGGAGTATGTGAGGATTAGAAGTCTTTCTAGAAGGGATGTGAAAGAAGATAAGAGGCCTTTTAGGAGGCCTAATGAGTGTTAGAGACTCTTGAGAAAGCTAGAAAAGAACTTAGGTTCTTTAGGAGGCTAAGTAAAGCATTGTCAAATACTCTATATGCGACAAGAATTTTAATAGGTATATGATGAGACACTGTCAGGTGCGATAGTGTTGGGTGCTCTCAAAAGGAAGCTCTTTTGGAGTTAAGTATTAGAACTTGCAAGAAAGTTCTTAGGTCTTAGGGAAGGGATCTCATAGTAAGATATAAGTTTTGGTTTTAGTAGAGCATTAGGGTTTCTTGATGATAACAATTTACTAGCAAGTTCTTCTAAATATGTATTCAATTTCAATTAATGACCTATTGATTTCAAGAGAATCAATACATATGATAGGGACTAACACCTATCCTACCAAGATTGAATTATTTAGAACTATAAATTTCTCTTGAAACTAAGAATGTGGTAATTCATCAAGTGAATTTTCTATAATTCTATTTTAAATCATTCTCAAAGGATTGTTAACCCACGGAGAGTTAGGTTTCAGCTTTTGTCTCTTGGGGCTCTATGGTTAACACTACCACTAATTACTCTCTCCCGTTTCAATGAGGGCTTGAGAGTCGGCCCAAAAGTACATCATCTTGATGCCAATAAAAGATAGATTCTTTCCCATCACCTTCTGTTGCGAAAGGATTAATGAATTCTTCGGATGAGTAACCAGTCTGTTGTTTAGATAAATAAATTAAGTAGGATAAATACTCATCGTCATCTTCTTCCCAGTCGTCACCGAAGTAGGCGATGTATTCATCTAATTTCGGGGTTGGACATAATATAGGCCATAAGTCCTGTAGTGTTTTTGTGGGCCTGGATGTACTTATTTCACCAGTTGAGGGTCGTCCCGTTGCATCATAGAATTCCGGATGTTCTTGATCAAGTTCAGGATAGTATATGGGCATGTCGATTGTACTATACCATATTCTGGCATCCGCATCGTCTTCATCATCATATGATGCTGATGACCCCAAGCTAGGAGGAATAAAGCTTGCTGCTATGGATTTTGCTTTTTGTATTTCCATCTGGCGTAATTGCTCTTCTATTTGTAATATGGTTGCCAGATTTTCTTCCTTAGTGTAAGTGGTTGACCCAAAGCCTTGATCAGCTCTTTCAATTTTGTCGAGGTCATCTACTTGTACTATTTCCGATGTTGCGATCCGTTCAAGTACTAATTGCGCTATGGCTTCATGTTTCTGTATATAAAGATCATCCATAGTTGTATTAAATGCTAAAATGAAGACTTCACCTCGATAATCAGGGTCAATGACTCCTCCGATTAGGATTCCTTTGAGTAGAGAGGCACTGGATCGTGGTGCTATTCTTCCATATGTCCCTTCTGGCACCTTGATTGCTATGCCTGTTGATAGTAGTGTTCTTCCGAATGCTAGTATCTCTTGACCTCTATTTATGAATAGGTCATAGCCTGCGGTTCCTGCTGATGCCTTTTTAGGTAGGAGTGGTTGTCCTAGTGCTTTGGGCATTATTTTGACCAGCAGCGGTTCCTGTTGAGTGAACACCACTATTGTATGGTGCAGTATCTCTTCTTCATCGCTTTGAACATCCTTATCGCTATAAGAGGTTGTTGCAGCTTGACAATTTTCAAATCTTAAAGAAATTCTGCCTTCTGAAAGGTTTCTTGTATTAACTTCTGTCGACTGCATTGGAATGTTAATACTGGACTGTCTTATTATCCAGTTCTGGCCTTGTGAGCTTCTGGTGCTATAGCGCCTTTCTGGTAAAGCTCGAACGCCATGGCTTGCAAGATAGTCAACAACATTCTGAACTTCGTAGGCAAACCCTACATTAGGTATTAGAAAGTCGGCCTATAAGTCCCCTGGTAATTAGTAGATTAGCCTCACCATTCTGCCAGTTTTCATATCCTCTGGCAAGGATTGATATTTGTATATTCCTGTAAAAATATGAAATTGTTAGCATGGTATCAGGAATGACGTATACCAGTTGCGATCCATGAGTTAGATCAATTTCCATAGTTACGAAGATGGCTTGATCCCCTTGCCATCTGTTGTCTCGGAATACTATTAACACTAAGGTTCCTTCTTCTTGTCGGTGTAGAATTTGTAGGCGTACTTGAATAACGCCCATATGGAGAATCTCATGCCGCTTCGTTGAAGCTGTTGAAAGCTTTCTGGCTGTATAAAAGCCCTATCCAATTGGTTGTTTGTAACAAGCACGGCTTCTTCTGCTCTATGAACATAGACATGGTGATGAGCAGCATCGCGTCTAGAGTGGTACAATATTTCTGCAGGAACTATTTAAGCCCTTTCCTGCATGGAAGACCTTAGCTGGGCTTGAGGGTCCATTTGTTGCTCAAGAGTAGCGTTGTAAGGTTTGCCACCCGTGAGTCTTCTAGCAATCCTTCGGATGGTTCTCTGTGCATTATACCGTCTTCTTTGGCTTTGGCGATAATCACATATTTTGTCTTCAAATAGGGGCATTTCTTCTGCTCCCATCCTCCTTGTGATTGTAGTGACTGGAGGATTTTGAGTTGCAGATCTTGCACTCATCTTCCCTGCACTTTAGCTTCTTCAAATAATTTGTAGGGATCTTTGAAAATAAGTAATTTACCAGGCTTAGGTACTGGTTTGTCTGAAATCTTTAATGCCCTGATCTTTTCGTTCAGATTATCAATGACTGAATCTGGTAATGCAGTTACCGGAGGAGCGTTGATTTGTGCTTCAAGCTTTTGTAGTCGCACCTCAATGTTGTCCAATTGTTCCTTAAGCGATACCAGGAGTTGGATCTGAGTGTTGTTTTGTTTAGTGATCGCTTTTATCGCCGGGATGTATCTGTCAGCTCCTTGTTTGTAAAATCCGACAGTTGGGGCTTCAATATTTTCTGTAGCAATGAGGGCTTCTTTGTAGGAAGTCATTGCTTGAGTATTAATATAGCTCACAAGGCTAAAGACTCAAGCCTCCGTAGTATTGCTTTCACTTCTTTTAGCTCCTTCTTTGTTTCTTCAAATATTTGAAGCGCCTGTTTTTCTATAAACTTTGGTTGTTCAATATTAGAGAAAATAAGGTCTTCTACCTGTTTTAAGTTTAAAGGCTGGTTTTCTATAACTTCTCTGGTTAAATTGTTTACAGCCTTTATTATCTTTTGATTTTCTTTCTTAAGCTCGTCTATTTCTTCCTGGAGTTTCTTGAGATATTTTAAATGGACTCTACAGGATAAACAAACTCGATCGTATACAACAAAAAGATTGTGGACTAGTTCTTTGTTTGTAGGCTTTGTTTCAATAAGATCGAGGTACTCAAGATTAGCAGTTCGTGATTTGGTATACCATTCTTGTATGCTTTCTTCCCAGTGTTCTGACATAACAAAAACTCTCGATGGCCTTGGCTTCTAGCTATCCACCTGCCACCAGTTTAAGGCTTCTGGCTATCCACCTTAACCAGGTTACTTGTAACCCTTTTTCAAGTTTAAGTAACATCTAAAACACTCCTAAGGGTTAACTTAGTTAAGGATCCACTGCTTACAGCTTAGAGGGTTGTAGAGGCTTTTTTGCTCACACAAGTGTGCCCTTGGACTTACTTAAGCACCTTTGCCTTTGTTGCCAAGTTAGGACCTGTTCTTTTGCAATCTACCCGTCCTTCCCCGGTCGCCTTATTACAGAAGAACCCTAATCCTAAACCAACCCTGAGATACCTGAGTTAAGATATCTTTTTCAGAGTTTAGGAGGAAAAACATATTTCAATTAGCTTTATACCAAAAACACGACTACTTTTCTTCAAGTACCCTGATTAGAAGGTTACTCAGCCATTAAACCCTGCTCTGATACCAAAAAGTCGGCCCAAAAGTACATCATCTTAATGCCAATAAAAGATAACGAAGCAGAACTAGAAAGGCTTATAGAGACTTTTATTAGCAAAAAGGAAAGATTACAAAGAGAAAGCTTACAAGAGAGTAGCTTGCTTCTGGAACCAAGTAAGACTCTCCTTTGCTATTTCTAGCTTAGGTGGAGGATCCTTCAGGGTACTAGTAATTATGATTTGCAATCACATACCGTGTCGGACAAAACAATTGAAATATTTAGTTTTGATAAATTATATCTCTCAGCACCAAGGTTCCAAAGCTCAAACCATGTAGTAGTTTATACACGGTGTCAGTGACAAATTGGAGGTTGAAGGATGAAAGAGATGAAACAAAGAAAAATATCTATATTGAGTGGTATCATGTTTCGAGGGCATCGCAATCCCGCAGGTCTCGGGGGTGCCACTATGCCAGGGGCTGCCACGGGATCGCAATGACCCCCAAGGGGTTGCGAGAGCAACGCAATCCCATAGCTCACAAGGGCGCCGCAATCTCGCGATTCACATTTTCATTTTTTAAAAAAAATATTCTATTTTGTATATTGTATTTTTATTTTTTTAATATTTAGGTTAAATTTTATTTTAAAAAATATCAAAATCATACCAGCACGGCAGGATACAATGTCGAAATTGTATTGTTGCAATCATAAACCGAAACTTTGATACGCGTCAAAATTTTAAACCATGGGTGTCACCATGGAATTCAATGGTTCCTAAGATTAGTGACACGAGTTGGACACTGCTAAGGACATTTTGGATGAAATATAATAGATATATTCAAAAACAAAAGCAAGAGATGCAGCTCAAGTATTTAAGGTGAAAACAATGGCTGCTAAACAAGACACTAAAACAGTTATTGAATATGTCAATCAATTGAAAAGCTTATGACAATAATTTATTCATTATAGGGTGATTAAAACTAAATGATTACTAGATGTTGTTGTTCTTTAGGACTTCATATAAAAGATAAAGTTTATGATTTTCTTGTATGACTTAATCGATAATTTGATCAAGTGAGAATCGACTTGTTGGTGAGTAGGAAGTTTCGTGCTTTAATGAAGTGGTAGCACTAGTTTGAGGGAGGAAAGCAAAAGAGCACTTATGCTTGAATAATAAAGCACAAAAAGTTCAGCTATGGTAGCTAGTGGTGGCAAACAATTCATCCACAAACACAGAAAAGGTAATATTTCCTAACAGTATAAAATTTGGACAGCCAAAGGCTCATGATCATGATAGTTATGGTGCACTTATTGTAAAAATGCAAGTCATTCTCGTAAACAGTTTTCAAAGTTTCATAGTAAACCACCATACCAAGAGTGGGTACATAAAGGAGAACAAGAATGATCAACGGTCAAATATATGGAAAATATATTGCTGCTCTGTGGACTGAAGTCGAGAGGATGGAATGTTAACTTTTAAAAGCCTTCAGGTATAGGTACTTTGATATACTCTGCTATGCTTCGATCCTCTATTGGATTAAATGTTCAAATACAATCGTTTTCGACTCTAATCTTGGATTTAAGTTATGTCTAAATAATAAAAAATAACCACAATAAGTGCTTTTTGATGACTGTAGCATATGTAAGTTGATATTAAAATAAACCCATCATAAACCTTAAGAAAAGTTCTTTATGGAAATAATGATAATATTTGACTTTACCAACACCAACTTTGGACATCCATCAAAGAACAATTAAAGGTTTATATCTATCTTTATTCTGATGTGTGTGAACTTGTATGTGACTTTTCCATTAACAATAAAAGTTCTTTGTTTTTTTATTTGATTCACAGTGATATTTGAGGTTCTTCTACTACTCTTAATGTTTCTGTGATGCATCAAAAATTGTACTTATATTGCTTGGATTTTTTTTTACTAAAATATAAATCAGATGTTAGAAATAAACTCATAATTTTTTGTGCCATGGATAAAAAGCAATTTGGGGTCTAAATCAAAAAGTTTAGAACAAATAATGATATAGATTATTTCAATCAAATCGCAACTCTTTAGTTTCAAAAAAAAAAAAAGATAAGTACATGAATTGTCTTAAGCCAATACACAAGTTCTTACTGATCACAAGCTGCGTTTGTAAAGGACTGGCTCATTACAGATAACTTCCACTTGACTCAGGAGCTTTTCAAGAAATAGAACCAAAAGCAATTGTCTTTGAGGTGCATCATGGAGATTGACTTGCAAAAGGCATTTGACTCGGTTTCCTAAAGGCAATATTCTAAATGGCGGTCGAGGCGGCCGCCTAGGCGGGAGCCGGGCATCAACCGCACCGCCTTGGCCTCGGGCAGTGCTTTAGGCGACAACTCACCTCCTTCACCACCGTCGCGCCTGAAACCGCCACCGCCTCCATTTCGCGATTGCGACTCTTCCGAACTTGTCACCTAAGCCCGATGACGAGTCCAAACGTGCCGCGCAAGCCCGGACGCTTCGTCAGAGCTCGAAAATAAGCCCGAAGGCGTCAGCGAAGACCGCGTGACGAGTTAGCAGATTTGCACATGTTGCTCGGCCAAAACAGGATACGAGAGTTAGTTAAGATTTAATTAAATATTTTTATGTTAATAATTGTAAATAAATCCTATATATGATTGAGATAATTTCAATACACATAATTAAAGTCTAATAAAATTATTTCATTAATTTAATATATATATATTATATATTTTTATTTTTTAAATATTTAAAATAAATTTTTAATTAATATATTTTATTAAAAGTAAATATTATAAAGAATAATGACTAATTATAATATTATGTATAAAAATAGTAAAAAAAATCAACCACCTAGGCGGTCACTGACCGCCCTACCACCGTCTTCTACCATTTACAACACTGCTTGGAGGAGGCACTTCTTGGCTTGCAATTCCCAAGGAGGTATATAGATTTGATTATGGAATATGTGACCACTAACTCATACTCACTTGCCATTAATGGAGGGACTTTTGGGCTATTCCGTGGAGCTAGGGGTTGTGGCAAGGAAACCCATTGTTGCCATATCTATTTGGAATATGTATAGAAATCTATGGGAGACAAATCAAGCAGAGCACGGTTGATTCGGCCTTCAGATTTCATCCTCAGTGTGCACCCCTAGACTACTCACCTAACTTATGTTGATGATCTTCTTTTCGATATGGGTGATGAGAATTTGATTGATGCATTTTCTACCTATTTGCATGAATTTGGGGAAACAACTAGCCTAAGTTAACAAGCTGAAATGATGCATCTACTTGGCTGGAGTTGAGGATAGGGTCCGCATGAGGTTGTTGTCCATCACGAGCTTTCAGGAGGGATCTATACGATTTAGATATCTTGGGTTTCCCCTTGCAGCTGAGGGGCTTCGGATTTCGGACTACAACCCTCTCTTTAACTCCTTGGTTCAGCATGCTAATGGTTAGCTGAGTCACTATCTTATGCAGGCAAGGCACAACTTATTTCCTTAATGCTTCAAGGGATGGAATATTTCTGGATGTCCATCTTGCTAGTGTCTCTAGGGGCCATAGACTATATCAATAGCATTTGCAGATCTTTCACATGGACATCTAAGTATCCTCTGATATCTTGGGTTTATATGTGTAAACCGAAGGAGGAAGAGGCCTGGGATTCTGGAAGTTAAAGAGCTAGAACATAGCTCTGCTAGTTAAGGTACTTTAGTGGATTGAGATGAGAGCATAAGCTCTTTGGATCAAATGGGTCCACCACAAGTATATGAGGTGTGCAGATGTGTGTTCTTGGGAAATATCCGCCCCCTCCCCCCCTTCAAACTCCCCCTTGATTTAGAGGTTACTGCTGATATGGAACTAAATTCTTTCAAATTTGGGCTCGCCGACTACTGCTAGACAAAGACAAGCAAGTTTGTTCGCACAAGACAGTGGAGTGGCTCGGGCATATGATTTCTTTAGACATTCCAATCTAAAGAAGGTATGGACATGAACGGTGTGGAAAACTTACTTTTAGTCTAGTCATGCTACTACTTGTTGGATGCTGGCCTTAGGGCGCCTTCGTACTAAAGACGGGCAGGAGTACTTGGAGGATAAGCAGTGTGTATTTGTTTTTTGGGTGCCCCCCCCCTCCCCTATTGTTGAGTTTTGGAGGAGGGTTAGAGACCGGCTCCATATGCGACAGGAGATGCCCACTTTTAGACGGGCTTCTAAGGGTGTTTGGGAGATGTTACCGTGGAAATAGGATATATACACTATGTATGGAGAGAGAGAAAAAAATGTATATTTGGGAGTAAGCAATTGAATGTTGAGAGGGTATCCAGGAGTGTGAGTATAGATATATACAGGTCTTTAAGGGTATATTCTGATTTGCTATTACGTCAGTCATAAGTAGCCAAAAAAAAAAAAAAACCTTAAGCCAATACACCCCAACAAAACTAAATCACATAAAGGAAAGGTAAATGGATCTATTTGGTGAAATATAGAGTGGATGGATCTGCAAAAAAGTATAAAGGCAAAGCTAGTAGTAAACGGTTACTGTTGCTCTAGTTGAAAAATTAAATATCATTAGAATTTCTGTTATTAATAGCTAACTATAGTTGGGAGGTACAACAATTTGATGTCAAGAATGCATTTTTACATGGAGAACTAGAAGAAGAAATTTATATGGAAGTCCCACCAGGATATGGAAATAATTTAGATGCTCTATTGTATGTAAATTGAAGAAACCTTATATGGACCTAAGCAAGAAATCGCCACAAGCATAGTTTGGTAGAATTTGTAAGAGTTATAATTGTCATGGGGTATGGACAAAGCCAAGGCAAACTTATGTTTATTAAACATTTTCTTCACAGAATGCTTTTGGTATATATTGATGATATAATAGCAACATGAAATGATAATAAGGATTGGCAACTTCTAAGTTAGTGTTTGGTGAAGAAATTTAAAATCAAAGTGTTATTAAGGTTGAAATTCTTTGGGATTAAGGTAGCTTACTCGAAGGCATTTTTATCTCCCAACAAGAATATGCTCCATATATCCTTAAAGAATAAGGCAAGATAGCATACAAGACAGCAAGTACTCCAATAGACCTATATCTCAGAGTTGGAATGACAAAGGATGATATCACAATACATAAGATAATGCATTAATATTTGGTAGGCAAATTTATTTATCCATCTTCTTATACACAACCGGACGAGCATGCGCTATAGGTGTAATCAGTCAATTCATGCAACCGAAAAGAAGCTCATGTGCAAGTAGCTCACCGAGTATTAAAATATCGCAATAGAACACTATGAAAGGGAATCTATTTTTACAAAATGAAGGTTTGGTGCTAGAAGCATATATAGACATTGATTATACAGGGTTTATAGTTGACAGGTCAACAAATTGCACCTTGCTTAGTAGTATGGTCTACAGCAAAGGCAAAATCCTGAAAAATAGTTCTGTGTGTACAAAGTATTTTGTTTAAGACAAAGTGGATGATCTAATGAGACTTTATTGCAATAACAAGTCAATGATTAGTATAGCTTATAATCTGATAATAAAAAATTAAACGCACGTTGAAATTGCTAAGCACTTCATGAAAGAGAAGAGTCGGTTGATTTGTACTCTTTATGCATCTACACACGGATAACTTATAGATAAACTTACTATGGCTTAAAATCTCGAGTCATGTCGAAATTTCGATCTTTAACTAGAACAATACTATTTTGGTATCATGCCGTTGTTTTGATGCATAGTATCGGTGATGGATTGTAGTTGAAGAAAGAAAAAGATGAAGCATAAGGTGTCTCTGACTCTCTGTCGAGCAAGTTTTAAATCTTATAAAATGTTGAAACATATCATTCTAGTAAGTCACCAAAACTCAATACCACTTAGCACACACAATGTCTGCTTGCTTTGCTTTGTCTCTTTCCTTTGTCAACCTCCAATATGTCGCCAATACTATACATCGGACCATCCACACAACATAGAAATAGTATCTTTATGGTCAAATACCAAAACTACAACACAACTCAAGATTTTGAACCTTGGGTCGAGTTGTATGGGCATTCAGTGAATTATCGAAACCATACATTTTGACTGTTTGTCAGGCAGGATACGAGATTTCAAATCATAATCTTTACTAAAGGCTTAAGTAGCTCAGTATTTGAAAGTATTGAATCCAAGATAGAAATGATAAACATTTATTTGCCAATTAGAGGAGTTTGAGAGATGGTGATTTTATCATTTATATCCCTAAAAACTAGACAAAATATTTCATAAATCATGGGATAATGATTCTGTAAAATATAAAATGCAATAGTGTAGGCTTTTTATGAAAATGTCTATTATTTGACGAATAGTAAGTCGCGTTATCAATTAGGATCTCATGTATTAGATAAGTTTTAAATTAATACAATTTTCAATTTTCGTCATTTTCTTTAAAATGAATAATGTTCCATGATAGATAAACTTCATGAGAAAAACTATTTGAATACAATAAAATTAAAATTATCAACTAAAGAAACAAAAGACCTTTAAATAGAAAAATTATTTGCAGAGGATGGTGCAAGTTTGCTTAATCTAACTTGAAATTGTCCAATGATTGCCAAAAGTAAGCTTTTTCCCCTTGACAATATAGTGGGCCATAATTTTCATGGATTGAATTTTACACTTTGCAATCTAAGTTGCGTTGAATACCAATTTTAGCTCATAAATAACTTGGAATGGATCCTCAACCCTACATAGGATCTAAAATCAAATCTCTATATAAGAACCAAATATTCTAACCAACTATACTACAACATATGGAGTTCATTCATGTGGACATCTAAACATCCACCAGTCTCTTAGGCAGATATGTGTAGAACTAAGGATGAAGGTGGTTTGGGGTTTCGGGACTTATATGCTTGGAACTTAGCTCTCTTGGCTAAAGTGTTATAGCGGATACATGTGAGGATGCGCTTTGGATAAAGTGGGTGCATCACATTTACCCAAGGCGCGGATGTATGGCTCGGGAGGTTGTCCACACAGACTCCCCACTGATTAAGTGGTTGCTTCATATACGAGACCATGTCCTGTTGGCAACTAGGAATCCTATGGATAGATGCTGGCAGATTGGTTTACTCAAGATGATGGAGTGGCTTGGGCTTATGATTTCTTTAGGCATCCTAGCTCTAAGAAATCATGGGTCCGGACACTATGGAAGGCATATATTCAGCCGAGCCATATAATTACATTTTGGATGTTGGCGCAACGATGTCTCCCCACCGGAGATATACAAGAGTACTTGAAGGATCGACAGTGCACCTTCTGCCATCAGGTGCTAAAGTCCCAAGAGGACATTTTCTTTGAGTGCCCCTCTATTGTGGAACTTTAGAGGAGGATTAAATAATGGCCTCATATGAGCGACAAGAGATGTCTATATGCAGACGGATGATGCGAATCTTTGGGAGATATTACCAAGGGAGTAGGGTGTCAACAAAGGTCTGTCACCTAGCCTTGTCTTCCATGATTCATTAAATTTAGTGATGAGGAATACTAGTTTCTTTGGAGAGGGAAAGTTATTGAGAAAATCTT
Organism: Boesenbergia rotunda; assembly: GCA_024364735.1. Taxonomy (NCBI): domain Eukaryota; kingdom Viridiplantae; phylum Streptophyta; class Magnoliopsida; order Zingiberales; family Zingiberaceae; genus Boesenbergia; species Boesenbergia rotunda. The sequence goes on along the minus strand of JAGFNQ010004260.1, from coordinate 138,017 downwards.
TAGAAGTGTACAAATTCATGTGTACAGGAGTATACTCTGATCTTACGTTGCGTCGACTCGTACATAAATAAGTCGCAGGGACTAGTGGTTTGATTGGGGTGTGTCTGATGGCTTTCCTATATGGGATAGTTGATGTTGGTGATTGGGCTTACCTAATCCAGTTTGTACCTCTTTTTTTCTTTGGATTCAATATATTTTTGTTTATCCAAAATAAAATAAAATAAAATCTCTATCCTTTAATTTTTTTTAGAAACATTCCCCACTCCTCTCTCTCTCTCTCTCTCTCCCCCCCTGATAGATTTCACTTTTGCTTTGTTAATTTATTTTAATTATCTATTAATTAGGTAAGGCAACCCCTTGACCTTTTTACCGGAAAGGGAGAGGGAGAGGATTCATCTCAAGCAAAAAAAAAAAAGTGACTTGTACCAAAGGAAGGAATTGTGTTTGACAATGTCATAGGTGGAGAGTCAGATGCAACGATGGACCATAGCACCAAGTGCAACGATGAAAAATCGTATCCCAAAAAAATCTAATAAACTTTTTAAAAATTTAAAACAACTCTTAACATTAAAAGGAAACTCTAAATTTATGCCCAAATCTCAAACTATGACACGAATTTAGATTTCTACTACATAAAAGCCTTAAATTAGCAACCTATTGAGATTGTGATTTATTTAGAGCATTCACCTAAGCAACAAAAGCAATGTGAAAAGAAAAAACAACAATAGTCAGAAATAATAATAATATATCATTCTCATATTGAATTTACTAGGACTCACCTCATGCACTAAGATTTGTTGAATTGCTCCAGATAATACAAAATGTTGAGACTGATACTCCTGTTGTTATCACTTATCACTTAGAAAACATGAGAAACCAACTAAACACTACTCAACCAAGATAAAACAAATAAAGACCTTAAAGTTCGCATAGTCATGAAGTGGGGGATCAATGGTTAATTGTACTACATCAATTGAAGATCCATATTTATGGCTCTTTTCTGGAGGATCAGTTTTTGAACTTTTGTAAATAATAGAGAGAGAAACCATAGTATCCACAAGCTGGCATAGGTCATCTTTTTCTCTTTCTGACAGAAGATGTGATGACACCTGAAAACTTACAGAGAGAATACTTTATCCAATTTAAAGAATGAAAGGTGAGAATGTAATGACAAAATTAGATAGCTATGTGAATTGTGAGAATTTTCAAAGGTATTGATGAGCATGCATTCATGTAGTCTGCTACACAAAATGTGAAAATCCATTTCCTTTCAAATCATAGGTACATCTCTCACCAAGCTAAGTACAAACATACTATGAGAACAATAAAAATGTTAAGATTGGCCAAGGGCATGCCATATATGCTAGGCTAGAAATGCCTCAAACATAATCATGATCCACTTATCCAGAAAAGCACAATGAATGTATCCTATATGTAACTCGAACCTAAACAGAAAAACTTTTCTAATCTATCCTAGATTTGGAAATTTCAAACCAGAGTATTAGTTCAGACCAATACTGACTTGGACCAATCAGCACTGAAGAAGAAGAAAGGAGCAATTGGTGAACCCTTGAGGGAGGAAGAGAAATTTATTTGGAAATTCATTGGAGCCATCACAGTTAAATTGCAGCAAAAATCGCTAAATTTTGTTACAACGAGGTTGTCAAGAACTTTAAAACTCAGAATATGATGGCAGGTAATACAACAAGAAGCCTTCCAGTCCTCACTATTTGTGATTGACCACATATACCATATGCCTTCGTTAACTATGAAAGATTATATCACCTTTATATCTACAAAAAAGAGAGCCTCCTGTATGAATGTTTTGTATATGATTGTTTTACTTCTAATGATTCCCACATTGCAAGTAACTAGTCAACCTATGAAAATGAACAGAAGTAGAGTTATGAGAATAATAAACTATATTATTTTCTCCATACAAATTATCTCTCGAGCAAAGTTGTAAACTTTTGATCTCTTTCTAAAATAGTAAAATTTTGATACCTTCTCATGTCTACACATTTAATCCTCTTTCAATTGATTTATTTACTTCCAAAAGTAAGACTAACAATTAAATGCTTCATTAAAAATGGATAAATGTATACAAGATAGCAACCCTCTCACCAATCTGCTTGTTGTCAATAGAAAAATTTAGTGATGAAGAACATAAGTAGATCAAAACTCTCTATGAGATATCACTTAATGTGGATAAGGGTTACACAATCTCACATTAAAAAACAAGCATTATCACATAGAGAACAAAAACTCATAAAGAAGAAATTTTATTATGCAAACATGATAAACATGAGGAGAATGGAGTCTCTATTGTAGACATCAGCCTAAGCAAAATTGAAAATAAATTTAAAGCATTTAAAAAGATCATCATATTCCTAAAAGACTCAATCAAAGTAGGAAATAAACCAAATTATAAATTAAAAAATTAATTGAACATATACCAAAATTATCATACACTTATAATAAGACAATTACTAATTTGAACTAGATTAAATAACTTAACCTCCTGGACAAGAGATCAACCAAAAGAAACTGACAAAACCTAGAACATCTAAACAATAAATATTTCAAACCAAAAGGAGACGTTAGACCTAAGATGAAATTTTTCTTTAGTTAGGACAGTGGCTTCCAGGTGGAGTTGGGAATTATTAGAAAGCAAATCAATTCCCTTTCAACCCATGGCAAGAATCATTGAATCATAGAGGGCATACCAAAAGCTTCGGGATAAAGGTGGGTGGTGACGTAGTAAGTGAATTATGGTTCAAAAAGGCATAACCTTTCCATGGCAGGCCAGTGGAGTCACTAACTCAACAAGGGTCATTTTGCCCGGTAGTCAAGGCATTGGAACCCCCAGTCTAGATTTGCTACCCATTCAAATCCATAAATTTTGGTTGGGGATGCCAGAGGCCCAGAATGCATAATCATATTTAGGACTTGGTTTCCTTCAATATGGGGCAGTTAATTTGACTCCAACATCACTTGGTGAGCCATGGTCATAACTTGAGACTTAGTCCCCATGATAGAGGGTGATTAGAGCGACTCTCGCGTTACTCACTGAGCTTCTGCCAATACATAATTATTTTGCATATATATTTGGATTACCATAGACATGTAGTTGAGGGGTGTGTAAGTGAAGTATGGCTCCAAAAAGGCATAACCTTTCCATGAAGGCAAGTAGAGTCACTATCTCCACAAGGGTATGCCCGTGTGTTCAGTAATCGAGGCATTGGAACCCTGGTCTAGATTTGCCACCCATTCAAATCCATAAATTTTGGTTGGGGATGCCAGAATGCATCATCATATTTAGGACTTGGTTTCCTTCAATAGAGGGCAGTTAATTTGACTCCAACATCACTTGGTGAGCCATGGTCATTGTAACTTGAGACTTAGTCCCTACGATAGAGGGTGATTAGAGTGACTCTTGCGTTACTCATTAAGCTTCTGCCAATACATAATTATTTTGCATATATATTTGGCTTACCTTAGACATGTAGTTGAAGTGTTGGTGTTGAATTTTATTAGAATTTGTTGGTTGACTGTAGGAGAATTGGTAAGGGATATATATGGTTATTTTATTGTTGTGCTAATATGTATGATGGGTGGCTTATTTTACTTCACTCATTGTTGTATATAATTGTGTGCTATCTATTATGAGCAATTACTATATGTAGATGTTGATTGTTTCCAATACGTGGTACTGACACTCGTTATTTTGTGGCCTCAAGATTCATATGTTGGTGGTGGTGGACAGTGAATCCACAACCTTGCTTAGAAGAAAAACTAGGGCAATGCTAATAAGATCCATGTAGAATCTTTTTGGGTTTAACATGGAGATGTGCTCTCGTTATGGCTTTGGCATGTCCTTGTTGGCACGGTTTGAATGACATGTTGGTTTTCCCTCATTGTTTTTTGGATTTGACTATAGTTTATTAAGAATGATGTGATATGACAATATTTCTTAGATAAATTGTTCCTATGTAGTGAGTAGATTAATGCTTATCTTTTGGGAGTATATATTAGCAATTGAAGGAGAAGTTTTACTGAAATTTTCAGTGGAAACCCTGTAGATGGCTTGAGAAAGGTTGAGATTCCTACGAGGTATATTCTCAAAAGAATCCCAGAGCCTAACAATTTGGTTCATACCAAAGCAAATTGAGCCTAAGGTTGTGGATTTCTCCTTGAAGTTCTCAATGAGATTCTTGTATAAATTTTAATTTTTAAAATTATAGATTTTCGAATCTTGGTTTTCTGTCGACCGTGGAAATGGGTTTTGAATTAACATCAATTGTTAGGTACCACTGGGAAGTAGGATTCAGTATAAATATTTTTTACTTAGTTCGAAGAACTGGTTCTAATCATTCTTTTCAAGTTGGTGGTGGAATGAGGAACGATACTAGTCAACAAGCAGAACAGTGCATTCATCCTTCTAGACCGGCACGGCTGAACATTTTATACCATGATTTGGAGAAATACATGGAGATCCAAATCCAACATGGGATAAAATACATCAAATCTGGAAAAAAATGGCCAAGAGCCTAGTTGGTGAGCTAGGAGGTACAGAAGTGACCAAAATTCAAAGAGCTACATTTGTAAAAATGAACAAAATTTTAAAAAATATTCGATAGCTACGAATGAGACCAAGAAAGGAGTGCGTGAAGTCAATAATAAAACTTTCAAATGCTTGTATCGACATCTTGATACAAAACAAGGAGAAAGGGATATCTATAGAATAGATAAAGCAATAGAGATGAAAAATAGATTTTATCCAAATAAGATGTATTTAAGATAAATCCAATAAAGTATTAATAAATAATGAGGAAATAAAGGAGCCGTAGTAGAGGTATTTTTATCAAATTTTTAAGAAAGGTTTAGGTGACTATCAAAGCTTAAAAAATTTAAGTAGGTTAAAAAAGTATAGAAATTCAAAGTTTTATTGGAAAATTCAAATTTTAAAATGTAAAGATAGTTAGACCGGATGATATTTCAATAGAGGTATGAAAATATTTATGGAAGGAAAGTATCGAATAGTTTACGAAATTATTCAACATGATATTGAAAAAAATATATATGTATAATCAATGAAAGATAAGTAATCTATTCCACTGTATAAAAATAAAAGACAAGTACAAAATTATATAAATTATAGAAGCATTAAGCTAAAGAGTCATAATATGAATTTTTGGGAGTTGATAAAAAAAAGCGAGACCAAAGAGAAAAAATCAATTTGAATTCATGCCTGCAAAATCAACGATAGAAGTTACACATCTTATCAAATAACTGAATGACAAGTAATTGGTGGATTAATTGAGGTGTTCCTAAAAATATACAATTACATCAAGAACGCATCCAAAACACTTACCATGGAGCATATTACTTGCAAATGATTCTATTTTGATCAATGACATGTGAAGGAATAAATGCTGAGCTTGAATCTTGACGGCAAAAATTAAAAGTAAAGATTTTTTTAGTTTAGCAAGTGAAGGCATAATATATGAAATTTAAGTTTAGTAGTAAAAGATAGAAGATGACGAATACTTATAACTAAGAGTTTTAAGTATCTAGGTTTGATTTTACAAAAGGATGGAGGGGTATATCCTATGCTTTATATAGGATAGAAGCAGGATGGTTGAAATGAAAAGAGCGTTAGGTGTTATTTGTGGTCGTAAAGTACTTTTAAAATTTAAAAGAAAGTTTACAAAAAAACGATTAAACATGTCATGTTATATGGAAGTGAATGTTGTTTTATGAATTGAGTATATGTGAAAGATAAAATTCACAAAGATGAGGATATTAAGATGGATGTCACCTCTTGAGAGAAAACAACGAGAGATAAGTTTAAAATGGTATGGAATGTACTTAGGCGACCAATAAATATCTCAGTGAGTGATAAATACATATTAATCAAAAGAGAGACTAAAGATATCATAAAATAAGATAAAATTTATTTAAATATAGATGATAATATAATAGATAGGAGTGAGCAAAAATTCGATTAAACCGAACAAATCAAATTTAAAAATTAGGTTCGGTTAATTCGGTTTTCCCCCAAAAAAAAAATCAATTTTTCGATTAATTCGGTTCGATTGATTTTCAAATTTCTTATTCGGATAAACCGAATAAACCAAAATTCGAAAATTAAACCGGTAAATCTCCCATGGAATAAAAAATTCAGTTTCGATTTTAATTAAATCTCTCGTTATTCCAAAAAAAATCAATTAATTCGGTTCAATTTATTCGGTTGATTCGATCGGTTCGGTTAGTTTGAAAAAATTCAATTAATTCTGTTTTCGGTTAATTCGATTCGATTCAATTTTAACCAAATACTCACCCCTAATAGTAGGGGATCGAGCCTAATGCCATCAAGTGGGATAAAGGCTTAGCGTTAGTTGTTGTGTTTATATTTTATTGTATTTTTTTTTTGTTGTTTGTAAGCTTATATTGTAAGAGGGTTCTTCACTTGGCATCAGAAAAGAAGAAAAAATAAAAGGATTTCGGGAGTAACTCACCAATGTGTCAAAGGCCCGTGTTAGCATTTCATTTTCGCTGCATACTAACTTTATTGCAGATATAAACAAGTAAATGATTAAGCGATAAAGTATTAAACCCCCTAGCCTAATCCATCGATCCTACACAAAGATCATGATGCCTTGAAGCCATTAGGCAGCCAAATTGGAAATTTTGAGACAGATTAGAGAATAAGAATGCAGGTCTAGTATGTAGAAGTGGTCAAGTCATTAAACCACTTAGCCTAGACACAAATCATTAAATCATTTTGAATCCATGAAATCTATAAAATTTAGGTTGGAGATGTCGGACTAGATCATCATTTTTTTAGAACTTAGTTTCCTACAATAGTGGGTAGTTAATGTGACACTTGGGTTACCACGTAGGCTACAACCATTATACTTGGGAGTTAGTCCCCGTGATAATGAGTAATTAGTATGACACTCACGTTACATGGAAAGCTTCAGCAAATAGATGATTATTTCGCATGTATATTTGGCTTACTTTAAATATGTATTCTATGTGTTAGAGTTAGATGTTCGTTAGAACAGTGTAGTGTGTAGTGTGGTTATCTACAAATCAATAAGGTAAGATAAGGTTATTATATTATTGATCCAATATTGTATAATGGGAGGCTTATCCTCCTTTACTCATTGTTGTACTATAGCTACATGTTACCTATTATGAGAATTTAATATATGTTGATGTTGATTATTTTTGAGAAGTGGTATTGATGCCTACCTATTGTTTTGTAGCCTCCAAGTTTCACTTGTCAGTGATGGACAAACATTTGCAAATGTATTCAGAGGAGAGACTATGGAATGTTGATAAAAGATTCTAATTGTTCTTGTAGTTTTTTTTTATTTTTTTGAGGGGCTAACTTAGAGATGTACCATAGTTATGGATTTGGTGTGTACTTCTTGACACTTGTGGTTGGAACATGTTGGTTCAGAGGAGACACTAGTGGTTTTTTCTAATCATTCTCTAAATTTGACTATGCTTTATTTTATGAATGACATCGTGAAAATATTTGTGAGTTGATTTGTTTCTATGTAGTGAGTAGATTAATATTATCTTCTACTAGACGTTAAGTAAACTCCGCCTATGACGATCTAGTCATGGTCGGTCCAAAGCCCGAATAAAGGAGGAGGGTTGCGTTAGGTTGTCAGCCAGTATAAAAAACTATGAAAAATACTCAATGAATGGATCTATTAAATTATTGTGCTAATGCTAGGATGTTCCCCGGAAGGAACGCGTTACAGGGTCCGACTATAACGTCTCAGCAAGGACCGCTACATCTCCAGAACTCGGGTGTAGTGCTAAATATGCAAGGGTTCGCGTTGCAGGTCCGACTGTAACGTCTCGGCAAGACCGCTACATCTCCATGAGAACTTGGGTGTCGTGTTAAATAGGCAAAAGCTCTCACACCATAGGTGGAATAAGAATAAACATTATAAGAAAGTAATAGTTTGAGATTTGGAACTTGGAATATAGGAACTCTCACCGGTAAAACAATGGAGATAGTAGATACGATGATTAGGAGAAAAATTAGTATTATGTGTGTGCAAGAGACAAAATGGGTAGGCAAGAAGGCAAAAAAGATAGAGAACTCGAATTTTAAGTTATGGTACACAGGAAAGAGTAAAATAAGAAATGGAGTGGGTATTTCTGTAGATAGTTCTTTAAAAGATAAAGTTGTTGGAGTTGTTAGAAAGGGAGATAGAATTGTAGCTGTCAAGATAATAGTGGCGAAAGAAGCTATGAACGTAATTAGCATATATGCACCTCATGTAGGATTAGATGAAACCAAATCAAGATTTTGGGGCGATTTAGATGAGGTATTATAAAATATTTCGCCAAATGAAATGATTTTAATAGGAGACGATCTAAATAGACATGTCGAGTGAAAAATGAAGAATATGAGAGGGTACATGGGGGTTATGGGTTTGGAACAAGAAATGAAGAAGGAAAAACTATATTGAATTTTGAGATAGCATATAACCTTATGTTAGCTAATACATTTTTTAAGAAAAAAGAACACTTGGTCACATTCAAAAGTGAGAATAATAAATTGCAATTTGACTTTTTTATGGTTAGGAAGAGAGATAGGAAGATTTGTAAAGATTGTAAGGTCATCCATTATAACATCAATAGAGGAAAAATATACACGACTCCTCGAATTAAGTGGTGGAAGTTAAAGGATGGAAAACAAAACATATTGAAGGACAAGGTAGGAATACAAGCATTAGATGAAATATATAGTGACTTTAATATGACATGGGATAAAATAGTATCAAAGTTGAAAATAGTAGCTAAGGATATACTCGGTGAGTTAAAGAGACATGCACCACCAAGTAAGAAATCTTGATGGTGGAATGAGAAAGTAGAAGAGAAAGTAAAGGAAAAACGAATAGCTTATAAGGAATTATATATTTGTAAAATAAGGAAAACTTAAAAAAATATACAATAGCCAAGAAAGAATCTAAGAAAGCAGTGAGTAAAGTAAAAAATAAAACTTTTGAACAATTATATCAAAACTTAGAGACAAAAGAAGGGAAAAGTGACATTTATAAAATAGCTAAAGCGAGAGAAAGGAAAACAAGAGACCTTAGTCAAATAAAATGTATTAAAGATGAATGTAATAGAGTACTAGTAAATGATAGTGAAATAAAAGAGCGGTGGAAGATTTACTTTCATCAACTTTTCAATGAAGGTTTAGGAGACCTACTTAACTTAGGCAATTTAAGCAGTTCATATGAATATAGAAATTTTATTTTTCATCGTAAATTCAAACTTCAGAAGTAGAACAAGCTTCGAAAGGGAAGCAAAATGGAAAAATCGTGGGACTAATGATATCCCAATAGAGGTATGAAAGTGCTTAGGGAAACAAGGTATTGAATGACTTACAAAATTATTTAATATGATATTGAAAACAAAAAAGATGTCTAATCAATGGAGGGTAAGTATTCTAGTTCCCTTATATAAAAACAAAAGAGTCGTACAAAATTGTGCAAACTATAGGGGTATTAAACTAATGAGTCAAACAATGAAACTTTGGAAAGAGTAATAGAAAAAAGATTAAGGACGGAAATCACGGTGACCGAAAATCAATTTGGGTACATGCTTGGAAGGACGACAATAGAAGTTATACATCTTCATAGACAATTAATGGAAAAGTATCGGGAGCAAAAGAAAGATCTATACATGGTATTCGTTGATTTAAAAAAAACTTACGATAGGGTCCCAAGAGAAATTATATGGAGAATTTTAGAAAAGCGAGAAGTTAGCATAACATATATTGAACTAATTAAGGACATATACGAAGATGTAACAACCAGAGTGAAGACTTCAGGCAGATTAACTGAAGCATTTCCAATAAGGATAGGGTTATATCAAGGATCAGCTCTAAGTCCCTATCTTTTTACACTAATCATGAACGAACACACTGGACACATTCAAGATACAGTACCATGGTGCATGTTGTTTGTAGATGATATCGTTTTGATAGATGAGACACGTGAAGGAGTAAATGCTAAACTAGAATCTTGGCGGAAACACTGGAAGTAAAAGATTTTAGGCTTAGTAGAGTAAAGACAAAATATATAAAATTTAAGTTTAGCAATATTAGACGTAATGAGACAATTATTAAGTTAGGAGATGACAAGTTGTCTAAAACTGAGAACATTAAGTATTTAGGATCATTTTTGCAAAGTAATGAAGGGATTGAGAGAGATGTCTCACATAGAATACAAGCAAGATGGTTGAAATGGAGGTTAGCGTCGAGTATTTTATGTGATTGTAAAATACCTCTAAAACTTAAAGGTAAGTTCTACAAAACAATAGTTATACCTGCTATGTTATATGGTGCTGAATGTTGGGCTATGACTCGAGCACATGAGCAAAAAATAAAAGTTGCAGAGATGAAGATGTTGAGGTGGATGTGTGGACATACGAGGATGGACAAAATAAGGAATGAGAGCAGGATTAGAGAAAATGTCAGAGTTGCATCTATTGAGGAAAAACTTCGAGAGACACATTTGCGATGGTATAGACTTGTACTTAGACGACTAATAAATGCCCATATTAGACGATGTGAAACTATGATAAATACGCACATTAAACGAGGGAGAGGAAGGTCAAAAAAAAACTTGGTTGGCAACAATGAAACAAGATAAATTTTATTTAAATATATATGATGATATAATAGGGGGCAGAGCCCAATGGCGTAAAATGATTCATATAGCCAACCCCACCTAGTAGGATAAGGCTTGGTTGTTGTTATTGTTGTTGTTGTACTAGTCGTTAAGTAGGCAACCTTAATGTAATATGAATACATTGATAGAGTCAATATAAGGTTCTTAAACTTTTAGAGGAAACCCCAATAGCACGTTTGAGAAAGGTACATGTTTTTAATAAGTATATTCTTTGACAAGGGAAGAATTCTCAAATGCATGACATAAATTCTTAATTTGTATTATGCTCTGACATGAAGGAGAAATTGACTATTAATGAGTAATCATATTTCTTGGATCTTTGTTTCTAAATGTAAGGAACAATTACATCACCAATTTATTCAATATTATCTTATCATCATCTTTCCTTCATTATATATTCTAGTAATTGAAGAAATGATAATTTTTTTCTGTTTCTTGAGAATACAAGTGTTGATTTTATTCCTTTCTGATTTGGTTGCCCCATCTAATGAATAAGAAAAAGTAACAACTAATACTTGGATGAAAATTATTTTTGCATCTCTGTTGCAACTATTGATTGTTAAAATAATAATCCTAACTCCTAAGGATAAATCCACTAGCACATAATTGAAGAAGCATAACAAAGTCAATATATAAGGTAAGGATGGAAATTGAAAAATCTCCTATTAAATTTACATAAGCATTGATTAAAAAGTGAATTGATTTTTAAAGAAATTAACATGTTACAAAAACTTACAGTAAATCAATTTTCATCATGATTAGAGTTGTCTAGACCCTAAACCAAACCGAACATAGTAAAATTAATCAAACCGAACTTTTATCAAAACTGAAGTAAACCTAAACGGAATCAAAACATATCTAAAATCTTTTAATTGGCATAGTTTAGTTTAAAATGAACAAAATTTACACCCTTCTATTAGAATTTTATTCATTATTATATTATAAGATTGACAAATCAAATTTATTTATAAAATATAACTGTCAAAGTTGTCATCTTGTAGATTTATAACGTAGGTTGTAAACATTGAATAATTTACATGAATCTCAATTACAAATATATTTCATTATTTAAAAAGATAAATTTGATTTGTCAATTTGGTTGCTTTTACAAACTATCAAACTCAAATTTGTTGCACTTCAGTGAATCCAAATCGAACAGAATTTATTTGGTGAAGAAAACAAACCAAATCTGCATTTTAATTTAGTTGAGATTCACTTTTCATTTTGAACTGAATAGTAGATACCCTTACAATAAGGGACAGTCGAATGAATACTCTTCTGGAAGAGTAATTATAATATTCTTTGGGCTAATACATGTATCTACATACTTCTCTTTTAAATTACCTTGGTGGATCAATTGATATTCTTTATGATTATTTGTAGCACTGAAATATAGTTCAAATATCAGCTCAATACAAATCAGTATATGATGGCAAGCGGTAGAAAATAAAACTGAGTTTCTAGGTTGGCAGGATTTAGAGTCATAACAAGCATAAAATGGCATAACTAAGTTAAGGGGTAATTAATTGGATAGCATGAATGTGTTATAATCTTTAACCGTAAGTCATGAAGATGGATCAAAACTTACACAAAGATCCCATACCGTTTGATAAAGCACAATGGGTAAATCACACAAAATGAAACAAATGATCTCAAAGGACGAAAACATGAAATGAGAAAATTCTATAATATAAAGATGACGAGTATATAAAGATTAGGGTCCCTTTTAAAAACACAAACCAAATAAATTTAAAAACTTCAAGAAAATTCTATGCCTAAAATTACTCAATTGAATAAGGAAACAAACCAATTTACAACTAGTTAAGAAACAAAATTGAATCGAACTCCTACCAAAATTATCCTACATTTTGAGTAAAGCAATTCACAATTTAAAATATAACTTGTCCTCCTAAACAAGAGAATATACCAAAACAAACTTCTATAAAACGTAACACTTTTAAAAATTAGATTCCTAAATTACATTAACTCATGTCATTAGTTTATCTGGATGTAAATACATATTTCGGCAAAATCTCCCTTTTAAAAACTAATTATAACATAAGAAAATGTAATTATATTTTATATAATTTATTAAATTTATTTAAAAGTTACATAATATAACTTACTGAAATATGAATATAAATGTTATTAATAACTTTATAAATAGCATAAATATTACTAAAATTAATTAACATTAGAATGTAGCTGATAATTTAATAAGTATAAAATTATAAGTTATATAGTTTATTAATATAATAATATACATGTTAATAAAATTTAGATATATTAACTCTAACTAATGAAAAAAATTAATTAAAATTGATATTAAAATATAATTAACAATTAATTAATATTCATACACCTTATTAATACAACTGATTTATATAATTAATATCAATAAAGCATATTAATATTAATTAACATAACTAAAATTAATATAAAATATCTCATATTAATATAAATATACTAATACTAAAGCTAATTAATAATTGCAAATAAAAAGCAATGTGAACTTATCAACCCAAACGCTAAAACCACTAGTTCAATTGACTAGGTTACCCATGTCTGGCCTTTTCCCCCTCAAACATAACTCTTCTTTCCTGACAAGATGTGATGGTCTTCCCACTCTAAAACACCCACTGAGATAAGTCAACCAGCATGGTTTCGACTGGTATCCACAAGCCCATGTGTCAAGGAAGTGTCAATTTCAATCGAGAGGGGGGCGCAATAAGCAGCAAGTTTGCCATTGATGGCTAAATGACAAGAAATTTTAATTCAATCTCACAGATTGTTTTCAGTTTAGGATTTTCTAAAAATATACATAAACAAGGTCCTCTAGTTGACAAGTAGAAATAGGCACTTACTGGTCTCAAAGATGGTGGTGAAAGAATATGCAACAGTGGTGAAACAACATCTTCCACAAAAGACATGATACTGAGATGTCGAGATATCGAGGGTGAAATCATAGTTAGCCAAGTCTTCAACAATTCTTTCTTCTCCACAAGTTGTGCACGACATCTAGAATGTTTGAAGAAGTTCAAGATCCAAGAACCATAACGGAGAGAAGAGCATTTAGAGTTAGGAGTAAATGCCTGTGAAATGTCCTTGGCCACTCAATGTTTGGCTTTTCAACTTGAGCAATCAGCCTACTCATAGACATCACTAGAGGAGGTTGATAAGCTGAGACAAAAACACACTTGTTTTTTAAATAAGAAATTGCTAAGGAAGTCAAAACTTCGACTGCAATCTTTACCAAGGACAGACATTTGTTGAGTTCTCAGTACAAACTGAAGCAACGAATCGGAAATGCCAAGCGTGTTAAGACATTTAACCTTCAAGTGGCACAAAAGAGAATGTTTTAAGCTAACATATATAGGAAATCTGGAGGTAAAAGAAATCAAGTTATGACAGTCAAATATGAACTCACGGTTTTTCTCATCATGGGATCATGGTAAGAAAGACGCGGGAAATTTTCATGTATGCCATCCATAGTCAGTTCATATTCGCCACTAAATTCAAAGTTGTTAGATTTTAGAGATGTGATTGTATAGATAAATTAGTAAATATGACTCAAATAATTATATTACCAGTTAGATATAAGAGAGTATACAAACTCAAAAGCACCAACACCATGTTCACAACCACCATTGTTGAATTTCTTTTCGCCCTTCCGTGAGCTTGTTTGGAAAATCTATAATAAACAGAATCTCCTTGAAAATATAAAAATATATTTACACCAATAAAATCATTAATACCTTAAATATGCAATGACTGATAATTGGCATTTTCATACCTCTTTCCATACATCAACTGTGCTTCTTGAGATATCCTTTCTACCGACAATTTGAGAACTAATGTCTGACTAAATAAATAAAACACTTGGATTACAGCAATTACTGGCCACTAAAAATTATTCAAGTTGAATAAAATGGTAAAGCTGCAACTTACAATGTTGAGGATCTCTTTTTTCTTGTGCAGAAACTGAAGTGTGTTCAGACATGATCTTATATCACAATCTGCAATGTAAAATTGTAATGTTACATTTTAAATAGAATATCCTTGTATGCAATAATTTTTGCTGCTCCTACGCAAAGTTTTTGACTTTGGCCTAGCACCTGAAGACTAGGCACCAATCTGGCTATCTGGAATACTTGAGTATGGAACCAGAATAAATGTACCATTCAATTGTATTTCTTGAAGAGTAATTGGTATTAAGAAGTCTATCAATAGAGACAACAAATATCTAATTTGTTAATTGCTAGATGGCAAACAATAGAAAGATCAAAAGAAAAGGAAAAAAAACATTTAACAAATAGCAAACAGTTGGGATTTACTGATTGTTGATTTGCATAGAAAATACGATGGAGCTTGCAATAAGAAGGAATTTAGTTCAGGAAAACCTATAAACTTCTGAAAAATGTGAAGGTTGAATCCATCCGTCAAAATTTTTAAAAGCATATGAAAGCAATATATGGTCAACTAATTTCAAATAAAAAATAGACCAACCATCAAATGTGAAAATAAACAATATAAAAAAATATAGAAATCAATGATAGAACAAATAAATGTAATGCTTGCATTCAATTGTGCAGTAAACTTAGAAATTACTACACCATAAATTTAGATTATAAATGTGTTTCACAATTACAAAAACTAATGCACTATAGAAAAGAAATCAAGTAAGAAAAGGTATTATTATTTGAGAGGGTGTCAGCACAAGAAATAGTTAGGATTCTATAATCTTATTTGATTTGATTCAACCTAAACCACGGAATGAACCATAATTTCCATATGAGGACCACATTGATCGCTGATCCCACATGTTGTATCTAAACACGTATAGGGGGTTGCAAAAGCTATCTATAAAATGGATCCATCGCATATGCATAGGCAACTGTATAAGTGGCTCCTTTGAACAATGTTTTAGACATTACTATACTTTATCAAAAGAGATTTTACAAAGATAGTTATGAACAATTGAAAGTCGGTCTTCAGTACTTTCCCTCTGTTGGCTCAAAAAATTACATACAATGATGAATTAATTATGTACATCTGAATTCTAGAGCCTGTCAAAACCGATTAGCATTTCCACTAATTGGCCATTAGAGGTAATAGAAGATTTACTAATCTCCTTAAATTGGGCCTTCACTTGTCAAAAAATTGCAATCAATCATTTTAAAGTGCATGTAAAAGCCTTAAAATATTATTAGAGAGATCACAAGTTTTAGTGATTAATAAAAATTATTCTTGATTCTCTTCAACTTGTCATTGTGTAAGGCACACATTATGGACCAGGCTTTCTTGTGGCTGACAAATAACGCAGCCCAGATATATTTGTGTCAGGCTCGTGCTGGCACAAGTATACCAGAACCAGAGCCAAATATAAGCCCTGGGGTGAGGCACATCATATCACACATAATGTATCGCTTTTTTACACCTAGATGTCGTGTCATAAGACCTCTAGGGTAAAAATCATAGATGGAATTCCCAATTCTATTGCGGGAAAAGGCTTTGTCTGTCTGACTATCTTGTTTTACTTTCTATACTTCATGTTCCCGAATTAGCAAACAACTTGGTGTCAATTAGCAAACTAGCTTTTAATCATGATTGCACTACTATTTTTTCTACCACTTCTTGTCAAATGTAAGAGCAGGAATTGGAGAGAGTGATTGACATTGCTAAGGAGGATGGTGGACTCTACTATTTTGAGAATGGTGATCATGTGGAGAGGCAGGCTAATATGACTTAGTGTGCATCCTATTGATGTAACAATGTGGCATTGTAGGTTAGGCCACCCTAATTTTCATTATCATAAACCCTTATTTTCACATTTTTTTATTAATAAAAATCTCAATTCCTTTACTTATGAAATTTGTCAATTAGCCAAACACAAACTAACATTATTTCCAACCAAACCATACAAAGAATCTCATTCATTTTCTCTTATTCATAGTAATACTTGGGGACATTTTTAGTACAAAATATCACAACTACTAGAAAATCAATTACATTTATTGATGATTACAACTCCGTCTGTGACAACCTAGTCAATAGTCGGTCTCAAGCCCGGATAAAGGAGGAAGGTTGTATTAGGTTGCCAACCAGCATTAAACTATGGTAAATACTAAATGAATGGATCCATTAAACTATTGTGCTAATACAAGGATAATCCCCGAAAGGAACGCGTTGTAAGGTCTGACTGTAACATCTCAGCAAAGACCGCTACATCTCCAGAACTAGGGTGTAGTGTTAAATATGTCAGAGTTCACATTACAGGTCCGACTGTAACGTATCGGCAAGGGCCGCTACATCATGATTAGAACTTGAGCGTAGAGTTAAATAGACAAGAGTTTTCACACCACAGATGAGATAACAACAAACACTATGAGAAGACAAATAAACTAAGATTTGGAACGTGGAATATAGGAACTCTCACTGGTAAAACAATGGAGGTAGTAGATACGATTATTAGGAGAAGAATTAGTATTTTGTTTGTGTGTACAAGAGACAAAATGGGTAAGCGAGAAGGCAAAAATGATAGAGAATTCAAGTTTTAAATTATGGTATATAGGAAAGAGTAAAATAAGAAATGTGTAGGTATGTTTGTAGATAGTTCTTTAAAAGATAAAGTTGTTAGAATAGTTATAAAGGAGATAGAATTATAGCTCTCAAGATAATAGCGGTGAAAGAAGTTGTGAACGTAATTTGCAAATATGCAGCTCAAGTAGGATTAGATGATGAAACCAAATCAAGATTTTGGGACGACTTAGATGAAGTATTACAAAATATTTCATCAAATAAAATAATTTTAATAAGAGAAGATCTAAACAGGCATGTTGGAATGAAAAATAAGAAATATGAGAGGGTACATAGGGCTTATGGGTTTGGAACAAAAAATAAAAAGGGAAAACTATATTGATTTTGCGATAGTATATGACCTTATACTAGCTCATTCAAAAATGAGAATAATAAATCGCAAATTGACTTTTTTATGATTAGAAAGAGAGAAAGAAAAATTTGTAAAGATTGTAAAGTCATCCCTGGAAAAAACATAATTACCCAACATAGGTTGGTAGAGTTGGATATACACCTTCAAGGTTTAAAATATCGACCCGTACCGAGGTTTCGGTCCTATACCGGAACGATACTGTTTCGGTATCGTATCGTGCCGTGCCGGTACGGTTTCGATAATTTTTTATTTATATATAATAATTATGAGATAAATATGTTTATTGTGTATAATTTAAAAATAAATTATATATTAATTTTATATAAGTTCTCAATTATTGAATAACTTAATATCGTTATAAAAATTAAATATAATTTTCTTTAAAGAAAATTAATCTATCAATAACTCGAATTAAACCTTACCAAGTTACTAATACCAAAACTTTATATGTTCTGGAAAAAATGCTAAAAGTAAAAAGTTTAACATCAAAATATTTATGAATTCAAATTTCAAATTTATTATAAGATAAAAAATATTATCTATAATAAATATATAAATTAACAAGAATAGAATCCTAATTTACATATAATAATTATATAAATTATTTATTTATTCATTTAATGAATTATTAATTTAAATAATATATATTTAAAATGATAAAAATATCAGAATATTAATTAAATAATAAAACAAAAATATATATAAAATAATAAAAAATATCAAAATATAAATATGATTTTTTTAAAAAAATTTTAGATTTTTAATTTTTTTTTAGAATTTTTAAATAATATTTGAATCATTAAAAATAATTTTCAGAAAATTAATTATTAAAATTTATTAAATTTTAAATATATTTTTAAATATTTTATTGAGATAAATATTTATGTGAGGAAATGTTTTATAAACATTTTCTCACACTCGCGAGCCGGAGCCCTAGCGCGCGAGCGAAGCTCGGGCGAAGCGCAGGCGGAGGCTGCGTGTGCGGCCGGCAACGCAGGCGCCATCCGGCGGTGCTTTCGGCGGCGCCGGAGGAGTCCGGCGACTCTTCCGGTAGCGCTGGAGGAGTATCGTGACGCCCCCGGCGGCACAGGCTACGCGACGACGGCCACGCGCGTGGCGTGTCTTTGCGTTTTTTCGCGTTTTTTCCTCCGGCGCTGAACTCCGTTGCCGCCTCCGCCCATCGCCGCGTGCCGCACTGTGCCGGTTTCGGATCTCCAGCGGAACGGTACATATCGCCCCATGCCGGACGGCACGGGACGAAACTTTAAACCATGTACACCTTAATCATAATATCAATAAAAGAAAAATATACATGACCCTTAGAATTAAGTAGTAGAAGTAAAAGGATAGGAAGCAAAACATATTTAAGTAGAAGGTAGGAGTACAAGCATTAGATGAAATATATGATAAATCAAACACGACATCCGATAAGATGGTATCAAAGTTGAAAATAGTAGCCAAGAATATACTTGGTGAGTCAAAGGGGCATGCACCACCAAGTAAGGAATCTTGGTAGTGGAATGAGAAAGTACAGGAAAAAGTGAAGGAAAAAGAATAGCATATAAGAAATAATATATTTGTAAAAATGAGAAACTTTTAAAAAATATACAATCGCCAAGAAAGATGCTAAGAAAGTAGTGAATGAAGCTGTTGGATAAAAGAAAAGAGAGATATATTCCAATAATCTTATTTCTGTGCAATGAATAATACAATATATATATAGATGTTTATGAGGACTTAGTCAATTGACCAATTCTAAAACTAATTCTAAATACAATTCTAAAGACATATTAATTATGTCATATAGAAAAGCCTGTAAAACCCTAATGACACAAAATAGAAAGAAAAGACCTATTTACCCCTGCAACTCACAACACTCCCCCTCAAGTTGAACATATATATCAAACATGTTTAACTTGCTAAGGGCAAAATTAAACACAGCTTGGGGTATAGCTTTTGTAAACATATCAGCAAGTTGGTCCTCAGATTTGACATAGGACAAGCATAACTCTCCAGAATCAAGTCTCTCCCTAATAAAGTGGCGATCAACCTCGATGTGTTTGGTCCGATCATGTTGGACTGGATTATTTGCAATATTGATTGCAGCTTTGTTGTCGCAGTACAGCCTGAGAAGTAATTCAGCCTTTAACCCGATATCTTCTAATAAAAAACTCAACCATAACATTTCTGCAAGACCATGTGTCATGGCTCGATACTCTGCTTCCACACTGGACCGTGCACAAACACTTTGTTTCTTACTTCTCCAAGTTACCAAGTTTCCTCCTAAAAAGGTGCAATAGCCAGAAGTAGATCTTCTATCATCTCTAGAACCAGCCCAATCAGCATCAGAATAACATTCCACCTTCAGATTACCACCTCCCTTAAACAACAAGCCATTTCCGGGACATGACTTTAAGTACCTCAAAATCCTGTCAACGGCCTTCATGTGGATAGTTTTAGGAGCATGCATGTACTGACTCACTACACTAACAGCGTAGGTAATGTCAGGCCTAGTCATAGACAAATAGAGTAATTTTCCAACCAACCTTTGATACGTTCTTTTTTCCAGATTTGTAAGATCTTCCCCATTAGAACTAGTAAGATCATGATTTACTTCTATAGGAGTTGATGCTAGCCGACAACCTAACTTCCCTGTCTCCTTGAGCAAATCCAACACATATTTTCTCTGACATATATATATTCCCTCCTGAGATCGAGCAACTTCAATACCAAGGAAGTACTTCAATAGTCCAAGGTCTTTAATTTCAAACTCTGATATTAACTTGGACTTAAGAGCCTGGATTTCAACCTCGTCATCACCTGTGATTATCATATCATCAACGTAAACCAAAAGAATGGTAGTTTTGTCCTCTCTCCTCTTCACAAAGAGTGTATGATCAGCATTCCCTTGTCTAAAGCCAAACAATGTCATGGCTTTGCAGAACCTATCAAACCATGCTCTGGGTGATTGTTTAAGTCCATACAAAGCTTTTATCAGTCGGCAAACCTTCCCTTTTGTTTCAATTCCAGGAGGTGGTAACATGTAGACATCTTCATGAAGGTTACCATTCAAAAAAGCTTTTTTCACATATAGCTAAAATAGCGGCCAACCATACTGAGAGGCAAGAGAAAGAATCACCCTGACTGATTTGAGTTTTGCAACTAGAGCGAAGGTCTCCAAGTAATCCACCCCATATGTTTGAGTGAATCCCTTGGCAACAAGTCTGGCTTTATATCTGACCACGTCACCCTCTGAGTTATACTTAATAGCATAGACCCATTTAGAACCAACCAAGTTCTTCCCCTTTGGGGGATCTACTAATTCCCAAGTACCATTCTTATTAAGAGCCTCCACTTCTTCATTCATTGCTTCCAGCCACCTTGAGTCCCTTACAGCTTCATAATAAAAAGAAGGTATAACATGATTTGATAGCTGTGAAACAAAGGCATGATATGAAGAAGACAAACGAGAATAAGAAACATGGTTAGAGATAGGATGTTGAGTACATGACCTGACCCCTTTCCTAACAGCAATTGGAAGATTCAGCTCATTTATATTCAGGGGTGCGATTGGTTCAAGCAATGAGGATACAGGATCAGGAGTCAGAGCATCCGATTTAGCTAGCCGATTAGTAGTAGGTCCTTGCTTATGTCTTCGTCGCTTGTAAGTAATAATTTCTTGTGAAGCCTGCGAGCCCAGTAATGGAGCATCCAGTAGTGGAGCATCATCTTTTCTATTTTCCATGACATCCAATGAAATAGGAGAAGGAACCACTTGAGGTACAAGGGAAGAAGAGGTAAGATTCTCCCCCTGGGGACGAGTCTGGGAAGAATAATAGGACTTGGACTCAAAAAAGGTAACATCCTTCAAGACATACCTTGTCCTAGTAATAGGATCAAAGCACTTGTACCCTTTCTGGCAAGTGGAATACCCTAGAAAAACTCCCCGTATAGCTCGAGGATCAAGCTTAGAGGTCTTGGGACCAAGAACATGAATAAAACAAAGGGAGCCAAATACCCGAGGTGTAAGTGAGAACAACGTGGTGTCAGGACGAAGAATTTTGAGAGGACACCGATACCCTAGACCTTTTGATGGTAGACGATTAATGATATAAGTTGCTGCAAGGATAGCATCAGCCCAGAAATATTTGGGTAAGTGGCGCTGAAATAATAATGCACGGGCTGTTTCAAGGATATGACGATTTTTCCTTTCAGTCACTCCATTTTGCTGTGGTGTGTAGGGACAAGATGACTTATGAAAAATTCCTAAATCCTCTAGAAAGGTATTTAGAGACTGTGTAAAGTACTCTCGTGCATTATCAGATCGAAGAGTCTTCACTTTTTTGTGGAATTGAGTTTCAACCATTTTGCAATAATGTTGAATGAGTCGAGGAATTTCGTCTCTGCCTTTCATCAAATAAAACCATGTACAGTGAGTGTAATCATCAATAAAAGAGATAAAATATCGGTAGTCATCCAAAGAAGGCACAGGAGAGGGACCTCACACATCTGAATGAACAAGCTCAAACGGAGACGAACTTTTATTCATGGACTCAAAAAGATGAGTTCTACAATGTTTAGATAACTGACAAACTTCACATTGAAGAGACTCAAGAGAAACAGAGGAAAAGAGACTAGGAAATAGAACCTTCATGGATCGAAAAGATAAATGTCCCAAACGAGAATGTCATAATAAGATTTCTTGATGCTTACTTTCTGAACACTGAGCTGTAGACTTCAGAGCAGATGTTGTTCCAAGATGATAGTAATAAAGACCTCCTACTTCACGGCCAGTCCCAATCGTTTGCTTGGTCTCGAGATCCTGAAAGACACAATGATCAGGGAAAAAGGTTACTGAGCAGTGTAGTTGTTTAGTAATACTATTAACAGAAAGTAAATTAAGAGAAATGGAAGGGACATGAAGTGCAGAGGATAGGATAAATTGATCTGCCAGTTGTATGGAACCTTTACCAGTAACAGTGGCTTTGGTGCCATCAGCAATAGTCACTTCATCCTGCCCAGAAGGCAAAGAGTAAGAAATAAAGGAATTAGCAAGATTTGTCATATAATCTGTAGCTCCAGAGTCAATAACCCAGGGGCTATAAGATCTTGACCCAGCAATACTTAGCTCCAGGTCACGAATACTTGTGTGCGCTTGAAACGAATTAGTAGAGACAGAGGATGAAGTCTGAAGCCGTGATAAAAGGTCCTGAAGATTAGCAATATCAGCAGATGATAACTTAATATTAGAAGGTACCGAAGAATCAGTAGTCTCCCCATCCACTAATTTCTGGGCAGCAATATTTCCACGACTAGGCGCCTTCTTGTCACTGTATTTGAATTTTTCAGGTTTTTTTCTGGATATTTCTTCCAACAAAAATCTGAATCATGATTAGTCCTCTTGCAGTGCCGACAAAATTTTCCACCTTTTCCTTTGTTGTTCATGGTTCTTCTCCGTCTCTCCTCCTCTCTTTCTCGGTTCTGCTCGCAGCCGTTCTCCTCTCCAAAAGCACTGCACAAAGGTGAACAATTAAAAAATGGCTTGTGCATCTTATTGCTCCAAGGCGTGCACTGCTCACAGCCGTTTTTGTTGACTCATGCTCAAGAATTCTCCAAGTGGATAATTAAATCTTCACCAAGTAAAGAAGAAGGGCAGCCGCAATTGTTGACTTGTGCCCAAGAGTGGAGAATTAAATCTTCACCAAGTGAAGAAGAAGGGCAGCCGCAATTGTTGACTTGTGCCCAAGAGTGGAGAATTAAATCTTCACCAAGTGAAGAAGAAGGGCAGCCGCAATTGTTGACTTGAGCAAATCCTTCGGAGGAGAAGATCGGCGCTCGTCGCGTCGAGCGTGCGCAGCGGTAGCGGCTTGGTCGCGTCGAGTGGGCACAGCAGAAGACGGCGTCGAGTGGCGTAGCAGAAGACGGCGTCGAGTGGCGCAGCAGCAGACGGCGTCGAGTGGTTTGGGAAAGAGACGGTGACGGCGCCGCGTGCAAGGAAAGAAGGGAAAAAATTTAGGGCATTGATTGCTCTGATACCATGTTGGATAAAAGAAAGGAGAGATATATCCCAATAATCTTATTTCTGTGCAATGAAGAATACAATATATATAGATGTTTATGAGGACTTAGTCAATTGACCAATTCTAAAACTAATTCTAAATACAATTCTAAAGACATATTAATTATGTCATATAGAAAAGCCTGTAAAACCCTAATGACACAAGATAGAAAGAAAAGACCTATTTACCCCTACAACTCACAACAGAAGCAAAAAATGAAACTTTTGAACGATTATATCAAAACTTGGATACAAAAAAAGATGAAAGACTCGTTTTTAGAATAGCTAAAGTGAGAGAGAGGAAAAGAAGATAGCCTAGTCAAATAAGATGTATTAAAGATGAATGCAATAGAGTACTAGTAAATGATAGAGAAATAAAAGAGCGATGGAAGATATATTTTCATCAACTTTTTAATGAAGGTTTAGGTGACCAACTTAACTTAGGCAATTTAAGTAGGTCAAATGAGTATAGAAATTTAACTTTTAATGGAAAACACTAAAAGTGAAAGGTTTTAGGCTTAGTAAAATAAACAAAGATTATATAGAATTTAAGTTTAGCAATATTAGACGTAATCAGATAATTGATAAGATAGGAAATGACGAGTTGTCTGGAACTGAGAGTTTTAAGTATTTAACATCATTTTTGCAAAATGATGGGGGGATTAAAAGAGATGTCTTATATAGAATACAAGCAGGATGGTTGAAATGGAAATTAGTGTCTGGTGTTTTATATGATCGTAAAATACCTCTAAAACTTAAAGGGAAGTTCTACAAAACAACAGTTAGACCTACAATGTTATATGGCACTGAATGTTGGGCTGACTCGGGCACATGAACAAAAGATGAAAGTTACAAAGATAAGGATATTAAAGTGGATGTGTGGGCATACAAGGATGGACAGAATAAAAAATGAGAGCACTAGAGAGAAAGTCGAAGTTGTATCTATTGATGAAAAACTTGAAGAGATACATTTAAAATAGTATGAATATGTATTTAGACGGCTAGTAAATGCCCCAATTAGGAAATGTGAAACTATGACAAATACGCACATCAAACGAGGGTAAGGAAGGCCAAAAAAACATTATAATTAGCATCAATAAAATAAGATATAATTTATTTAAATATAGATGATGATATAATAAGGGATAGATAACGATCCATGAGCAACGAGAAGCTTCGGCGAAGCAACAAGACACCAAGGATGCCACGAGAAGCACTATTACAAAGTAGAATATATATATATATAAACCTTCTATGTTTATTCCTCCATAAGCAACATCCCAACAGCGCCCATGGTCTCTGCATTCCTCTTTTGTCAACAACAAAACATCTCAAAATGCACAAGACATTACAAAAATTGCATCGACGCATACTAGGGATCCAGTACACATTTTCCTCTCTTGTCCACCTCCTCATACTCACATTCCCCTTCCTCCTCAGAATAACCGAGAGTCAACTAAAACCATAGTAATTTAAGGTGTGAGGCGCCCAAAAGCGCATAGATGATATTGGGCCTGAGGCACAGAACACAAGGTGAAGCGTATGTCTTACCGAAGGCAATCTAGGTATAAATTTTTACAATTCAAATATATATAAGAAATTTCTGTTAAAATATTTCACTAACAAAATTATAGTCCATAAAATATTAAACAATAATGTAAATATATAATTCACAAGCAAATAAATATATTATAGACATAATTCAAATTAAAACAAAAATATTCCTCAATCATATTATTATCATCAACAAATTTGTATAGTTGAATCTTCGTCAATTTCCTAAGACCGATTTCTTCTTCCTCTTCATCAATAAGTTGACTTGTAGAAGATCTTTTATTAGTTCCTTTTGATGTAATTATTCTTAATGAAACTCGAGATATAAAACTGTAGGCATCTTCACTCGATCTAACTATTATTGTAATTTACTTTACTTTTGGAATTAGAACTTTTGTGTTTTGCTGGATGGTAATGTTTTGTTTTAAGCGGTTTTAGATATATTGTATCGTATTTGAAGTTGTAGAACCTATAAAAGAGATAGGGTTAATACAGATGACCAACAATTTACAAGTTTCAGATGTTAATAAAAAAAACCTTTTGATTCGTTCTCTTTCCAACTGAGACTGTTGATTGAGGCATGCACCCCTACAGTGAGATTCTCTGATTGAGACACATGATTCATATCTTCCATCTCTTATCTTCTCCACTGCCCATGTTGTGTCAGAGGTGTTTTCAAAGCAAGGTACCACACCCAATCCTCCACCCACCTAATACACACACATGCACATGCCCGTGTGTGTGTGCGGTGCCAGTCTTCCTCCTCGAGAATACCTGAGAACAGGCGCATGCAGCCCATATTCTCCTTGCAAACGATTGCACAATGCATATCACCAACCAATCCACCTCCAACATGCAGCTGAATCTCCTTGAGATTTCTTCCTCTAAAAATCACAATACTCCCCTTTCTATCAATACGCAATCAATCAACCTGATACATCCTAACATTCCCACAGTGTTTGCTGAGAAATATTCCCAAGAAGCAATCAGAGATATCAGCTAGCAATTTAACTCTAACATATATAGCCATTGGTAAATTAAAACAACAGAAACAGATTATGAAAATAATGCACATGACTTTGGAATTGAATAAATTATTTTTTTAAAAAAAAAGTAATGACTAACCAGTATATTCAGCAAGTGCAGAAAGTGCACTTTTATTAGTCCTGAATCCTTCTTTTGCACATATAAAGTTAAGCCTACCACGAGAGCACTCTTAAACTTAGAACAAAATGATCATAGCTTAAAAAGTGAAAGTAAGAAGCACAAAGGCATAAATGGAAAAGAAAATGAAAGAATGAGAAAGAAATTCAATGTCAATTAGGAGTTCTTCAGAATTCACCAACCTATTCACAACACGGTTAATTGTAGGCTGGACAAAGGTATGGACCCTGTTTAAAATTTCTTCTCATCAAAATATGCAAAACTCATTTATTCTTAATGTCAGACAAAGACAAACTGCTCTAACAAATAATTGATTTGCACAAATATTAGTATCAATTTTAACACAAAGCCAAGCACTCACTTGGCGACTTGGCGAAGTGCTCTCAAGGCAGGTGCATAAACATCATTGCATATGCAGATTACCTATGGCAATACCAAGCATTGGAACCTAAAGAGTAACAAGCCAACAAAGACGTATAAGGTTTAAAAAAAAATACGTACAGGTCTATTCAGTATTGCTGATTTATGTCTCTTTTTTGAAACGGTCTTCCCTGGTTGGGCTTGATGAGTGGAATTTTCCTTATTGCTGCTTAATTTCTTCTCAGCAGCTATCTATAAGAAAAGATACTTGATATTCGTGATGCAACAAAACTTCAGTCAGTTTTAAATTGTTGACACATGTATGATTATTGATTTAGCTACATTGTTATGTTACAATTGTCAATTTATGCATAAATTTTCCTACTTGGTTCTCAAAGGTTTCTTATATGACTCTTGTAGCTCTTTTTATAACAGTGCCATGACATAATTAATGTCCTTCCGTTGCCATCCATATAATATATCACTATATGAAAATCTTAGAAGCAAACACTAAATTTGCACATGGTATCTAAGAAGTCAAAGACAGTATAGAATACATACCATTTTCAAAATTACATCAACAGCACCTTTTCCTTCACCAAGTGCCCCATCAATTTCATCAATTATCTGCATATAAAAAGAAATGTTGATTATATCAGAAGAATCGCTCTTCAAGACATGGAAAGGTAAAACTCACCAAACACTTGGGCTTGGCATCAGGCATGACAGAGTTCATCTGCATCACATCAAGAATTTTTGACTCAACTGTAGATGCAGAACGATCGTCACTAGCATTAATCTGCAAAAATGATACTTAGAAGTGGCAGCATTACTTCATTTCTAATAACAAGATCATCCCATAACTATACAAGTTTGTACTCATTTTAAAAAATCCAATATTTATTTGGGATTTTAATAATACATCTAATCTGCAGGATCATTATCTAATGAAAAATGAAATTGTTACTTTAATTACAGTTACTCATCACAATTTCTTAGAAGTATCCACTGGCTACAATTTGGCATATGTTCACAACACCATACAATACTAACTAAGGGCACCGATGGAATCTACCTCAATTGCACGATATCCACAATGCTTAGCCGCTATGTTTGCAAGTGTGGTCTTCCCAAGGCCTGGTGAACCACATAGCAGAAGAACCTATAGAAAATGATCCTCAACAGTATCATAAGAAAGAAAACTTTTGAGGAAGAAAATAAAACTGTAGCATACCTGTACTTAATTATTTCCTGTCATTTGTCGGAGGAATAGCTATATGGGAGATTTATTGCATGATTTTAGAAATTCTAGTATTGTGTGAACAGTATGGTAAAATACTGACACTATGGACTCTAAACACACTTTTATTCATCTTATTTGTTTAATAAATAATTCATTAATGTTTTATTCACAGTATCAGTTCAATATATCTCTGAGATTGCCCTTGAAGGAAATCTTAAATGATGCCACAGCCCAAGATTTTGCCAAGACATTAAAAAGTATTCATATGATTAAAATAATAAGAATAAGATATTGGTGCAATCATTTAACATCAGCTAAACTAATGTTTTTCCACCATCGAGCCTTGTATAAGGAAATATCATTAGTTAAAAATAACAAGTCATTTAAATTCGTGCTACAATTAATTTGTGTCACTTTAGACCCACTAGACACCATGAGAAATCCATATCATATCACCTAATTCTCTCATTGATAGTTCTATGAAGGATGTTGTGAATCATTAACTTCTTTTTCTTCTCTCATGTAAAAGACACATAAATCTCAATATTTTCTTACCATAAAGCTTCTTTGTTCATACAGTTGTTTTGAAAAACTTTCCTCATAACCTTAGGAGCACAGGCAGCATGTTAACCAACTAGGTGCTCTGCTAGGAAAAAACTCATAAACAATGATCCAGATATCAAATTATCTGACAACAATTATTGCCACAACATGTACTAAGTAATTCAATTAAACTCAAATCCTTTGGTTTTGGTTTAACTGAGGTTTAAAATTTATTGAAATAAAATTGCAGTCACAGTGAAAATCATTGTCAATTTATTCATTCATTACAACCATAAATAACAACAACCACCACCAACCTAGCCTTATTCCACTAGATGAGATCGGCTATATGGATCGTTCTACGTCATTAAGCTATGTCCATATTATATTATTCAGTTTCACATTATCTAACTGGGACATTTATTGGTCGTCTAAGTGCATGTACATCAAGGTTTAAAATCTTGATCCGTGCAAAGGTTTCGGTCTTAGACCGGAACGATACGGTTTCGATATCGTTTCGTGCCGTGCCGATACAGTTTCGGTATTTTTTATATATAGTAATTATTAGATAAATATGTTTATTGTGTATAATTTAAAAATAAGTTGCATATTGATTTTATATAAGTTTTCAATTATTGAACAATTTAATATTGTTAGAAAAAATAATTAAATATAGTTTTTTAAAAGAAATTAATGAATCAATAATTAGAATTAAAATTGATACATCATAATTATATAAATTAATTGGTTATTCATTTAATTATTATTAATTTAATTAACATATATTCAAAATAGTAAAAAAAATCAGAATATCAATTAAACTGTAAAAAATAATTAAAAAATCAGAATATAAATTTAATTTATAAATTTTTTTTAAAATTTTTAATTAATTTTTAAGAATTTTTAAATAAAATTTAAAACAATTAATTTTTATAATATCAATTAATAAATTTATTAATTTTTAATTTTAAATATATTGTTAATAATTTTAGTGGGAATTATATCAATTAATTAATTATTTTCAAAAAAATAATGGGTGCGGCAACGGGGACCTCGCACGACGCTTCCGGCGCCGGCGGAGGCCTCACGCGAGGCTTCCTGCGCCGGCGGAGGCCTCGCGCGAGGCTTCCTACGCCGGCGGAAGGGACGTGCGGCACTTCCTGCGCCAGCGGAAGCGTTGCGCGACGCTTGTTGTGCCGGTGCAGGAAGCGTCGTGCGAGGCTTCCGCTTGTTATACCGGTTTCGCTCCCTCACCAGAACGGTAAATTCCAATGGTTTCGAGCGGCATGGTTCGGCACTTCAAACCATGATGTACATACCATCTTAAAATACAAACATAA
Organism: Boesenbergia rotunda; assembly: GCA_024364735.1. Taxonomy (NCBI): domain Eukaryota; kingdom Viridiplantae; phylum Streptophyta; class Magnoliopsida; order Zingiberales; family Zingiberaceae; genus Boesenbergia; species Boesenbergia rotunda. The sequence continues at coordinate 108,073 of JAGFNQ010004260.1, read as the reverse complement.
ATAAATAAAATTAAAGCTAATCCATCATATAGATCTAAAGTTAAACTAGTCTGTTGATGCTAAACAAGCCCAACACAAATAACTTAATTAACATTGGTAGCTTTTAGAAGTTAAAACCTTATATAATTACTGATACAAACTTTACTAAATTGTTCAGTTAGTTTCAGACTGACATATTTATCCATATTGATGATAAAATGATATTTGGATTGTGGTTCTTTTCATTATTAAGTAAACTAACATCTATGAAAATAAAATTCACTATTTTAACATCAAGCAAGAAATCTCGTGCTTTTTTAAAACACTTTGACCTCCAATTTCTCATAATATAAGTATACATCAGACAGACATTGAATCAGACAAAGGTTTGTCCACTTGCCTAAAAATTAGTTTTCTTCCATAATTGCCAAAAATGATATTGGAATCAGTATTGAATGTACAAAATCTTACACATTCACCTTATTTGATTGATAGGATCTATCAAAGCAGAATAAATGAAAAAAGATTTTAACAGGTCGAAAAATAAATAGCTTTACATTATAATTATCAAACTAACCACATCATATGAGTAACTAGTTAATCATATAAATGCTAACAATATGCTATGCACTATTATCAATATATAATATTATGGATCATAGTTGTCAAAAGCGCCGAAGCGCTCGCTTAAGCCCAAGGCACTTCCGTGACCTCGAAAGCGCACAAGGTCTGGAAGCGCATGCTTCACCGCAAAAGCACAAGCCTTCGCTTTTGCGCAAAGCACGGAAATTTCCTTTTTTTCATTTAAAGGCCTGAATTCTATCATTAAGTCGATTCGTCTACCTCTGCTTGATCGGTAAGAATTTTTCCGTTAATTTTTTTAGTGCAATTCATTTTTCCAACCTCCCGTGACACTTCCGGCACCGCCAGAGGAGTCACAATGCCCACGGCTACCGCGTGTGTTTTGGGTTTTCTTCAGATTTATATTTAATTAATTCAAAAAACTCCTCACCTAAATGGATAGTTTGAATAGACTGTTATAAGTCCTAATTAATTATCCCAATAAAATATATGAAGAATATATTTAAAATTAATTTTTATAAATTTTATTAATTCGTTTATATTTTGATAATTTTATATTTAAAATTAAAAAAAATCTAATAAATATTATTAATTCATATAAATCATATTTATATTTTAATAATTTTATATTTAAAATTAAAATATCTAATAATTTTATTAATTTATATACTAGTAATTTTATATTTAAAATTTAAAAATTCTAATAAATATTATTAATGAGTTTAAATTCTAATAATTTTATATTTAAAATTAAATATAATGAATATTATAAATCAATTTATATTCTAATAATTTTATATTTACAATTACAAAAATCAATAAATTTCATTAATTCATATAAATTAGATTTATATTCATAATTTTATATTTGAAATTAAAAAATTCTAATAAATTTATTAATTCATATAAATCATTTTTATATTCATAATTTTATATTTAACATTAAAAAATTAAATAAATGATATTAATTCATATAAATCAGATTTATATACTCATAATTTTGTTTTACTAATTTATTTTTTTATTTTTTTATTTCAATGGTCTTAAGTCTTACTCGTGTTAAATACAACAATTCCATCAACTCAAAAGGATATTGCTTGAAGTTATGCAACATATCCGAATTCTAAAAATTCAAATATTATCGTATATATTTTTTGTGGTAAAGTAACAACTGATGAAATTTATCGACACGAGCTACATTTAGTTGGAAGCAATAAAAATGTAAAAGCTTGTCCAAAATGTCCATAGCATATTAAAGAAGAAATTAGAGAGTTCATGCAAAAAAAAATAAAAAAAAAAAAAAAAAAAAAAAAATAGTAATTTAAAAGATCAAAATGGAAGATCGTATAGGATTACAGAATCGGGCAGATCGGAGAGGATCGGTGAAAGCTCAAAGTCATAATTTTACTCGGATTGAACATACCATAATATATCAATTGAAACCGTTCAAAATAAATTTAAGATTGATCAAAAAATATATTTAAAGTCTTCAGAATCAGAAGATTATTATCTTTTTTATTATTTTTTTATCTTTACAGATTTTTTTTAAATTATTAACATCTATTAATTATTTTAGTTAGTTTTGATTAATATTATGTTATATCTTTTCCTAATTTTAGATTATTTACATTATTTATTTTTTTAGTTTTTGATTAATATATTATTTATATCTTTTCTAAAATGATACGTTTTAGATGTCTATTATTAATAGGTTGACAATTAAATTGATCATCTTGAATCAATAGAATATTCTTGAAGTTGAACGTGATTATTATATTATAATGTTAATAAAAATTGTATATTTTCATAAGGTTTTGTTAGGATCGTACGATTTACGATCAGATTCCTCATTGCTAATGATATTGATGATTTAAAAGATTTGGAATAACATGAAGATAATCTTCAAACTAAAGTGAAAGTGAAAAGACTAATATAAATTAGATTTATATTCATAATTTTATATTTGAAATTAAAAAATTCTAATAATTTATTAATTCATATATATCATTTCTATATTCATAATTTTATATTTAAAATTAAAAAATTAAATAAATTTTATAAATTCATATAAATCAGATTTATATTCTCATAATTTTGTTTTACTAATTTATTTTTTTTATTTATTTATTTCAATGGTATTAAGTCTTACTCGTGTTAAATACAACAATTCCATCAACTCAAAAGGATATTGCTTGGAGTTATGCAACATGTCCGGATTCTAAAAATTCAAATATTATCGTATATATTTTTTGTGGTAAAGTAACAAATGATGAAATTTATCGACACAAGCTACATTTAGTTGGAAGCAATAGAAATGGAAAAGCTTGTCCAAAATGTCCCTAGCATATTAAATAAGAAATTAGAGAGTTCATGCAAAAAATAATAATAATTTGAAAAATCAAATGGATGATATTCCTCATTCTAATGATATTGATGATTTGGAAGATTTGGAATAACATGAAGATAATCTTCAAACTAAAGTGAAAGGGAAAAGACTAATATCTGATCCAAGCATCCATCCTATGATCCAAGATAAAAAGCTTTGTTCGAAAATTCGTCTTAGGCAGGCGCCTAGGCTCCGCCTAGACCGTCAGCGTCCGGTAACTGCTCCGCCTAGGCGGCCCTGTGCGGCGCCAAGCACTATGGAAACGCTTTAAAAAAAACTAACTATTTGGTCAATTCATCTACGCCTCACGTCGTGTTCAACTCCTCTTCCGGAAGCCAGCAATCCCTGTAAGTTTTTCAATTTTTTTCACAAAAATTTCTTTTTTTTTTGTCTCCCACAATGTTTCCGGCGTTTCGGGATGCTTCCGGCGGCATCGGATGTGTAGTCGAATGCTTTCAACGACGTCAGATGCCTGCAGTGGCGCGTCTGTTGCCACTGTTAGCGTCACGAGACGCGTCCAATGGTGTCGGACGTGTCGCCGTCGAACGCATCTCATGACGCTTCCGACGTCGCGGGACCCTTCCGACGGCGTCGGACGCATCACCGGAGGCATCGAGAGCCACCGAAAGCCTCTGTCAACGAGTTCAGCAGAGCCAAACACATCCCGCGACGAGTCCATCGTTGCTAAAGGCATCGCGCGACTACTAGCACCCATGGCCGAGTATTTGTTTTTTTTCTTTATTTAATTTTATTATTTATTTAATTTAAATATTTCCTCAACTAAATGGGGATGTTTCTAGAAATCATAATTAAATTATCCTAATAAATTATATAAAAATATATTTAAAATATATTCTAATAAATTTATATTTAAAATTACAAAATTCTAATAAATCTTATTAATTATATAAATCATATTTATATTCACAATTTAAATTTGAAGTTTGAACTCATTTTAATAAATCTTATTAGTTGTGTAGTTTTGAAGTTTGAACTCATTTTAAATTTGATGTTATTGTGTTGGAATTATAATATGTGATTTATTATGTTAATTATATTGATACCGAGAAATCCGCCTAGCGACGCCTAGTCCTCGCCTAGGCGACTTAGGTGCTGGTCTGGTGTCCGACTAACGCCTAGCGAATTTTAGAACCTTAGTAAAAAGTATAAACAAACTGGACTTAGTAATCTTTATTTTATGAAAGATGTGATGAAATTGTCAAACAAAGACGTGCAAAAAACAAAGAACAATTTGATGAAAATAAAAAAAAATTAAGAGATATTGCGGTTGAGAAATTTGTTAGATGGATGTATGATGCCGAAATTCCTTTCAATGTTGTTAAATATGATATTTTTGAGTTTTGTATTGAAGTCATTGGACAATTTGGATCAGGGAAGAAACCTCCATCATATCATGAAGTCAGGGTTAAGTATTTGCAGGAGTTGGCAAATATGAACTCACTTCTCAAATCCCACGAAGAAGATGATGATAAGTTTGGGTGCACAATCATGGCAGATGGGTGGACGGATAAAAAAAAATAGGACTCTTATAAATTTTTTGGAAAATAGTCCTAAACGAAGCATATTTGTTGAATCAATTGATGCTTCAGGCTATTTTCACACAGCTGACAAGATGTTTGAGTTACTTTCTAAATGTGTGTATCTTGTTGTAATAGATAATGCAAGCTACAATGTCAGTGTAGGTAATATTTTAAATTTATGTTACTTTCAATTAAGAATTAGATCATATTTTCAATTTTTTTTGACTAAATTTACTTTGTTTTTTTGGGTCGTCTTTTGGTAAACTAATTTCCACACTTGTATTGGACTCCTGTGCAACTCATCGTTTAAATTTGTTGATCGAGGATATATTTAAAATTCCTTATTTCAAAAAATTGCATGAAGGGGCATTTGATGGTGAATGGTTATATTTACAATAAACCACAAGTATCGAGCAAGATGAGAGAGTTTATTGGACAGAGAGACATGATAAAAACCACTAAGACACGTTTCGTAACCGCTTTTTTTTTTTACTTTAAAGCAGTTTTACATACAACAAACAAATCTGATAAAGATGTTTATATCTGAAAAGTGGGCAACTAGGCGATTTTCTAAAGAGGTTGGACGAAAGCAAGTAGCAAAAGTCATATTGATGCCTTCTTTTTGAAAAAATATGGGTTTTGCATTAAAAGTTGATGGCACATTGGTTAAAGTATTGTGGCCAATAGACAATGAAAAAAGGTCTCCATGGGTTATATTTGAGTCAATGGACACAGCCAAAGAAGTTATCATATTGCGTCATTTACCAATAATGAAGAGAAATATCTTAGCATCTTTGAATTCATTGATAAAAGATGGAATGTTCAACTCCATCACCCTTTTCCCACGGCCGGATATTTCTTGAATCCAGAGTGTTTTACTCAAACCCTAAGATAGAAAATAATTCAGAAGTGATGGAGCGTTTGTACAAGTGCATATCTAGATTGGTAAGAAATGAGGATTTACCTGATTAGACCAAGAACCAATTGGAAAAATACAAGAAAGTTGAACTTTTTGGCTTGCCAATGGCTATCAGACAACGAACTTCAAAATCACCAAGTAAATTTGCAAATAATATATTATACAATATCAATATTGGATGGTAATAAAGTTAATCTTATATGTTTTTGTGTTTCAAGCTGATTGGTGGTCTTTCTATGGTGCATCAATCACCTGAAATAAAAACATTTGCATTGAAGTGTTTTTGAACATGTAAGTTAGGAATTTTTTAATATATATTAAAATTCATATTATGAACTTAACTTTTTACTTTTAAAATGTTTTGTAAATACATTCTAAGAAAAGAAATAGGTTGTCTCAACAATGATTGAATGATTTGGTATATATCAAGTACAACACAGCTTTGAGGCCAGGATATGACATGCGAAATAAGATTAAACCTATTACTTTGTCAGAGATAGATGATAGTAATAAATAATTGTTCGGAAAATTGGATGACAGTGATAAAGATAATGATAATGATTTTATCTATGAAGGTAAAGATTTGCATTGAAGTGATGTAGCACGGGCATTTGGGGTTGGTGAAAGTGCATATGGCTTTCGATCTCGAAATGTGTCTTCTTCAAAAGGGGTATTATCATCTGCTTCAACAAAAAGAAAACAATCATCAGCTCAAACTAGTGTTGTGGATGAAGAAGAGATTAATGATGAAATTGAAAGAAAGCTACCGATTAATACAAATCAAGCGATGGAGCTGATGACGTAGATTTGGATAATGAAGATGAAGAAGATGATTATTTTGATATTTGATATTTCATCTATCACATTTTACTTTGATTTATTTTTAGTTTTTTAAATAATTTATAGCTTCATCAAAAAATATTTTATTTATGGTCATTTGGATTTTTAAAGACATTTTCAAATACTTGTAATAGATATAATAGTCCTTTTATTTATTACGCTTTTTTCGTAAAGTGTGTGCTTCGCTCTACGCTTTGCGCTTTAAGCCCCAAGACCCTTAAGCGTTTTTTTGCGACTTGTGCTTTTGACAACTATGGCCTAAACGATATCCATAAAATATATGGTAGTCGTATTGATCTTTGGAGAATGAAATGTAAGGTTCATCTTGGTGAAGGAAGTCGAGAGGAGTTTGAGACGCTTTCATTCTCCAAACATGGCAAAGGTGTTGGAATTGCATCGTTGGAGGCAAATTTAACTATCTATGAGTGTTATTATTGTATAAACATGGTGGAATCGACCTTATCATACATTTTGAACGTCGGCCCTAAAAAAAAGGTGTTGACCTTACCAAATATCACGATGTTAGGCTTATTTGCATGGGACACTAAGATCATTGTTGGCCCTATTTTCATTGTACAATCAGTAAGTGCCCAAGATACACATAAAATTATATATGTAATGTACTATTGTATATTCAATTTGTCAATGGTTGTCTAACATGATGTGCAGGCGTGAATAGTGTAGTGGTAGCTAGGTGAAACCCTTGTTTAGTTAGCTTTGATAAGAGATATTGTGGTAATGGTTCATATGGTATTGCATTACATGTGTTACAAATATGTATTCAAGAGTGTAGCTATATTTAAATTGTGTTGCATATTATTAATGATGAACACTCTTTTACTTGTTCAATAGTTGCTTGGACATTTTGTACATTTTGGATACATGATATACCACTCATGCTTGTCATTTGCCACTAGATCCTTAGGTGGAAGAAAGTGTGTAACCAAAACGAACTCAAAGAGGACAGTTGTTGGGCAAATGGGAAAGATGCTTAGCTTAGACTAACGTCACTAGTATCGTGCTACTTGGTATTTTTGTTTGTGGTTGTAGTTAGGGCAGTGGTGTTTTCTAGTGCTTAGATTTGCATACACTATAAATTCAAGGCTTATGTCAAATTTGGTAAATGTTGTCAATACTTTCTTATAATTGTTTAATAGTCTCTGATATGACTTTAGTCCTGTGAATGCGTATTTCATGGGAAGGATGTCAAAATTCGCTTATTTCTTGTGTTGTAAAGCATAGTTGAGTATACTGGAGGTGTTAAGCTGTTTTAGACCGCTTATACTGCTACACTGGTTCAAATTGATTGTTCCTCTTTTCTAAAGAAGAATATTGGTCAACTCTTTTTCTTGGGTTGGTCGGCCCTCTTTTTCAGAGATCAATATATTGGTCAACTTTTTTTCACAGATTGGTCGACCTAAATTTTCAATAATTATGGTTGGTCAACTCAATTATATTATTTGTCAACCTAACCTGAGATGATGAACTGGACCGTTTTGAGGCATGACGAATCTTCCCCTTTAGAATTCAGCCAGAACCAATCAATTCCTACAAGTTTTTCCCAATCTAGTGCATTTAAATTTCTTTATACAGTCTGTCAGCAGAAATTGGATTGACAAGTGCTAATTCCGATCCAGTTCTGCTGCTGTCATATCAGTTGAGTTTCACAACCATAATTTCTTTATATATCTTGTGCATTCCTTGTGTTAAAGAATGTGGTGAAGAATCATGCGCATGAAATCTTTTAGTGATGAAAATACATGAGGTGCAAGGAAATTTGTAAAACTTCAACCAAAATAGAACTTATTTATGTTGGTTCAAATAGAAAGAATCTTAAAAGTATATCTTTTTAAGAAACTTTGACCAACCTTTTGTTCTGGAGGATGATTCATTCTGAACTTTCTTCCAGACGATTCGTGAACATCAATAAAATGACTATCTTGTCCATCCGAGAAATTAGAAATTTTTGAGTATCGATTACCAAAAGGATGCACCTTGTTGTGAAAGAAACCTCTATTTGCACCAAATCTAGGATTTTGAACGCCTGAAGAATGACGCCTTAAAGCAGACAAAATTTCATCCTCTGTGGATGTAATATGTGATCCAAATACAGAGGAATCCCATTGCTTCAACCAGAGTAGTACCTACAAAAAAACGCAACAATCTAGTGAAAATAACTCTCAATGTAAGTATGTGATGATGTAAAAAAAAAAAAATAGTTTGAGCAAGAAAATGAAGTTAATTGGTAGTTTATTCACCTCACGATTTGTTCGTTCATCACTGAGAAGCTCTTTAAAAGAGTTTGGTGAATATTTATCTACCCAAAGTTGTTCATCAACTTGATTAATTGTTGCATGAGATAGCTTATCTGCTGATCCAAAGCTGTCTTTCAAAGCCTTCACATTCATTACAATATAAACAATAGTCAATTGTAAAGAGTATTTTTTATAACTGTGTAGAATGAAACAACATAGTGAAGACAGGTTGTCCAAAAACGTATACCTTTGCCAAGGCTTCTTGTTCCAGCTTTTTGTTTAATGCGCTAATAGGTTCAGAAAGAAGGCCTGCTAATGAACAAGAATGAACACCAAATATTGCATCACAATTTATTGTGAGAGACTGAAAGGTATACTTAAAGATGTATGTAGTTGGTTGATAAATAAATGCAGTAGAGTACCAAGTTAAGGTAAAATTTCTTTCCATGCTCTTATGATTCTGAAAGTCAAATTAATGTTAGGATAAAAATCATTTACTAATCCAAGAAGTTAGGCTTATAGGAAAATGGAATTACTGCAACAATTACATGATTAAAGGTATCGTTTGTGCGCAAGTGAGTTTTGATCAATTTGTTTCTTAAATCTCCCATGTTATGACCATTATGAGGAAATCTTGACAATATTATGATACCTAAGGAATGCTTTAAGGAAAGATCCTTTATATCAAGATCACAGTTACTTTCTAATAATGAGACTCCTTGATGTTGATTAGGTAGATTCTCCCATAAACAAGGCATCCACATTAGACCATTGTATGCTTTTGAGAGCTACTTTGGTTTCCTCAAAAGAAAAAAATATAAACTCTATAGTCAAATCAAGTAGCCGACCCCACCTAGTGGGATAAGGCTTGGTTGTTGTTGTATAGTCAAATCAAGTGTAGAGGTAGAGTATGTCTATGTCCATACTTATATGCGAGCATATCTAGGTTAAGCAGTTGATAACCAAGTTGGTAGATGCTACTAAAGAGCTAATAAAATTATATTATGACAATCATTGCCATGCATATAGTTTTTAATCAAATAGTTTAACAAATCAATGAGAAGAGAAAAGGTGCAATCTAATGAGATTGTTATAAACTCCACTGATCATTTAGGGGATCTGCTAACTAAGTATTTAAGAGGTCATAGGATAGAGATATCAATTAGGGTTTTTATTATACCTTTAAGCCATTTTAAGGGGAAATGTTAGCGACCTACTAGGATCCTACTATTTACGAATAACATATACTCCAAGGATTAGAATGTAATGTTAGGATTATTCAATAATCCATATAGGTTAAAGAGATTAGTTAGGGATAATGAACCCTAATAATTCTCCATTATAGAAATAAACAAGTTTGTTTATCTATCAATAAAACATTTATTCTTGAAATACTTCTTTATGTGGAAGGAATGAGTTTACAATGTAGAAATGGTTCAATATCAACTAATAACTTCCTAATGAGACCAGCTTGAAAGGATGACTCTAATTTTAAAAGACGTGTTACATAAGTTCAGCTTTACCAGGTTCCTTTAGTTTTAAACCGGAAACATAGAAAAACTCTAGTGTTCTCTCCCAATTTCATAGTTTCATGTGGTTCACACATGACAGAGAGGCATCCTTCTGAAACAACACAATTAACAAGGAATTATACGATAATAGGCAGGATCCTCAAACAAACCTCCTGGGGCCTTCCTTGCCATAAACTCTCCGCGACCTCCACCAATCTCTGCCGCGCTCATTTTAGCGTAGACTCTTGCTCCAGAAGGCGCAGTCACTGGCATGCACTGCCCTTCAATATCTGCTGAAAAACGAGACAGGATTTTCTCCTCTGCAACGACGACATCAGAAACAGCCTCCCGCTGAGGTGAATAGCGGAGCCAATCCTCGTCAGGCTCATCTTCCAACGCTATCCTCTTCGCCCTTGCCTCATAATCAAGATTTACCCCTGATTCATCCTCTGCCGACCAAAGTCGCTTCTTGGTAGTTTCTTGATGTAGGTTCTTGGCTGCCAGTTGATCTGCATGTCAGATAAACAGACAACATCAAGAATCCCATGAGGATCATGAGATAAGAGTCACTATAACGCGGTTACTTCACCTTGATGAGGAAGCTGTCCGCCAGCGGCAGATTCATCGAAATAGAGATCATCGAATGCGGCGGCTGCATCTCCTTCTTCTTTCTTCAAAAAATCCTCGTCGCCTTCGTCAGGGAAGACGGAGTTGGACTCGAGATACTCGAGTTCTTCTGCGGCAGGGAAATCCATCTCCATGTCTGTCACCGTACCATTCACCTACAGCTGAACCCTAGTCGATAATCGCAGACTATTTAGGCGGTATGTGCCATCAATTTGAGCATTTTAAAGAAGGCCTCCTATTCATATTTATTATTGATCAAAACGCACTTATGACTCACGGACGTTGGTAATTTATTTACTTTTTAGAGCGCGCCGTAATTTTGTTCCCCCTTATTCTGACTTTTCCTCATCGTAAGTGATTTATAAATCAAAATTTAAAATAAAACTATATTTTTATCAAAGTGTTCGTGACTAAATGTAGAATATTTTTTAGAACTATTAACGAGCTAGGCATTGTAATTATATTCAGGATTGATGTGTTTATTAGGAAGTTGAGCCCTGTCAATCTTAAAATTAACTAAGTTGATGAAATTGTTGTTCTAACTCAACTTAATTTCTTTTTTAGATTGAGCTCAAATTATTCTCAGTCGGTCATGGGCTGGATTGACCCGGATGAATTAGGTATATTGAACTATTTCGATATGGTGAAATCGCAACAGATCCATCTAAGGACGGTTGGTTATGCTTTCAACTCGAAATTAATTGAGAACTCCGCACAACATTAAAAAAAATATTGAAATAGCAGATTAATCAACAATTTTGAGTATTGGATATTTTCAATTAGAAAATTGATAGGAGAGTAAAAATAGAAAAGTGAAAAGCATAGTGAATGACGTGGCACCTTGCATGCAATGATCTTCGACGGTTTCACCGTGCCCCCCAGGTATAGTTTGATTCGGGGTGGCGGCCCAAGGCCGCCGATGGTGTCCAAGCGATAATCGAACGTATACATGTAAAGTGTCACGTCATGTCACATCATTCACTATGTTTTTCACTCTCCCATTTTCACTCTCCCTATCATTGCTCTTTCAATTATTCACTAACTTTTATTTCTTAAACTTTATAAATATGACGATTTACTGAACAACGTAGTTGGTTTTATGTTTCTCCCAAATTGTATAGGCATTTTCATATTGTCCGTTCGCATAACTTTCTCCGATGCTAAATCCCTATTTTACCCTTTTGAAGGGAAAAAATAACTTTCCGAATTGCAAAGGCATTTTCTCAAAGAAAGCGACTTGCATCCGAACCAAAGGTGACGGTCAATGAACGGTTATCCTTTACTACGCGAAAAAGTCAAATGGAGAGAAGTGGCAAACATCAGGTCGATGTCGAATATTTTTCGATGAATGGTACAACTTATTGTCAGAGAAACACAGGGAATAGAGCATAGATAAAAAACATTGCTTTGGTAGAGTATCATTTTCGGTAAACTTTGTAACTTATTGTACATGGAATAAGCGATCGATGAAAACCTAACAAATGTAGGTTCGGTCCAGCTTCTTCTCCGGTAACCAGTACAGTTTATGGCTCCGACGATTTTCATGAGGCAGTTGCTCCCGATCAAACACCTCCCTCCTAACCACGAAGTTGAAAGCGACAAAACGTAGCTTCAAGTAATAGCTTTAGAGCTCTCTATTATTGTATTAGAGAAGGGTTCAAGCGAGGTGTTGGGTGGGTGGGTGTAAGTAAGTGTAATATGAGGTCAAATAATTCAAGTAGTTGTTAAATTCTATCAACCAACCTTCTAGATATGCTGTCAAGCGCTTAGGCGATGGTAACATCTCAAATTGTCCTTACCAATATTATAACATAAGAAATTTTAGTTATATTCATCTAATAATTATTTTTGTCAATGTAGAAAAATCATTCACAGTAGCAGTGATAGTTAAAATCGTAGTGTGGACGAAATTTTATGCTCTGATCAATCTTGTGAGTAACATGTAAGTCTACTAACATGTAAATGTATTAATGTGATATTAACATTATATGGAACTTTGCCAATGTAATTTAGTAAAATGACGACTATTTTGTATTGTTAATGCTACGCATTTGGATTTTAATGTCTTCCTATTTTGTCTTTAGAGTTTAATTCATAATGCTCTCAATGAATCAATAAAAAGTGTAGTTATGAGCAAAAAGTTACTTGTTTTTGAAATGTTAAATTATGAAATGTGTAATTACAAATTTAAGAACATGTGATGATCTATTGACTTCTTTTGATTGACTAGTGTGTTATAGAAATATTCACATATTTTAATAGAAGTGATTATTATTTACGGTTGCATCAATGTAGGAAATTTTTTTCTGATGAAGTGGTCTCACTTCATATGGTATCAATTGATTCAAAAAATATGACCGACTAAATGTTGATACACCAAACATAAATACCAGTGGTAGTAAGATATCATCTTTCACTTTTGCTAGTATTATGGTGAGTACTGGAAAGAGTACGAATTATTTATACAATTTGGAAGAAGAAAATATTATTATGGAGGATGTCATAGGTCAGAGGTATTCGGAACAAATGTTGAAGATATGTGAACTCAATAAGAATATTAGAAAATTAGAATGCTAGCAGAAATTGAAAAGGATGTCTAATAAATTTATGGCAAATGATACAGATTATTCAATAGATCTGACAGTGATAACGAATAAGTATAGTACACTGAAGATGTGTTTTCATTAGTTGAAAGTGACTATATAATGAACTCAACATTTGATGCATCGCAAAGGCAAGAACTAGATAGGAGTGATATATTTTATATTGGTAAGGTAATGTAAAATTTAATATGTAATAAGTAACTTTTTATTATATTTTTAAAGCAGTGTGATGATTTTATTTTTTTACGTTTCATAATATAATCAGCACTCAATTGAAATAGTGATGTAATATATTTGTCTTTAACTCTCATATTTTTTATTACACTCAATGGCAATAATAGTAAGTAAAAAACTTTTTTTTACGTAGATATTTTCAATCCAAAATTAATTTAAAGATGCACTTGTTGTGTATCTTATGAAGAAGTGACTCATTTACAAAATAAAGGACTCGGGAAAAATAAGAGTTAAATTCATTTGTATTGGAGAAAACTATATTTGGGTAATAATTGTAAGGGGAGAAATAGAGTTTACTATTACAAAATATTTAGAAGGACACTAGTGCGGTTATTGCTTAGGAAAGGATGATCATTCTGCATGCATGGCCACTTTTATAGCTTCTCAGATTGAACAACAATTTGTTTCTATAGATGACTACAAACCCATAAAATATTCAGCAAGATATGAGAGGACAATTTATAGTAGAGATATCATATCGACAGTTATACAATGCATATCAAAAACCTATAATATAAGTGTAGATGATTTTGAAAAGGATTATGATGACCTCTTAATGTGCATAGATTATATATAATCTTATGCATTGTTTAACACATATCCGATCTTAATTTATTTTATAGCATCCTATTTCTTATGACTTTGCTACTTTTTCTCGCTTTTGTTCAAAGATTTGCTCCTTGGTTGTTTTCATTGACAGGACGTGATTTGGAACGAAAATAGAGTGAAATTGGAGCGAAATGAGAATCGGATCCCAAGATAGAGCAAACAACAATCCGGGTTGTGTGACTTCACACAACCATGTGTCACACGACCGGGCCATTCCTCCTAGCACAACCATGCATTTGGGATGGTCGTGAGGCCTTTTCCTAGGTGACCTCATAGCATGGGCGTGCGGGATCAGACGACCCATGCCACCGCCCATGCGGCCTCTACCGCACCCCGCACATCACAATCATGTGGGGTCGCACGTCCTGCGCCATGGGTCGTGCGCCTCCCCTTAGGAGGAGATCTTTGGCTAGGGCTTTGCCATCTTACCTTGGGGAAGGGTTCTCCCCTCTAGAGGAGACCCTATAGCCCCGCCGCCACCATCTTCCACGATCCGCCCACCTCTGAAGCGAGGAGAACCTACAAGAAGATCTACGCTACAAGGATAAATATCCTCTTCCCTCCTCTCTCTTTGTTTAGGATTGTAGGTGCTATTTATCTAGTCTTCTTGTTGTTTCTTCCCTCCCAATAAAGTAGTTCTCCAATATAGGATGTAGGGAGTAGCTACGATATGATGATGTTGTTTGAACTATGTATTTGAGTATTTTCTTATTTAATGAAATGATCATGCTTTGTTTTATGTGTATTATGGCTTGAATGTGTTTGTTAAAATGCGTGAATGACGAATACTTATAGTTGTGAGGGTTTAGCCGTCACGTAGAGGAAGTATTCCAGATCGTATGACCGGGGAGCCATCGTGACAGAGGCTACCTTTAACCAGATATATTAGGTATTGCCTCAAAATAGAGGTTAATCCCTTATAAGAAATTAGTTAACACGACTTAATGGGTTTTCCCCTGTCCTGTGTTAGGAAGTGTTTGTTGATGCAGTCTGACCCGATTGTTGTTTTGGTGTTGACATCGATTTAAGTTTGGTTGAGTAAATTTGTATTAAGTCCTGATCGGGGACTGGGCACGAAATGAAGGAAATCCCGGTGAGTGAAGTCGAGTCCTAGCGAGTGAAGCTAGGTGAAGGAAATCCCGGTGAGTGAAGTAGGGGTCTCGGTGAGTGAAGCCGGGTGACGAAAATCCCGGTGAGTGAAGCGGGTCCCGGTGAGTGAAGCCGGGTGACGGAAATCCCGATGAGTGAAACTGGGTCCTAGCGAGTGAAGCTAGGGTGAAGGGAAAACCCCGGTGAGTGAAGCCGGGTGACGGAAACCCCGGTGAGTGAAGCCGGGTCCTAGCGAGTGAAACTAGGTGGAATGAAATCCCGGTGAGTGAAGCCGGGTCCTGGTGAGTGAAGTCGGGTGACTGAAATCCCGGTGAGTGAAGCGGGTCCTAGCGAGTGAAGCTAGGTGAAGAAAATCCCGGTGAGTGAAATCGGGTACTAGCGAGTGGAGCTAGGTGAAGGAAACCCCGGTGAGTGAAGCCGGGTGACGGAAACCTCGGTGAGTGAAGTCGGGTCCTAGCGAGTAAAGCTAGGTGGAAAGAAATCCCGGTGAGTGAAGTCGGGTCTGGTGAGTGAAGCCAGGTGACTGAAATCCCGATGAGTGAAGCCGGGTCCTAGCGAGTGAAACTAGGTGAAGGATGTTGAGGCAATCTGTGGTCCGGAGTGACCAAGTGTTTTGATGTTTGGGCAAAGGGTTTAAGTTAGGTTAACCCTTGTTATCTCATATGTGTATGTTGAGTGTGCAGGTTGTACAATTACACATATGGACTTGACTGGACGACCTTGGTACGATGAAGGGTGGCATGGAGACAAGCTGGAGGCTTGTGTCCACCCGAGGGACCTTGGAGAGCAGGGACGATGAGCTGATGGGCGCGGACTTCGAGGCATACATGAAGGATGACATGGAGGCTTGCGTGCATCCGAGGGACGGGAGCCGAAGATGAAGAGGGCGCGTAGGCAATAGTCGAGGCTGCGGAGGAGGAGTCAGTCAAGTCGTGAGGGGTACGAGTGCTGTGTGATTATACTCGGGAAGGGTTCATCTGGGGACCAGTCGACTGGTAGGTGACTGATGAGTTGGCTGAGAATTCGAACGTTGGGGTGCAACGGTCGAAGTCCAGTGGCACCAGTCGACTGCCCTGGGAGCAGTCGACTGGTGGCGAGGGTTTCAGCCCGAGTCTTATTTAAAGTGGACTTTGTGGTGACTGAGATCCTTGACGAAACTCGCTTGGGTAAAGTGAGTTAGTAGTCTCTTGTACTCAGATAGTGTCCGAAGTGTTGTGGCGAGGTTTCTCCACCCACAAGGAGCGACAGAGTTAGCTGGAGGTTATCCGGGGCGAGATCCACCGACGGATTCTTGGATTATTCACCAGTCCGGGGTGGATACCAAGTAAATCTTCTGTGTTTGTATTGGCTAGTATTTGTTTGATTGTTTTTATTATATATTCCGCTGCGCTAACAATCTTGTAGAGAAAACTACGAAGAATTGCTATTCACCCTCCTTAGCGGACACATTCGATCTATCAAAGGAAACCCCGGTGAGTGAAGCCGGGTCCTAGTGAGTGAAGCTAGGTTGAACAAAGTCCTGGTGAGTGGAGCCAGGCATGAAGTCTTGGTCCGGGGGACTGAGCATGAGTCAGCCAAGTGGTTGGATTGATCTGGAGTCCGATCAGAAGTTGGCACGAGCTCCCTTGGTAATAGATCGGTCTGGTGACCGATCCAAGGAGTCTGATTGTTCTGGTGAACGATCAGGGAGAGAACAGAAACATTCTGTGTGGTTTCTGTATGGTTTCTGATCGTTCTGGTGAATGATCAGAGAGATATCAGAAGCTTTCTGGAGAAAACCCTAATCGGTCAAAGAGACCGATCAGGGTCCTCCTGGACCGATCAGGATGGGTCTTGATCGGTCCAGACGTGACCTGATCAGTCATTGTGACCGATCATGGCACAACCTAATCGGTCAGGTGACCGATCATGGCACAACCTGATCGGTCAGGTGACCGATCAGGTGCCTTTGGCTGGTGGGAGCTGGAGGAAACTCCAGTAAGCTGGTGGATCGGTCAGGTGACCGATCCCCGATCTCTGATCAGTCAGTGTGATCGATCAGAGGTTCCCTGGATCAATCAGGAGTGAGCCCGATCGATCAGGACCATCACTGATCGGTCAGGGTGACCGATCAGTGTCTGATAACTTTAATTTGAATGTTGTCAGACGTCTGATTTCGCACTGAATCCTCCTGATACATGCTAATTTCCTTTTGATTTGCTGTGCTAATCCTCTGATGAGTATGCAGGTGATACAGGAATGACACAAACCAAGAAGGAGAGTCAATGACTGACTTTCGCTTCGGTCAGGTTTGTTGGTTTTCCATTCGCAGGATTCAATGGCTTCTGGCGTGGGCTGGCAACTGTCTGGTGAAGCTAGCGATTGACCTGAGGCTCGGCTGAAGAGGTTTCAGTGGACTGAGCCCAGTAGAGGTCAGTAGGTCAGTGATGACGGAGCTGATCAGTGGTTGCAGACGTGCCGGGTGAGTAGAGGCTTAAGAAGAAGCTGGTGAAGCAGAGGAGAAAAGAGAACAGACAGAAAACGAGATAAGTGTTTTACTGGGGGTTTGCTGGGTTGTTTTAGCTCTCCGTATAGTTTCTTGCTTGAGCGCTTGTGCTACATCTGTGTGAGCTATCCTTCTCATTGTCTCGAGCGCTTAACTGTTATTCTACTGATACGGTTGTGGAGAGGTTACTCTACTGAGAAGGAGAAGATACTTATCTGGATTTCTGGGGCTTGATCTGCCGACGATCAAGGGATCGCCCACCTTATAGGCATGCCAAGGAGTAGGAGCAAGTTATCCCCGAACCTTGTACATCGCTGTGTTAGCGTCTGATTGGTTGTTCTTCCTTCTGTATTTCTTTCTTTCTGTCTGTTTTTCTTCCGCTGCTAACTTGAGTGCAGAAAGAAAGTTTAGAAGCAAAGTTTCTGTGTCTGGCTATTCACACCTCCCTCTCTAGCCATCCAAGGTCCAACAAGTGGTATCAGAGCCTGGAGCTCTTTTAAACGGACTAACACCCGAGAGCATAGAAGAATGGCTATGAGGGAAGGCTTCAGCACCAACAGACCTCCTTTCTTCGATGGGGCTGATTTCCAATATTGGAGATTACGAATGGAATACTACCTCAAGATAGATATAGATATGTGGTTCTCTGTAAAGGAGGGATTCACCCCTCCAAAAGATGCTGAGGGAAAAGAGCTTGACTCCTCAAGATGGTCTGCCGAACAAACCCGGAAGGGAGAAGCCGATGCAAAGGCTGTGGTCACCCTGCAGTGTGGGATGACCAAGGAGCAGTTGATCAAAGTTGGTCCCTTCACCAGTGCCAAGGACTTATGGAACAAGCTCATTGAGCTTCATGAAGGCACCCGTGACTCAAGAATAGCCAAGAGAGATCTTTTCCTCAACCAACTCCAAAACCTCAACATGAAGGAGTCCGAAACCGTAAGTGAACTCCATGACCGATTCAAAAAAATACTTAACGGTTTACATTCCATTGATGAGAAGGTCGAGAATCGCGACCTTGTAAGGTACGTTCTAAAATCCTTTCCTCGGAATGCCTTGTGTCATCTATGGTGGTTGCCTACAAGGTTTTCAAGGATCTTTCCATTGTTAAATTAGAAGATTTATTTTGTGAAATAGAACTACATTAGATCACTAACCAAAATCCAAAGGAGAAGGGTGTGGCTTTTGTGGCAGGTAGGGGTGTCAATTCGGGTGGGTCGGGTCGGGTTCGGGTCAGGGTCAGGTTAGGAAATTTTTTTTTAAACTCCCAACCCGAACCCGACCCGAACCCGATTTCAACCCGAAACCCCCAAACCCGAACCCGAACCCGACCAACCCGACCCGAATAACCCGAAAAAACCAATTCAAAACGTCTTTTTTCGCCATTTTCCCTATAATTCTTCACTTTTATCTCAATATTTCATCATGATCATACTATATTGATATTAATATACATAAAAATATCTTAATTTTCAAAATAAAATTTGATTTAACCCCAAAAAATCCACAAAATATTAAATTCGGTCAACCCGAACCCGACCCAAAATTTTTCAACCCGAAACCCCCCAAACCGAACCCGACCCGAACCCAAAAATTTTCAACCCGAACTTGATTTTTTTCGGGTCGATTCGGGTTGGGTCGTCGGGTCGTGTTGATTTTTGACACCCCTAGTGGCAGGGGACAGAAGAAAGAAGAAGAAGGAAAAGGAGGAGGAGAAGAGCTTCTATCACATGGCTCTCATGACACTAGAAGATTCAAACAAGGAGAGTGATAATGAATCAAGTGACTTTTCAACCGCAGCTTCATCATCTTCGGATGATGAAGAGGTAATCTCTCCCAAATTAGATAAGTGTTATAGAACAATAGCCTGCTTAACCAACTTGCTTAAAAATCTAAGAACAAGGTTAAATTATTGAAATTAGAAGTAGAACAATTAAAACCTCTAAAAAATCGAGTGGTGTTGCACCAACCTTGATTAACGAGAAAAATTTGAAAAAGAAAAAAAATCGTAAAATCTGAAAAAAAAACTTCTCAAATTGGTGGTTGCACCAAATTTGCGTCACCCGCTCTGATACCACTTGTTAGATCGAAGAAAACGATAGAGGGGGGGTGAATATCGTTGTAAAACTTTTTCGGAGTAGTAGAGTAAATGCGCAACGAAAAATCACAAAATACACAAGAACACAAGTCATTTTTTACTTGGTTCGGAATCGCGGTCGGCTCCTACTCCAAGGCCCACGGTCCTTGACCGTTTACTTTGGGCAATTCTATAATCGATAAAGTTTTTATATGATAATAGTATAGATATAGAATTGAAAATTTAAATCACAACACTTTTGTAAATTGAAATTTTATCGACGCCCGAGGTGGATCGAATTCTGGAGCAGAGGGTCGTTGTCGGCGCTGGAATCTCGAAATCGAACTTTGCCGGGGCGCAGTGCTTGAGCGAAAGTGTCTGGAGAGTTGAAAGTGATTGTTGTTGAAGCCTTGGGGGTGCACCCCCTTTTATAGTGCTCATACGGGCGCCTGTGACGATGGGGGTGCCTAACACGTGGTCTTCCCTGCGCGAATCCTTATCCGTAGGCCGCCTGAGCTGATGGGGGCGCCCGTGACCTCGCGGGAGCCTGAACTGCTTTGGTTCAGAGGCTTCACGGCTGTGTTTTGGATTTTTCCTTCACACTTGGGCGCCCGTATCCATACGGGCGCTTGAGCCCATTCGGGCGCCTGAATCCATTCGGGCGCCTAGGCCCAGTGAGGCACCCACTTGCAGACGACCAGTCCTTCGATCCTGCAACTTAGGTTAGTTCCAAAGCATACCAAGCATTAGTTACAGCCATAGCTGTCTTGGTTCTGACTTCGGGTCTCCCAAATGGAACCCTAGGTCGAACCGACGCCTACTGTTCCCTCGACGGGGAACGCGTCCTCACCTATTCCTCTCAGGAGAGTTTACCTTTTGCCAACCGGCTCCTCCGGTTGGACTTTTGCCCAATCCACCTGACCAGGTCTTCGTGCCCAACTTCCGGTCAGGTCTTCGTGCCCAACTTCCGGTCAGATCTGTTGATGCAGTCTGACCTGATTATTGTTTTGTGTTGACATCGATTTTAGTTTAGATTGATGATTATGATTATGATTGAGTTTAAGTCCTGGTCGTGGACTATGCATACCTAGTGGGACTAGGTTTGATGAAGAGTCCTAACCTGGAGGGTTAGGTGTGAAAAATCCTAGCTTGGAGGGCTAGGTGTGGAAAAGTCCTAACTTGGAGGGTTGGGTGAAAAGTCCTAGCTTGGAGGGCTAGGTGAAAAGTCCTAACTTGGAGGGTTAGGTGAAAAATCCCAACTTGGAGGGTTAGGTGTGAAAAATCCTCGCTTGGAGGGCTAGGTGTGGAAAAGTCCTAACTTGGAAGGTTGGGTGAAAAGTCCAAGCTTGGAGGGCTAGGTGAAAAGTCATAACTTGGAGGGTTAGGTGAAAAGTCCAACTTGGAGGGTTAGGTGAAAAGTCCTAGCTTGGAGGGCTAGGTTGATGAAATCCTGGCTTGGAGGTCAGGTCCTAGCTTGGAGGGCTAGGTTGGGTGAAACCCTAGCTTGTTGGGCTAGGTTGGAGCCCCTGGATCGGTCTGGTGACCGATCAGGGAGGTTGGCACGGTACTCCTTCGTGGATCGGTCTGGTGACCGATCCAGTGATGACTGATCGATCAGAGAGTATGCGTTTCACTCACTGCACAACTCCTGATCGGTTTGGTGACCGATCAGGGAGCTCACAAGTGGGTTGAGTTCCCCTACAGCTCTGCTCCTGATCGGTCCGGTGACCGATCAGGGAGCATCCAGTAGGTTTTTGGCAAACCTACTGATCGGCTCCTGATCGGACTAGTGACCTATCAGGGAGAAACTGTGACCGATCAAGCTGAACGATCAACTGTCGCGAGGTTTCTCACCCTGACCGATCAGGTTGGAGCCTGATCGGTCTGGGAGCAGCCTGATCGGTCTGGTGGCCGATCAGCCAGTGGATTCTGGGCGGGATTGTGGCAGGCTGACTTCCGGATCTGTTTGGTGACCGATCTGGTGACCGGTCAGGGTGACCGATCTGGTGACCGGTCAGGGTGACCGATCAGATGAGCTTGCGATCCCAAGTTTCTCACTGTGGACCGATCAGGTTGGAGCCTGATCGGTTTGGGATAGTCCTGATCAGTCCGGTGACCGATCACTTTAATTCAAATTGCACTGTCAGACGCTCTAATCGCGTCTGAACGTATTTGATTCTCTGCGCTTGATCTCTAATACTTGATTTTCTGCTTGATATGCTGTTCTAATGATCTGATTAAGCTGCAGGTGACAGGGATGGATTCAAATACTCAAGGAGAGTCAAAGGAGGCCTTTCCTTGGAGCATGTTTATCCATTTGCCATCTCAGGTTACAACGGCTGGAGCTGCAGACTGTAGCTTGGCTGAGGGAAGCTCACGGAGTCCAGGAAGAGTTCAGTGGTAGCTGAGTGTTGCAGGTGAGCAGCTGGAGGTTGTAGTGAGGTGGTGACCCGGAGCTGAGTGGAAGAGACTTAAGCGCTTGGGGCGAATAAGTCTCCACAACACTTACTTCAACAGCAATACTGCATACGCACGATCAGTTCTCCATACTTTGCTTGTGCGATCCGTTGTTCCATCATCTTGAGCAAGCAACTGCAATCCTTTGAAGCAACTATCTGTTACTTAAGCATTGGGAGGAAGAGTCAGAAAGCTTGGTGAGTCCATCAACGAGAAGACACGAAGAAGGGGATTCTTGCGTGAGATCTGCGCTGAGTGGAGCTCGGGAGAAGTTTGTCTGAGTTCTTGCTGTCCTAACTGCTGAGTAAGATCTTTTTTGTGTTTCATTGTGCTTAAACATTTATCCTTGTTGAAACGCTGTGGAGAGGTTACTTCACCGAGAAGGAGGTTGCATTTTATCCGGTGTTCATCGGGGCTTGATCTGCCGACAATCAAGGGATCGCCCACCTTAAGGGCATGCCAAGGAGTAGGGGCAAGTTATCCCCGAACCTTGTAAATCCTTTTGTTAGCGTTTTGCATTTGTGCTTAGCTAGGTTTTATTTCTGCATACTTTGTTTTCTTTGGCTTCCGCTGTGCTACTAATCTTTGAGTCGCAGAAATTTTGATAAGTGGAAAGTTTCGGTGTCTGGCTACATTCACCCCCCCTCTCTAGCCATCCAAGGTCCAACAAGGTCTTCAGTGCCTAGCCCCTTGCCAGGACTTCTTTCCCAGTTCTCGACCAGGTCTTCTTTGCCCGACTTCCGGTCAGGACTTCTTGCCCAGTCCTTGACCAGAACTTCTTTGCCCAGCCCTTTGCCAGGACTTCTTGCCTAGTGTACCTAGGACTTTTCCTGCACACTTAGTAAACATATTAGATCTCAATAACACCTTAACTTCTGAACCCTTTGCCATTATCAAAACTCAGGTTTGACTTAGGTGCTGCCTGCACCAACACGGGGGACTGAGCATGAGTCAGCCATGTGGTTAGATCGGTCTGGAGTTCGATCAGAAGTTGGCACAAGCTCCCTTGGTAATAGATCGGTCTGGTGACCGATCCAGGGAGTCTGATCGTTTTGGTGAACGATCAGGGAGAGAACTGAAACATTCTGTATGGTTTCTGATCGTTCTGGTGAACAATCAGAGAGAGATCAGAAGCTTTCTAGAGAAAACCCTGATCGATCAAAGGGACCGATCAGGGTCCTCTTGGACCGATCAGGATGGGTCCTGATCGGTCCAGAGGTGACCTGATCGGTCACTGTGATCGATCAGGGCACAACCTGATCGGTCAGGTGACTGATCAGGTGCCTTTGGCTGGTGGGAGCTAGAGGGA
This sequence comes from Boesenbergia rotunda, assembly GCA_024364735.1. NCBI lineage: Eukaryota > Viridiplantae > Streptophyta > Magnoliopsida > Zingiberales > Zingiberaceae > Boesenbergia > Boesenbergia rotunda. Next base: position 84,552 of record JAGFNQ010004260.1, on the reverse strand, counting down.
ACTCCAGTAAGCTGGTGGATCGGTCAGGTGACTGATCCCCGATCTCTGATCGGTCAGTGTGATCGATCAGAGGTTCCCTGGATCGATCAGGAGTGAGCCCGATCGATCAGGACCATCACTGATCGGTCAGGGTGATCGATCAGTGTCTGATAACTTTAATTTGAATGTTGTCAGACGTCTGATTTCGCACTGAATCCTTCTGATACCTACTGATTTCCTTTTGATTTGCTGTGCTAATCCTCTGATGAGTATGCAGGTGATACAGGGATGACACAAACCAAGAAGGAGGGTCAATGGTTGACTTTCGCTTCGGTCAGGTTTGTTTGTTTTCCATTCGCAGGATTCAACGGCTTCTGGCGCGGGCTGGCAATTGTCTGGTGAAGCTAGCGACTGACCTGAGGCTCGGCTGAAGAGGTTTCAGTGGACTGAGCCCAGTAGAGGTCAGTAGGTCAGTGATGACGGAGCTGATCAGTGGTTGCAGACGTGCCGGGTGAGCAGAATCTTAAGAAGAAGCTGGTGAAGCAGACGAGAAAAGAGAACAGACAGAAAACGAGCAAAGTGTTTTGCTGGGGGTTTACTGGGTTGTTTTAGCTCTCCGTATAGTCTTCTTGCTTGAGCGCTTGTGCTACATCTGTGTGAGCTATCCTTCTCATTGTCTCGAGCGCTTAACTGTTATTATACTGAGACGGTTGTGGAGAGGTTACTCCACCGAGAAGGAGAAGATACTTATCCGGATTTCTGGGGCTTGATCTGCCGATGATCAAGGGATCGCCCACCTCACAGGCACGCCAAGGAGTAGGGGCAAGTTATCCCCAAACCTTGTACATCGCTGTGTTAGCGTCTGATTGGTTTGTTCTTCCTTTTGTATTTCTTTCTTTCTGTCTATTTTTCTTCCGCTGCTAACTTGAGTGCAGAAAGAAAGTTTAGGAGCCAAAGTTTCTGTGTCTGGCTATTCACACCCCCTCTCTAGCCATCCAAGGTCCAACAGTGTTTAGCGTAACCTAGAAACGTATGACCGGGGGCCCTTAGTGACAAAGGGTTATCTTTAACCGGGCTCTATAGGTTACCTACTCTACTTAATGGCATTAGATGTTCAAGGGGGAAGTACTCCGGTGTACTTCTGTAGGGTTAACATTGGTACCGAGTTAGGATGTTTACGGGCTCATAAACATAGACATTAGGATAGAAACAATTTATAGGGCATCAACTAGCATTGTAGCGAAATAGAAATCCTAGATTCCACTCATCCGACCCTTCCCTCAAGATCAATTATATCTCTCTGTCTCTCTTGCTTTCTCTCTCTTCTTCTAGTAAGCTCTCAACAAACACTATAATCGTCTAGATAGCTTACCTTGTGGACTTGACTAGTGCTTGATCAATAATCCCTATGGATATGATAATCTTTTATACTACTTGACGACTTTCCCATACACTTGCAGGACACCATCAAGTGCCGTTATTGGGGACTGTTCGTATTAAGATTAGTCGATAAGTAATTTAACTAGTCTAGACACTTTTTCTTTGCTTTTGTTTATAGCATGCTTTTCCATTTATCTTCTTTTTATTTTTGAATTTCTTTTCTTATTTTTAGTTTTGCAATCGTTAACATAAAATTTGTTGGGTGGCTTGGTTGTTCCATATCTTATATATCCATGTGTTTTATTATGAGTACTCCCAATGCCTTATGATTTTTATTATTGCTATTATAGGGGAGACTAGGAATTGTTTTTATACATAACCATAGATCCATATTCTTGCTTATTTGAAAACTTTGATGAGGACTATGAGTCGGAAGAAGATCAATGTGAGTTCCTATGTGGAATTTGTGGTAGCACGACTCATCCAGCTGTTATACGATATTTATTTCGCCAAGTTGCTAGCCTCAATAGATCTTCAGTGTTTATTTTAACTTGAACATTAAATCATGGATGATCCAACTCCTAACACTGATAGCCACTATTAGAGAAATTTACAAACTCAAAACTTTCAACCTCGATAAATCCTCGAGTGGCTTATACATTTCCAACCACAGGGGCACCACAGCATAACTCCAACCCACCTCAAGATTGGATGGATTTTGAATATCTTGACTATAGAAATATTCAAGGCGTCGAGAAAACTTTTCAGACATGCAAAAACCCGTTTGAATTTCAAGAGGATTCAACACTAGATGGGCCACATGAACCTCAAGACATTGCGATGACCTACTGGGAAGATTTTGTTGGTGCAAAGAGCATCAGTCATGAATAGTCAACCTTTAGTATTTCAAAGTTTGACAATATACTAAGGTCTAGTTAAAGTGATCAAGGGTTAAGCCAAACATGACCTGATGTTTGGTAGGGTAAACCCAGGTTTGATCAGTTTGAAAAGGGTTAGCAAAACATGACCTGATGTTTGTCAGTGACAATATACTAAGGTATAGTCAAAATGATCAAGGGTTAAACCAAACATGACCTGATGTTTGGTAGGGTAAACCCATGTTTGATCAGTTTGAGAAAGGGTCAGCCAAACAGGATCTGATGTTTGACAGAGTAAATAGAACCTAGGGTTGGTCAGTTTGATTAAGGGATAAGCCAAACTGTAGCGACCCGCCTTCTCTGCCTTAGACGGATCGTTACTTTTGTCTACTTCTCGACTCTAATGCACGACTAAAAATGCGGAAATCTTTTTTTTTCTTTTTAATCTATCTAAGAATGATATTCTAACTTAAATAGTCATGCATGATACCATGTCACACTTTCTTTCTCAAAAACTCGTAAGAAAATACTTATTGAAACTTGCCTCACCCAACTCAGCTTACGGGTATCAGTCGACTGGTACTGTACCAGTCGACTGATAAGCCTGAAATCTGAAAATTCAAGTTTTGAAACTTGCTTCAAAAGCCCACCAAACATATCGTTTCGAGCCATATAAAATCATGACACCATTTCTATACTCTATACCAGTTTTCTAAACAATTTAGCCAATCAAAATGAATCCATAAACTTGAAATTAGGACTTTTGCGGAATTTAGCAAGTTATGAAAAATCTACATAGACTTTAAACTAGAGTTTGTACCAAACTTAACTTCTAACCATTGAAACTCATCACACAAAATTCTGAAACATCCCTAAGGCATTATCAAATGAGAAAGCAACTTTTCTAAACATACTTAAGCAATAAAAACTTGATTCAAAGGGAAATTAATACTATCTTGGCACATGCATCTATTTCTCTAACAAAGTATCAATATTTCAAACTACTCACACTTCTACTCATCCAATGCAATCACAAGGATATGTATGCTAAATGAAATGACATGGAATCTTTACTCTAAGAAATTGAGCATGTAAAACTATCCAAAGCTTAAATGTTCGCTAAACTCCATAAAGCAAGAACTTGAAATTTGAATAAACTAAAACATTGTAATTCAAATAACTAAATTGTCTCGTCTCAAGGATCTCTCCAAAATCAGCCACCACACACACTTTACTCAGCACCGCCTCGTCGCCTTCCTTCAGAATTGCTTGCCTTTACCTTTATCTGCAGTAAGAGGAAATGCAACTAGTAAGCAAAAAGCTTAGTAAGTACTATCTAGCTCACAAAATCTCGAAATGTGCAAACATGCTTCTTGATCAATATGAAAATCATATGAGATACTTATATGCTTGAAAGAAAACCAAGAACATGTATAACTCAAAACATGCATACTCAAGCATTAATAAATCTCAATTTACTTTTCTTGGCTCAACTTGAAACTTTAGCTATTCTTTAACTTTTTGAAAACTCTTTAAACTTTAGAAACTTTGCTAAAGCATATACTTGAAAATAATAATCACTTGGATCCACTGAAGACGTAAGTACCATCTCATGCGCGTTCCCTAAAAGGTTGGGGTAGCGAGCCACCAATCCTAATAGAGCAGACCTTGGTCTACCAGGGCCAAGACCTTGGAATTGGACACCTGGATTTCTTTAACGACGCCCTTGGACGCCGGGTACTGGCCTTAGAAAATAAACTAGCTTTTCTTTCTTTTCTTTCTTATCTGTAAATGCCTTGGCATTTTCTCGAGCACCTTGCGTGCTAAAATCCCTAAGTCTTGACTTTTGGAGATTTCTTAAGGCCTTGGCCTTTTCTTTTCTTATCTTTATCTTCTTTTTTCTTTTCTCATAACTTTCTTAGCCCCTAATCTCACATAGGGTGCTTAATCAAACTTATACAAGCATATAATGAACTAAGATCACATGCAAAAACTTAAACAAAAAGGAAATATCTCTTTTAAAAACTTTTAAGGGAAATTCTTGCGGAAAAACCGCCTCTTACTGCAGGTGAGCAGTACTTACATTGATATCTTGGACTTACAACCAAGATTGACGTCTAGGGCTCGGGAGAAACTTGAGATCTCGGAGAATTCTTCGCGCCTACGCGTTCCTCTCGTCGCGGGGATCCCGAATATAGGAATATCTCTCGGAGGAGAGCCTTGGCCGGCCCTCTTGGCCTTGGTGTTGGTCGGCGTCGCCCAAGAGAGGAGAGGGAGAGGAGTCGCGCGGCTAGGGTGAGGAAGAGAGAAACCAAAAATCCAATTTCCTCTCTTAACTTATCTATTTATACTATCTTTATAAAAAGAATCGTAACTACTCTATAAATATATTTCTCTCCATCTTTCGTTGTGCTTGATACCCTAGCCTAGCTGGTCGCGCTCGCGCCTGGTCTCCTGCTGGTCGCGGGTTCGAACCCCCTGCTGCCCTTAAACGTTTTTTCTTTTTCTTTTATATACCAAACGGACTCGGAAAATTCCATAAAAATATTCTAAAAATCCCTAAAAATATCTAGAATATTTCTAAACCATTTTTAAATAATTCTAAGGACTTTAAGAACTAAAAATGGGAATTTTGGGGTGTTACACAAACAATACTTGATATTTGGTAGAATGACTAAACTCATATCTGGTTAGATAGGCCAAGGACTGAGCCAAACATGACTTAATGTTTGGCAGAGAGAAATCTAGTCAGGATTAAGATGACTAGCAAAAAAGTCATTATGAAGGAAGAAATCCTAGTGAGTAAAGCTGGGTCCTAGTGAGTGAAGCTAGGTGAAAGAAATCATAGTGAGTGAAGCTAAGTAAAAGAAATCCTGATGAGTGAAGTTGAGTCCTAGTGTGTGAAGCTAGGTAGAAGAAATCTTGGTGACTGAAACCGGGTCTTAGTGAGTGAAACTAGGTGGAAGAAATCCTGGTGAGTAAAGCTGAGTTCTAGTGAGTGAAGCTAGGTGGACGAAGTCCTGGTGAGTGAAACTAGGCAAGAAGTCTTGACTTACAGGGTTAAGCACGAAGTCCTGGTCGGGGATCGGGCAACGGAGTCTTTGCCAATCGAGGACTACGGACAGAAGCAGAGACGGGTCGAGGATCGGACGTCTCAAGATCTGGGAGTCTTGGAGGCTGAGTACGAAGTCTTGGTCCGGGAGATTGTGCAAAAGACTTAGCCGAGCGGGGATCTCATACAAAAGTAGGGATGAGTCGAGGTCGAACGTCTCGAGATCCGGGTTCTCGGAGGCTGAGCAAAAGTCTAACCGGAGGTTCGGTTGGCAAAAGGTAATTTCTTCAGGGTGGGATAGGTAAGGACGTGTTCCTCGGGAAAGGGAACAGTAGGCGTCGGTTCGACCTAAGGTTTCAGTTGAAATCCAAAGTCAGAACCAATCAATTAAGGCTTAAAATTATTTGTTTTGTTGTGTGTTTTGTTGTCTTGCAGGTACTTGGAGTTGTAGGCAAGATAGGAGAGTAAAACACAAAAACCTAGGAAAAGGGGTTCCCAAGCGCCTGAATGGATTTAGGCACCTGAGGCTTAACAGGCGTTTGAGTACTATCAGGCGCTTGGGAAGGGGACTTATTCCCTGTGTCAAGTTCGCAGCTATGGATCAACTTTGGCCGCTATGAGGCGCCCCAGAAGCTTATCAGGCTCCTGAGAACCTAGTATAAAAGGGGTTCGACCCCTAACTTCAGATCATCAAGTTTTCCATCTACTCATTCATTTTGTGCAAAGCAAAAGTACTCAAGACGAAGCTCTGCGACCAAGGAGGCTCCAGGAGAAAGTGTGCGACGCTTTAGAGTTCCAGATTGGTCAAGATCGTCGAGTTTGTTTGGTTTGCTTTTAATTTATAAGTTGTAATTTTTCTTTAAATTTGTGCTTGCATTTCAAATTGTAAGACGAGTTTTCTCCGTCTCCGAAAATTCTGGAAAGGAGACCAATAGTGGTCTCACGCCGAGTACATAGGTCTTGGACGTAATGACCCTTGGGGGTTAGGAACCAAGTAAATAAATCTCGCGTGTCTACTGCTATTTTATTTTCTTTATTTATTATTCCGTTGTGTACTAACATTCTGATAAAAAGACGATTGATCGAACGATAAAGTTGTATGAAAAAGTTTGAGTCGATATTCACCCCCCCTCTAATTACCACCACCGATCCCATAGATTCCTAATATATAGAAACTCTTGCTCCCAATCATATAGACACCACAACACAAGAATTAGAAGATCTTATGGTCAAACGAGGGGTCTTACTTCTATGAGCTCTACAAACTAATCGATGCATTGAGTCCTAATTTGAAGACACAATCAAATCCTATGTCAGAGGAGATGGATTGTAAAGATGAAAATGACTTTGTCTATAATTTAGCGGCTATACAAAACTCCTCGATTATTTTTGAGTGATAAGGATGCATCTGATGAGACTCCAGATACTGATAAGACTATTGATGCACCATCATTTGTTCTTGATGATATTCTTAATGTAGCCCTTGAACTTGACACAAATGATCCATCTTTAGTGATGAGACTGTTGAGGGGCCCGGTACTAATGATGGAAGTCTTATGGCTAAGTGCACATTAAGAACTCTCTGAGAGGTGGCTATTATAGTGGGGATGGATGAGAGTGTTGATGCATAATCCTATGAGTGGGAAGCGGTGATTAGTTAGAAACTCCAAATCATGACACTCCCACCTTGCTGAAGTCTAGAGTCATATTAAGAAAGACCCTAACGTCTTTTGTGTTGGTCTTCTTCCTAGCTTAGTGCTAGGTCTGAACTGCCTCCGACTTGTAGAGTATGCATACAAGAAGGCAATTAAGGAGAGAGCTTTACTTCACCCTCTATTAAGGCTCTCTCCCAATCATGGGCAATTGAAAAGAAAGTCTGAAAGTATCACACTCCGACCAAAGTGAGATTTAAATAAAATTACCATGATGGTCGAGCTAATAACCTAAAACAAGTGCTTCTTAGGAGGCAATCCAAGTTCCTTCTATGCTTTCATTTTAGTTTTCAGTTTCTATCTAGTTTTATAACTCAACCCCTCAACTTATTTTCCTTGTCTATTTGTCTTTTATGGGATTCAAAGCTAAAGAGGAGCGTGAAGACAAACTAAAGAAGGGTGACTTATGATGATTCAGATACTTTCAAAATTCCACTTGGTAACACCCTTAACTTTTTGAACCTCCTCTACATTAATATTTTATTTTCATTGGGATAATAAAAAGTTTAAGCCTGGTGGATGCATGTATGCATTGGGTTGTGTGCTAGTTTTAGTTATGTTTTCTTGTTTTTTAGTTGTGTTTTCCTTTCATAATAAAATTTTTATAGTTGCATCTATTATCATATTATTTTGACTTGTTCTCAAGTGAAAATACTATCTGTTTATTCTTTATTCATGTTGTTTGATTTAGTACTAGTATATTTGGTAGAAGATTTTTCTCTATATTTAGTAGCATGAAGTAAGCAAAGTCTTATTAAAATGTTTAAGTGTTGGCCTAGTTTTAGGATCTCCTTTCATGTTGTCTAGTTTGGATAGTAGATAACTCCATAACTAGTCATGAATCATAGAACTTGTTAGTACTTGTATTTCCTTAGTAATCTCTTAGACTACATCTTGGTTATTGGATAAGACTCAGGTAATTAAAACTCGCTTGGAAAAATTGTAATATTCTCACATTTGCATTTGTAAGTTTATGTATGTGTGTTAGTGCTATAATTTTAAAGCACAAAAAAATCATATGAATAAGGGATATAAAAATATAGTATCGTGAGTAGAAACTAGCAGCTTATCCCTTTGAGATCGAGTTAGGTTATTGGAGAAATAAATGCTAAATTTCTCTTGACCCTGAGCCCACCTTTGAGAGCTTGGGTAGCCTAAGAGAGATGAATCAAGCGTAAGGCAGGTAAGTGTCTATCGCTGGGCGCATAGGGATCAAGGTTAAATGACGAATTAACTAGGCATAGAGATTGAAATTTGAAAGACCATGTCCACTTATCGCATTGAGAACGGAAAACTAATACTTAGGTCACACTGATATTGTTTTAATATCATGCTTACCAATGAAATTATTTGATAGAGTAAGATTTATTCACTAAGGATGATGATGCACTAAGAAAGACGCATGAGTTGAGATCGCGGGTTTTTGCTTGAGGACAAGTAAAGATTTAAGTCTAAAGGTATGTTGTATGTAGATTATATATGATCTTATGGATTGTGTAATGCATATCTACTTTATTCCATGATCTTAACTTATTTTATAGCACCTTATTTCTTATAGCTTTGCTATTTTTCCTCTCTTTTGTTCAAAGATCTTGTTGTAAGTATCCTAGGTAGGTTTTGATATTGTCAACCGAGTCAAGTTAGGTTCTGTTGTATTTTGATCCTTGTGTCTAAGTGTGCAGGAGTTTAGGAGCGCAGAAAGTCGAGCGAAAGACACAGCGGTCGAGAATGATGGCACGGGAAGGGAGTCGATAGGCTCGGTACATCCGACGGACGTGGAGGTCTGCGGAAGAGTATGCCGGTGTAACGAGAAGGACGCGCGTGACATCCGAGGGATGAGAAGTCGGGTGGAACCACGTTCTCCGGAGGATTCGAGTGAGCCCAACTCTGAAAGGCCTGGAAATCATCCAAGAAGACTCGTTGGAGTACGGTCAACATAAAGCTGACCGAAAGCCATTCGGGCGCCCAAGAGCACTCGAGCGCCCGTGAATGAGGGTGCCCTTATACACTCAAGCATCCCTATTCCCGGGCGCCCTAGAGCATACAAGCGCCCAAGAAGCGATTTTATCCACGACTTAGCCGTTTATGAATGATGCACAACGGATAACGTTCAAGCCACATGTCAAGCGCCCTCAAGCACTTGGGCGCTGATAAGTACCATTTTTGTGATTATTTTAGATGTTAAAATCCATGTTTGACCTATGTTTTTATTGCTTATTTGTGATTTTACCCTAGGTTTTAGGATTTTCTCTTATTTTGGACTTAATTGCAAATTTACACATTTTTTTGGATTATTTGGCCACTAATTTTCTGATATATTTTTGTAGGCATGAAAGGATCCTGGACCTAGGGCATACTGGGTCAAACTTGAGTCGGATGTGAACCGGATCGAATTATCAAGCTTACAATTAATCCGGGCCGTCCGATTCAAGAGCGGCTAGATCTGAGCCATCCGGGACGATCTGAAGCAATCCGAGCTAGGGTTAGGGTTGATCAAGCTCTATGATCAAGATCTGAAGGTTTCATCCCAATCAGAGCTAAATCAACCGTTGAATCAAGCAAGGAGGGCTCTAGAGCGTCCAATCACAGATAGAGTTGATCTGAACCATCCATTGCACATCTGGAGGATCCGAGCTACCACAAGGCAGATCCTGACCCCAGATCATCATCATAAATGTTTGGCTCCAATCAGAGCAAGATCAGCCGTTGGATTTCATCCAATCAATCACAGCCGTCCGTTGCATATGTATTTAATCAAATTCCTGCGCAGTTCTTCCCTGTCGCGTCTCCGCCGCAGTAGTCATCGTCTTCAGCTGTTCTTCCAATTTTTAGCTAATTCCTTCAATTCAAGGGGCACGACCCATCGATTTCTGACCTAGATCGAGTGCTAGATCCTTGGGGAGTTGCTTCGGTGAATTTCCAGCTCCGAATTGGCCAAAACAGAGTTGTTGCGAGGTTTCCGCAACTCTGTCCTTCATTGCTTCAATCTCGGTTTTGATCCACCCTCCATCCATCCGAGCTATCCAGAGGGGTTCCCTGGAGTGTTTGGTTCATCCCCACATCATCCGCGCGGTTGGACAAGGCAAGATTGAAGAAATCGATTGGCAATTCAGCTTGGCACAGACTGTGAGCTGGATTGTTTCGTAGAGGTCGTTTCTCCATTGATTTGCTGAGCTTGCGGGTCCGAGGCTCACTCTTGCTTGACGACCAAGAAGCATTAGAGCTCGGGAAGAGATCGATGTTTAGATTTCTTAGTTAATCTCGTTTATTAGTTGTACTTTCAATTACTGCTGTAGTTTAGTTACTGTCTTCGTTTTCAGATTTGGTTAATCTCGTTTCTGATTAGTTTCTGCTTAATTAGGGTTCAATCCTTCTAGTTAAATAGTTTAGGAAGTTTGTTTAGTGGATACTTGAGTTTAATTGTATTCAATTTCAGTTTATTTCTCGTTTTTAGCTTGAGTATCAGTTCGAATCAGCTTTTCCCTGTTTTTCTTTATCTTGCGTATCAGCCACTTCAGTTTCAAGTTCCTGATTTGTTCTTGCTTCAATTAGAGTTTTAATTCAGTGTTTTTATTAGCTAGCTTGTTTGTGTAATGAACAAGTGTGTTTTAAGCAGTTTATTTAGCTAAAATTCATTTCTGAATTCTTGTTTCAGCTTGCGTATCAGCTGGTTTCTGCAGTGTTTCAAGCTCTAGATTTTCTGTAGAGTGTATCAGTTTGCTTCCTTCGAGTTCTTGCACTTTGTATCAAACTAACTATAGCTTTACCAGCTGAATCTACATTGGAGTTGTTCCACTCAAGTAGTGTTTGATTTCATTGCTGCAATTTTTGCACACCAGTTTCCAATTTCTGCACACACTGCATTCATATCTGTTTTCTGCATTTCAGTTGCGAAATCTGCCACCCAGCCTTAGCTTCTGCAATCTTCAACTTAATTACTTTCATATAGTTTGTGATTGTTTGTAGGCGCATCTGAATTGTTGTTGATTTCTACCTTAATGCTCAGAATTTCTGCATTTTGATGCAGTCTGAATTTCTGCCATCCACCTTTAATTTGTTGATGTTTCTTGTTGCTGTTTCCAATTCTGCCATCCACCTTTCATTTCTGAAATCTTCAGCTTATGCAGTCTGAATTTTTGCATTCGAATGGCTGAGTTGATGGACAGCTTGAATTTGTGTAATTTCTGCAGAAACATGCTTCTGAAATCTGAACTCTGCAGCCCCAAATCCTTGTTCTGAATTCTTGCTTCCAAATCTGAATTTCTTCACTCATTTGTATATATGTTAACTGGTGGCTTGTCTTCCAAGTGGATTGGTCATTTAAACTTCAGAGTTGGCAGTCCAAAATTTCTGTGTCAGTAGCTAATTTCAGCCTATTAGCAGTAGTTTCACTTTTGTGTGTGCCAAGTTGCTGAGTTTTGACATTTTGTATCCAGATTTGTTTAGGCAGTGATTGATACCTAGTTGTAGGGTCTTTTTAGTGTGCTATATTGTCTGAAATCAACTTAAACTGCAGTTTGCTAATTTTGAAATCTTGTATCAGCTTTCTTCTTGTGTGCCACCTTGCTATAGCTGAATCTTGTTTCATTTTCCACTCTTGACAACATATTGTTTAGCACTAGATTATTGCAAGACTCAATTACTGCAGTTAAATCTGGTTAATAGCATTCGGTTGGATGTGAATGATAATTCCTGAAGTTGAGCACACGGTTTAGTATAGCTTTGCATTTTGTATCGATTGATTCCTAAAGGTTGCAAGTTTGCATTAATTGGTTAAAGTATCACTTGGTCAAGCTTATTAATAGCCATCACATTGTTTATTTATTGCATTCCCATTTTCAATTACAAACCCAAATCCAATTACTTATTTGAAACCCCAAAAACACAAACGACACATAACTACAAGTTTGAAGCAAGCACGACAACTAGCCCCGAGAAAAAATACGACCTGTGGCCCCTATATTACATTTTCATACTTTTGATTGTAAAAGGGTTTCCAGCTTTCATTTATAAATTCTAAATTTGAGGCCCACATTCGTGACACATAGTTTGGGTCCGTCAGGCGCCCCTATTGTGCCACGTCAGCATTCGGATAGAATTGATCGGGGCTATAAATAGGCCCCCAGAGCTTAGTTCCAAAGCATCGATCACAGCAAATGAATTTTCTTCTTGTTTTCTCTGTTTTTCTGAGCTTTTTATCGTGTAAGATGCTTCTTTGCTCGAAGGAGTTATTCAGGAGATCTGCGCTTTATTTTGCCATAGATTAGCAACCTCCCAAGTTGCAAACCAAGTAATTCTAGTTGCCTCTTTCATTTCTATTGTTTTTTCAATCTGTCAATGTTATTTTTTTTATTTGAATTAACTTCCATCTTTGTTTAGCAAAAATAAAAGATAGTGTTTTAATTTTCAGGGGCAATTCATCCCCCCTCTTGCTGACCAACGATTGCCTTCACTGCTCCTTGCTTGTTTTCATTGACAGAACATGAATTGGAGCGAAAACGGAGCCAAATTAGAGTGAAATAAGATCCAAAGCCAAAGCCGGAGCAAACAACAGCTAGGTCGTGTGACTTCACATGACAGTGTGACACGGTCGTGAGCCACATAGTTGGGTAGTGCCTCCTGGCATGGGCCTTGCCCCCGCCTGTTGGTGCAGGCAGCACCTAAGTCAAACCTGGGTTTTGATAATGGCAAAGGGTTCAAGAGCTAAGATGTTATTGTGTTCTAATTTTGTTTACTAAGTGTGCAGGAAGAAGCCCTAGGTACACTAGGCAAGAAGTCCTGGCAAAGGGCTGGACAAAGAAGTCCTGGTTAAGGACTGGACAAGAAGACCTGACCGGAAGTCGGGCAAAGAAGTCCTGGTCGAGGACTGGGCACGAAGTCCTGGCAAGGGGTTGGGCACCGAAGACTTGACCGGAAGTTGGGCACGAAGACCTGGTCAGGTGGATCGGGCAAAAGTCCAACCGGAGGAGCCGGTTGGCAAAAGGTAAACTCTCCTGAGAGGACTAGGTGAGGACGCGTTCCCCGTCGAGGGAACAGTAGGCGTCGGTTCGACCTAGGGTTCCATTTGGGAGACCCGAAGTCAGAACCAAGACAGCTACGGCTGTAATCACTACTTATCATGTTTTTGGGACTAACCTTATTTGCAGGGTCAAAGGACTGATCATCTGCAAGTGAAGGTTCTTCACTGGGCCTAGGCGCCCGAATGGAGTCAGGCGCCCGAGTGGGCTCAGGCGCCCGTAAGGATACGAGCGCCCAAGGGTGAAGGCAAAAACCAGCTGCGAAGCCACTGAACCTAGGCGGATTAGGCGCCCGTGAGCTCACGGGCGCCCCCATCAGCTCAGGCGCCCAAGAGGGGAGGATAAGCGCTGACCGAGCCTGTGGATAAGGATTTCCAGATCGAAGGGCACGTGTCAGGTGCCCCCAACCCATCAGGCGCCCGATGGAGTACTATAAAAGGGGCTCGACCCTAAGGCTTCAAAAACACAATTTTCATACGGTCCAAAGCTTTTCATTCAAACGCTACGCCCCGGCAAACTCCGATTTCGATATTCTAGCGCCGACGACGTCTCTCTGCTCCGAAATACGATCCACATCAGACGTCGGTAACGAAAAGTGTAATTAGTTTCATTTACTGTAATATTTCTGTACTCAAATTGTAAACTATTTTTGCGCGATTATAGTATTGCCCAAAGTAAACGGTCAAGGACCGTGGGCCTTGGAGTAGGAGCCGATCGCGACTCTGAACCAAGTAAAAATCTTGTGTTCCAGTGTGATTGTTTTATTTCCGCTGCGCGTTTTCTCTTTCCTTAATCCGAAAAAGATTTTAACGATATTCACCCCCCTCTATCGTTTTTCTCGATCCAACAAGTGGTATCAGAGCGGGTGACTCAAATTTGGTGCAACCACCAATTTGAGAATTTTTCCAGATTTTACGAAAGTTTTAATTTCATTTTTTTTCTCGTTATTCGAGGTTGGTGCAACACCACTCGATCATTTCTTTTTAATTATCTTATTCCCGCACTACTAATCCAAGACCAAGTCTTGGGACAAGATTTTCTTTTGTTTTTTCATTTCAGAAATTCTAATGGCCATGCAAGAGGGTTTCAACACTGTCAGAACACCACTCTTCAGTGGAGAAGACTTCTCCTACTGGAAGAGTCGGATGGAGGTCCACCTGAAAACTCAGGTGGACATGTGGATTATAATCCAATCTGGTTTGGAAATCCCGAAGAATATTGAAGGAGTGACACAACCTTACACAGAATGGGATGCCTCGCTGAAAAAGAAAATCGAGGCAGACGCAAAGGCGACCCAGACACTCCAATGCGGACTAACCAAAGAAGAGTTGAACCGGGTGGGACCCTTCAACAGTGCAAAGGAACTCTGGAGTAAGTTGATCGAGTTGCACGAAGGTACCTCCGACACCCGAATCAGCAAGAGGGACCTACTGCTGAACAAGTTGTACGCCATCAAAATGAACGAAGGCGAGTCAGCAGCCCAGCTCCACGCCAGAATCCAGGAGCTGATGAACGGTCTACATACAATCGGTCACAAGGTAGAAAACCGTGACCATATCAGGTACACCCTAAACACCTTCCCGAGAAATATGTTGTGGGCATCTATGGTAGATGCTTACAAGGTTTCTAGGGACCTTTCTAAAATTAAACTAGACGAATTATTTTCTAAACTTGAATTACATGAGCAGACTAACTGCACCTTAGCTGAGAAAGGCATTGCTTTTGTTGCAGGAAAAACAGGAAAGGTAGCCAAGAAGAAGCCTCAACCTGCACCCGAGTCTGACTCAGACTCAGACTCAGAAGACAGCGAAGGGGATCGACCCAAGCTGGTTCGGCTAGCCCGGGACTACTACAAGGAGCTGAAGCATCAGACCAACAGAAGAAAAGCCAGCCGAAAGAAGGAAGATCCAACCGAACCATCTAAGACCAAATCCAACGTAACCTGCTACGAATGCAACAAGAAGGGACACTACAAATCGGAGTGCCCTAATCTGAAAGAAGCCAAGAAGACAAGAAGGAAGAAGGCCCTTCAAGCAACGTGGGACGAGTCTTCCTCCGAAGAAGAAGAAGAGGCCCCACAATCGAACCTGCTCGCCTTGACTGCTTCGGAAGAAATCGACACCGGATCAGAATCGGAACCGGAAGACGGAAAGCTCACAATTTCGGAAGACGGCAAAATCACTGTAAGTGGTTACTCTAAAGTTGAATTAGCAGAATTAATTGCTTATCTATCTAGTAACTTGGCGAAAGCCAAAATTCGAGTCGAGTCCCTCCGACAGGAAGTAAAACTCCTGAAAGAGGGAGCTGACTCTAGATCTTTGACTGAGAAGGTTCAAGAAGGAACCTCTGCTCAAGTTGAAAAGCTTGAGAAAGAGAACTCCTCCTTGAAAACTCAAGTCAAGGACCTTAGAGCAGCTTTAGAACGATTCACTTCGGGTTCCAAGGGTCTTGACATGATCCTTGGAAAACAGAAGTCCGTTCTAAATCGATCCGGGTTAGGGTATCGAACCAAGGCTAGACAAAGGTCATACTATGCTGTACTGAATCAATCTAGACCCAAAGTTCAGGCATGGGTACCCAAACTTTGCCTGAGCAACCAAGCTGGACCAAACCAGTATTGGATCCCCAAGGACAAGATTCATATCTTGCCTAATCACTACCGTGGCTTTAGTCCAGGGGGAGCCAACTTAAAAACCATTTTTATAGTTAAATAAATTCTTTTTCTTATTGTAAAATTGCATGCTTGCTTGTTTATTTACTTTATGCAATTTACCATGCTTAGACCTAGGACTGGTTAGATTAAGGACCAAAACGATTAACTGAAATTTGAACAACATAGTATTGGGTGGAGGTGAGATGATAGTACGTTAGGGAAGCCATTTTGGCGGAACTAGCCGAAGCTACCGATCCAAGACCCAAACTAGTTAGACCAAAATCTTTCAAGGAGTAACTTGAAGATGAATTTTCAATAAAAGGCTTTGTCAAGGAAAGGGTTGATGATCCAATAAGGCTACGACCAAAGAAGTCCTAGTGCCTCGCCAAGACCTGGAAGCCGATTATTGAAAACCAAATTCACTTTACTATTGTCAGATTTGAATCTAACACAGATTTCAATTAATCCTAGATTCAAACATTTTTTTTAAATTTAAAGCATAATAAATTATTTTTAAAATTAATTTAACTTTTCAAAATTAATCATGGTTTCTCAAAATAAATTTCTTACTTCTACTAAAACCTGTCTCACAAAACCCATAAGGTTAACGTGATTGATAACTCTAGATTGGGTGAGACAGACTAGGTTGTGAAAATCAATTTAGGCTATCCTTAATTCTAATTGGATTCGAATCAACAAACTCTTTATGTGTAGGAACATAAAGATTTGGACCAATGGATGTTGGATAGCGGGTGCTCCAGACACATGACTGGGGACAAATTGAAATTCACCAAACTCAAGTTCAAGAACCTAGGCTCAGTAGCATTTGGCAATAATGCTACACTCAAAGTCATTGGGTCAGGTAACATTGAACTCAAATCTGATTTTGTAATTAAAAAGGTACTTTTGGTTGAAAACTTTAAATTTAACTTGCTTAGTATAAGTCAATTATGTGATACTGGCTATGTAGTTACCTTCACCAACTCTGACTGCCTGATTAGAAATTTGCAAGACTCAGAAGTCATGCTTAAGGGCACTAGGAAAAATAACGTTTACACGATAAATCTACCCCTAGTACCTAAATGCTTCTTAACTCAGTTAGAAGAATCAAACCTCTGGCATAGGAGATTAGGTCACACTAATCTAAGATTAGTTTTAAAAATCACCCAACTTGGTTTAATTAAAGGAATACCAAAAATTAAGAACCATGAAAACATAATATGTGAATCATGTAACCAAGGTAAACAAACCAGGTCTAATCACAAACAAATTCAATCAGATCTAACTCAAATTACACTTGAGCTCCTGCACCTTGACCTATTTGATTCACATGGAGCCAAGTCACTAAGCGGAAACCGGTACTGCTTAGTAATTATAGATGATTACTCTAGGTTTACTTGGGTTAGGTTCCTAAAGACTAAGGATGAAACCCTAAATCTGTTTATTGATTTTTGTAAGATAATTGAAAATCAAAATGATACCAAAATCAAAAGACTTAGGAGTGATCATGGGGGAGAGTTTGAGAATCAAAGGTTCGAGAAATTTTATAGAATAAACGGTACATTCATGAATTCTCATGTCCTAGAACCCCCCAACAAAATGGGATAGTCGAACGGAAAAATAGAACCTATAGGAAGCCGCTAGGACTATGCTCAATGAATTCAACCTAGCTAACCAATTTTGGGCAGAAGCAATTAGTACGGCTTGCTATATCCAAAATAGGGTCCTAATTAACAAACGACATAATAAAACTCCCTATGAATTATACTACCATAGACTTCCAAACCTACATTACCTAAGGGTCTTTGGGTGCAAAGTCCATATCCTAAACACCAAGGACTACCTAGGTAAATTCCAGTCTAAGTCAACCCCAGGGGTCTTTTTAGAATATTCAACAACAAGTAGGGCCTATAGGGTTTACAATAAACAAACTAACAAAATTACAAATCTAATATTTGATGAGGAAATTAATTCAACATCTAATAACCCAGATTTAAATCCATCAAATAATGATCATGAAGATAATGAACAAACTATTGAACCACTGGTTGAACCTCTAAATGAACTAACTATTGAACCAACTACTGAGTCAATTGAACCGATAATTGAACCAACCCGAGTAGTTGAACAAAATACTGAACCGAACCGTCCAGTCAGACCTGAGGCTGAACCAAGTAATAGAAGAACTAAGAAACCCAGACTCAGTCATCCAACTGATCAAATTGTGGGTAATCCAACCTTAGGAGTCAGAACTAGGTCTTTCTATAGAATCTTAGTCAGATCGCACTGATTTCGAAAATTGAACCTAAGACTATAGAGGAAGCCTTACCTGATCCTGATTGGATCATAGCAATGCAAGAAGAGTTAGCCCAATTTGAGAGGAACCAAGTCTGGGAACTAGTACCTAAACCTGAGGGCAAATCCATTATTGACACTAAGTGGGTTTTTAGGAATAAGCTAAATGATCAAGGGGAAATAGTTAGAAATAAAGTCCGCTTAGTAGCTAAAGGGTTCAGTCAAGTCGAAGGGTTGGACTATGACGAAACCTATGCCCCAGTAGCCAGACTTGAGTCTATTAGAATGTTGCTAGCCTTTGCAGCCCATAAAGGATTTAAACTCTACCAAATGGATGTAAAGTCAGCTTTTCTGAATGAGTTTATTAGAGAAGAAGTCTATGTAGGACATCCCCCCAGTTTTGAGGACTTAGAAAAACCTAACTATGTGTACAGACTCAATAAGGCACTATACGGACTAAAACAAGCACCTAGGGCATGGTATGAACGCCTATCAACCTACCTCATTTCTAAGGAATTTAACCAAGGATAAATTGACTCAACTCTTTTTGTTAAGACCTTAGAAAAAGATATTTTTATTGCCCAAATCTATGTTGACGATATAATTTTTGGATCCACCAACTCAAATTTCTTAAAAGAATTTGTAAAAATAATGAAAAACGAATTCGAAATGAGCTTAGTTGGTGAGCTCAACTTCTTTTTAGGTTTACAAATTAAGCAAACTAGGGATGGAAATTATGTCCATCAATCCAAATATGCTAAGGAGTTAATAAAGAAATTTAAAATGGATAACTCTAAAAGCATAAGTACCCTGATGGCCACAAATGTAAAAATAGATAGTGACCCTGATGGTAAACCAGTAGACCTTAAACTATATAGAAGTATAATTGGTAGTCTACTTTACCTTATAGCTAGCAGACCTGATATCCTCTTTGATGTAGGAATGTGTGCTAGATACCAAACCTGTGCTAAGGAAACACACTTAGCAGCCCTAAAAAGAATACTTAGATACATCAAGGGCACCCTAAATGTAGGGATTTGGTATCCTAGGACCTCAACTTTTGACCTGTCAGGATACTCGAATTCTGACTATGCTGGTTGCAAACTAGATAGAAAGAGTACAAGTGGAAGCTGCCAACTTTTAGGAAACAGTCTAGTAAGTTGGTGCAGCAGAAAGCAACACTGCGTAGCTCTATCCACAACCGAAGCTGAGTATGTTGCTTTAGGAGAATGTGTAGCACAACTCTTATGGATGATACACACTCTTAAGGACTTCCAGCTTGACTACACCCAAACCCAAGTCTACATTGATAATATAAGTTCAATTAATCTAACTAAGAACCCAATCCAACACTCTAGAACTAATCACATAGAAGTTAAACACCACTTCGTAAGAGATCATGTAGCCAGGGGTGAGATAGTCCTTAAGCATGTAGACTCAAAAGCTAACTTAGCTGATATATTCACCAAACCCTTACCTGAGTTAGAATTCAGCTTACTAAGAAGGCAGTTAGGGTTATGCTTGATAGAATATGACTACTTTACTTATGCTTCTTTTCAAAAACTGGTTTATTTTTATTTAATTTGCAAAATCACTTTTTTTATTTATTTAAAATGATTTTCCGACTTAGTTTTTTTTAAAACTTACCCCCTTCAAAACTAGGGTTTTTTCGCAAATGGACTTAGCCTAGGCCCTAACCCTAGAACTGCATGCACCTATAGATCTAGTAGCCAGCATCTCACAAGCACTGTAGGGCACTTTTGTTTGATAACCTAGACTGGGTTGAGATGCTTAGGTCTATGCCTTGATTCAAAATGCTTTAAGTCAGTGCATCTGCAGTAATTGGGGTGATAAATACCAATTAAACAGTAATCAAGTTAAGTGTCAAGCTTAGAAAATCTAACTTGATCAGATCACTTAACTTGACTAACCCTAGCAAAAGCTACTATTTATAACAGTTAGTAAGTAACTAACTGGGTTAGACAGGACCCGAAAGTGCAAATTCAAATTGATTTGGTCTAGTTTAAACTTAAAATTGGTTCAGTACAACATCTTACTTTGATTACTCATTTTTCTTGCTATATTTTTTTTGATATATGGCAAAGGGGGAGAGATTGGAAAGGAGAGAAAAGAAGGTTTTAAATTTTTTTTAATTAAAGAGATTGGAAAGGAGAGAAAAGAAGGTTTTAAATTTTCTTTCAATTAAATTTCAAATTTCAAAAACTTTCATCTCCTTTTTCAAAAAGTAAAGTTCTATAAGAAATTAAGTTCTTTTTGAAAGTCAATTTTTTTAATTATTCTAAGTACTTACTCAAAATATTTTTTCTGGAAAATTTTTCTAAATTATAAACTCAAAATTTTGCTTGAAATTTTTTCTAAGTATTAAAACGGCTTGAAAATTTTCTAAGTATTAAAACTTCAAAATCGGTGTAGAAAATTTTCTAAAGTGCAAAAACAAATTATTTTTGAAAATTATTTTTATGTACTTAACTCAAAAGTGTTTTCGACACTATTTTTAAGTACTTACTCTAAAATTTTTCTGGTAGAAAATTTTCTAAGTGTGTTGAAAATTTTCTAAGTGCTAAATATGTTGAAAAATTTTCTAAGTGCCCAACTCAAAATATCTTGAAAATTTTTTTCTCTAAGAATCCCGTTTTGAAAATTTTCTAAGTATTGAAAATCTGAAAAACTTTTTCAACAAAGACTTAGAAACTTTTTCAAAAACACCACGAATGTTTGAAAAACTCAGGGGGAGATTTCTTCCAGGGGGAGGAAATTAAAATTGATACTTTACCCATTCTTCTGTTATTTAACTTAACTTTTTGAACCGGGTTGCCATAAATCAAAAAGGGGGAGATTGTTGGTGCAGGCAGCACCTAAGTCAAACATGGGTTTTGATAATGGCAAAGGGTTCAAGAGTTAAGATGTTATTGTGTTCTAATTTTGTTTACTAAGTGTGCAGGAAGAAGCCCTAGGTACACTAGGCAAGAAGTCCTGGCAAAGGGCTGGGCAAAGAAGTCCTGGTCAAGGACTGGGCAAGAAGACCTGACCGGAAGTCAGGCAAAGAAGTCCTGGTCGAGGACTGGGCACGAAGTCCTGGCAAGGGGCTGGGCACCGAAAACCTGACCGAAAGTTGGGCACGAAGACCTGGTCAGGTGGATCGGGCAAAAGTCCAACCGGAGGAGCCGGTTGGCAAAAGGTAAACTCTCCTGAGAGGAGTAGGTGAGGACGCGTTCCCCGTCGAGGGAACAGTAGGTGTCGGTTCGACCTAGGGTTCCATTTGGGAGACCCGAAGTCAGAACCAAGACAGCTACGGCTGTAATTACTACTTATCATGTTTTTGGGACTAACCTTATTTGCAAGGTCGAAGGACTGATCGTCTGCAAGTGAAGGTTCTTCACTGGGCCTAGGCGCTCGAATGGAGTCAGGCGCCCGTAAGGATACGGGCGCCCAAGGGTGAAGGCAAAAACCAAAAACCAGCTGTGAAGCCACTGAACCAAGGCGGATCAGGCGCCCGTGAGCTCACGGGCGCCCCTATCAGCTCAGGCGCCCAAGAGGGGAGGATAAGCGCTGACCGAGCCCGTGGATAAGGATTTCTGGATTGAAGGGCACGTGTCAGGCGCCCCCAACCCATCAGGCACCCGATGGAGTACTATAAAAGGGGCTCGACCCCAAGGCATCAAAAACACAGTTTTCATACGCTCTAAAGCTTTTCGTTCAAACGCTACACCCCAGCAAACTCCGATTTCGAGATTCCAGCGCCGACGACATCCCTCTGCTCCAAAATACGATCTACATCGGATGTCGGTAACGAAAAGTGTAATTAGTTTCATTTACTGCAATATTTTTGTACTCAAATTGTAAACTGTTTTTGCGCGATTATAGTATTACCCAAAGTAAACGGTCAAGGATCGTGGGCCTTGGAGTAGGAGCTGACCGCGACTTCGTACCAAGTAAAAATCTTGTGTTTCGGTGTGATTGTTTTATTTCCGCTGCGCATTTTCTCTTTCCTTAATCCGAAAAAGATTTTAATGATATTCACCCTCCCCCTCTATCATTTTTCTCGATCCAACACCGCCTACCACAGGCCGCATGGCATGGTCGTGCGACCCTTTCCCAAGCGGCCGCACAACACGAGCATGTGACATCGCATGGGTCATGCCGCCTCCACCGCACCCTGCATGGCATGCCGTACATGATCACACAACTAGTACCACGGGCCGTCTCGCCTCCACCGCACCCTGCAAGACACCGCCTTGCGAGGTCTCAAGGCCCATGGCATGGGCCAGGCCGTCTCTACCACACCTCGCACTGCACGGTTGTACGGGGTTGGACGACACGACTATGAGAGGTCACACAGGCCTGGGCCATGTGCCTCCCAATAAAAGGGGAACCCTCACTTGAAGGGGGATCTTTGTGTTGGTGCAGGCAGCACCTAAGTCAAACCTGGGTTTTGATAATGGCAAAGGATTCATGACTTAAGATGTTATTTTGGTCTAATGTGTGCAGAAAGAAGTCTTGGCGAAGGGCTGCTAGGCACCTGGCGAAGGATTGCTAGGCATCAAAGACCTGGCGAAGGGCTGCAAGGCACCTGGCGAAGGACTGCTAGGCATCAAAGATCTGGCGAACGACTGCTAGGCATTGAAGACCTGGCGAAGGGCTGCTAAGCACCTGGCGAAGGGCTGCTAGGCATTGAAGACCCGACGAAGGGCTGCTAGGCATCTGGCGAAGGGCTGTTGGGCAAAAGTCCAACCGGAGGAGCCGGTTGGCAAAAAGGTAAACTCTCCTAGAGGAGTAGGTGAGGACGTGTTCCCCATCGAGGGAACAGTAGGCATCGGTTCGACCTAGGGTTTCATTTGGGAGACCCGATGTCAGAACCAAGACAGCTACGGCTGTAAAAACTAACTAATATTCTTGCCTTATTTGTGTTGGTACTAACCTTGAATGTAGGGACCGAAGGAGTGTGTTTCTGTAGCTCAGAACACCCCAAAGGAGAGGGGTACGCAGCTGGGCCAGGTGCCCGGGAGGGCCCGGGCGCCCAAGGTCAAAGCCAAACAGCAGTAAAGCAAGAAGCGCTTCCAATCAACACTAGGCTAGGCACCCGGGAGGACCCGGGCGCCCAAGGTCAAAGCCAAACAGTAGTAAATCAAGAAGCGCTTCGAATCAACACTAGGTTAGGCGCCCGGGAGGTCCCGGGCGCCAAGGTCAAAGCCAAAGATGAGTCGAAGCAAAATTAGCCACGAAGCCAGCGGACCCAGTCAACCTGGGTGCCCGGGAGGTCCCGGGCGCCCCAGTCAGCTCCAAAGCTGATTCGACGGGGATAAGCGCTGACCAAGCTTTGGATAGAGGTTCTCGGATCCGAAGGCACGTGTCAGGCGCCCCCGACGTCCCAGGCGCCCCAGGAGCACTATAAAAGGGGCTCGACCCCTAAGGCTTCAACAACACTTTTGCTAACTCCTCCAAGCTTTTCGTTCAAGCGCTCTGCTCCGGAAAACTCCATTCTCGACATTCCAGCGCCGACGACGACCCTCTGCTCTGAAGTACGATCCGCATCAGGGCGTCGGTAATGAAAAGTGTAATTCATTTACTTACTGCACTATTCTTGTATTAAATCTGTAAACCTTTACGTGAATATAGAATTGCCCGCAGTAAATGGTCAAGGACCGTGGGCCTTGGAGTAGGAGCCGACCGCGACTCCGAACCAAGTAAAATTACTTGTGTTCTTTGTGTGTTTTAATTCCACTGCGTTTTCTCTTTCCTATCTGAAAAAGTTTTCACGATATTCACCCCCCCTCTATCGTGTTTCTCGATCCAACACTTTGTTGGATTTGGGATGGCTAGAGAGGGGGGGGGTGTGAATAGCCAGCCACCAAAAACTCGCTTCTTTTCTTTCTGCACTCAGATTAGCAGCGGAAACACAAAACAGACAGAAAGAAAACTAAACAGAAATGAACACCAGAATTTACAAGGTTCGGGGATAACTTGCCCCTACTCCTTGGTGTATCCGTGAGGTGGGCGATCCCTTGATCGTCGGCAGATCAAGCCCTGGAGCGACTTCGGCTAAAATCTTCTCCTTCTCGGTGGAGTAACCTCTCCACAATCGTCTCAAAAGAATAACAAGTTAACCACTGGAGACTCGAGAAGAAACTTACAGAACGGATGTGTAGGACCGGTGCCGTCGATAGAGGGGGGGGGTGAATATCGACCAAAAGAAACTCGCCGTAACTTTGTCGTTCGTAGACTTTTTGGTTCGTTCTAAAGGGCGTATTAGTAGCAGCGGGAAAACACTAGAAATAACGAACAGAACAAACGACAACACAGATTGCACGTGGAATTTTTTACTTGGTTCCCGACCCCCCAAGGTCAGTACATCCAAGGTCTATGCACGGGAATGCCCATCCACTAATGGTCTCCTTTCCGGACTTTTCGAAGGCGGAGAAACCCATCTCACAGTGCATTAATTACAATAAAAAATATAGTAAATTAAGTGCAGAATAATAAAAGCAAATCGAACAAACAAGATTTGAAACTCGACCGATCTGGACCTCCGAAGTGCCGCGCACTTCCTCCTGGAGCCTCCCGGTCACAGAGCTTCGTCGTTAGCACTTTGTCGTCACTTGGGAAGCTTAGAATGAGTCTTGGAAGTTATGTCTTGAGCCTTGGGGTCGAAGCCCCTTTTATAGGCTTCATTGGGGCGCCTGTGATCACCGGGGTGCCTGAATGGGCTTGGTCAAACTTTATCTCCGTGTTGAACTTGCCGCAGCAGATAAGGCCTCTGACTAGGGCGCCCTGGACCTCCCAGGTGCCTGAATGAACCCAGTCAAAGCTTATCTCTGCTTCGAACTCGCAGCAGCAAATACAGCTTTGAACCAGGGCACTTGTATTGATGGGGGCGCCTGAATGAAGACTGGTTTGCCTTCTTTTGATGGGGCCGCCCCTGTTGATGGGGGCGCCTAGCTCCATTAGGGTGCCCCCTTCAATGGGGGCGCCTAGCTGGCTAGCTTCCTGCTTCGTTTCCCTGCTTTGTCTTCCATTCTAGGTACCTGCAAGATACACAAATACAAAGCAAATACACACACAATCTTAACCTTAAGGACTTCGTTCTAACTTCGGATTTCCACGAAACCCTAGGTCGAACCGACGCAAGTTCCCACCCCGGGAACGCGCCTTTAACCTACACCTCTCAGGAGACGATTGCCACCCAGTCCATTCGGGCGGACTTTAGCTTAGCCTTCGATACTCTCGGATCTCAAGACGTCCAATCCTCGACCCATCTCTCATCCTTAGTCATCGCTCAGCTAAGTTGCTCAATCCGTCGGACCAAGACTTCGTGCCCAAACCCTAGGTCCAGGACTTCGGTGCCCAACCCTCAGCCAGGACTTTATGCCCAATTCCTCGAACCAGGTCTTCGGTGCCCAACCCTCGATCAGGACTTAGTGCCCAATTCCTCGAACCAGGTCTTCGTGCCCAACCCTCGGTCAGGTCTTAGGTGTCCAGCCCTCGGTCAGGACTTAGTGCCCAATCCATGATCAGGACTTAGTGCCCAATTCTTCGAACCAGGACTTCGTGCCTAGGTTAACTAGGACTTTAGTTCACCTTGGTCCAGTTTTCTTCATTCACCCTTCCCTTATTCAATGTATCACTGACTTAAGTATATTGTCAAACATTAAAACATTTAGAGGAGGACATTACTAATGCAACTTGCACCAACAATCTCCCCCTTTTTGATGTTTGACAATATCTTAAGTTAGATTGGCTGAAAGGGCTAAATTACTATCCTTGGGATCAAAAGAAAAAAAATAAAAAATTGATCTAAGTTTTGAAAATACATTTTGATCTTTGGGAGAAAAATATTTTCTAACATAGGCTCACTCTCCCCTTTTTAAAAAAACATTTTGATTTTTTGATTTTCATTGATCCTTCTGGAAGTTTACAAAAATTTTCTAACTTGAGCGCACCTCTCCCCCTTTGTCATACATCAAAAATCACCAAACATACTTGCGCCAACAATGAAAATATTTGGTTCTTTTTGAAAATACTTAGTATAAATTTTTGAAGCATAGCAACAATGAAAATACTTAGAAATATTTTGAACTTTTAGTATAATATGATAAATTTTAAACAAACGCACTTATAAAAGATTATGCAATTAAAACATGTTATGCATTTTGCACAAAAAAAAATTTGTACTTTGGAAAATATTATGCACTTTACAAAAATATTAGTATTTTGAAAGAAATTTTACACTTTTTGAGAAAATACTAGTATATTTGATAGATGTTTGGCACTTTTCGAAAAATACAATACTTTTGGAAAATGTATAACTTTTGAAAAGAGAAAAAAGCAAGTACTTTTGAGAAATATTATGATCTTTGAAAAATACAAGTACATTTGAAAAATATTATGATCTTTGAAAAATTAAGTACTTTTTGAACAATTTTGAAAAGTATAAGTACTTTTGAAAAATATTAGAATTTTTTAAAAGTATAAGTACTTTTTGAAAAATTTTGTTTTTAAAGCATAATATTTTACTTGACTTGGTTTCTTTTCCAATCTGACACAATCCTAGGAAACCTTGTTGACTACAAGGATATTTTCCTAAGTGTCCTGGAATTTCTCCAACTCAAGTAAATATTATTTCCAATAAAAAAAGTGTTTTGAAAATGATAGAGATTGAAAGTGATAGAGAGAAAAAAAATAGTATTTTTAAAAAAAATTATGTTTTCAAAGCCTGCGGATAAGAGATCGCGCAGGAGAGGCCACGTGTAGGCGCCCCCATCAACACAGGCGCCCGAATGAAGCCTATAAAAGGGGTTTCGACCCCAAGGCTCAGGACACAACTTCAAAGATCCATTCTAAGCTTTTTGACTGATGACAAAGCGCTAAAGACGAGGCTCTATGACCGGGAGGCTCCAGGAGGAAGTGCGCGACACTTCGGAGGTCCAGATCGGCCGAGTCTTCAACAATTTTGTTGTGGTTTGCTTTTATTATTCCGCACTGAATTTCCTATATTTTTTATTGTAATTATTGCACTGTAAGACGGGTTTCTCCACCTCCGGAAAGTCCGGAAAGGAGACCAATAGTGGACGAGCGTTCCCGTGCTTAGGCCTTGGATGTACTAACCCTGGGGGCTTGGGAACCAAGTAAATTCCGTGTGCAATCTGTCATTTGTTTTGTTCATTATTTCTATTGTTTTTCCGCTGCTACTAACTCTGTATCTAGAACGAACGTTCGAAAGTTTACGACAAGGTTCCGAAGATTTTTAACGGTCGATATTCACCCCCCCTCTATTGACGACACCGGTCCTATAATTGGTATCAGAACCAGATCGCTCTTCACCGGACTAACCGCCGACGGAGCAAAGATGCCAGGAGTTGAGGGGGAGCCCAGGGGTGAATCAGGTAT
The DNA here is from genome assembly GCA_024364735.1 of Boesenbergia rotunda. Taxonomy (NCBI): domain Eukaryota; kingdom Viridiplantae; phylum Streptophyta; class Magnoliopsida; order Zingiberales; family Zingiberaceae; genus Boesenbergia; species Boesenbergia rotunda. The sequence goes on along the minus strand of JAGFNQ010004260.1, from coordinate 57,181 downwards.
AATTTTTTTTTAAAATGCCTGTTTTTAAGTTCCATATTATATGCTTCACGTGCAGGGAGAGAGGACACTATAAAAATCAGTGTCCTACTCGTAAGACTCGTTCTTCATCGGCGACGAAAGTCGTACCAGCACCAGGAGGCCGGAGGAACAAAGATCACATCAAATGTTTCAAGTGCGAAAGATACGGACATTACAAAAATAAGTGTCCAGCAAAGGTACGTAAAATTTACGTTCCGAAAAAGTTTCAATTTCCTGCACTATCGTATGGTAATTTTTCTGAAAAACTAGAATTATTACATAATAATCTCAATATCATGCATGATCAACTAGAAAATGTAGACAATAATGAATTATCAAAAATTAATTCTTTAATTGTCAATATCAATGAATTAATTTGTAAAATTAACTCTGAATTTCCTGAAGATAATTTAGAAATTAAATTTGACAATTTTAGAGATAATTTAGAAATTAATTCTGAATTTCCTGGAAATAATTTAGAAATTAAATCTGATAATTTTAGAGATAATTTAGAAATTAAATCTGATAATTCTGAAGATAATTTAGAAATTAAATCTGACAATTCTCAAGATAATCCTAAAATTATTGAAATTATTTCTGAGGATAAGAATGATTTTGTTGAAAATATTCTTGAGGATATAGATGAGATTATTTCTGAAAATCTTAAGGAAAATATTGAAAATATTTCTGAGGATAAAGATGATTTTTCTAAAAATATTTCTGAGAATAATGAAGATAATTTTGAAGATAGTAGAGATAAAGTCTCCTTAGATAACAATTTAATTATTCTTGATAATCCTGAAATATTAACTAGTGGCCCATATTACTCTACCTATTATGAAGATATAAAAGAAGATAATCATGATGATGAGGATGTGGAGGAAATTGAAATTAATGCTATAGTTAATAAAATTTACAAATATTCAGACAAATCAGAATTGTTAGAAAGACTTGTAAAAATAAATAGAGAAGAAATAGTGGATGAGTCAAAATTTTCAAAATAATGAAAATTATGAACTTAAACACACAACTATTAATTAATCATTTCAACCTTAATTATCCAAGTTTTAATTAATTCAAAATTCAATTAATCTTTAATTAATTCTTAATTAATTTTAATTTCAATTAATCTTTAATTAATTGGAAGCTCAATGAATCTTTAATTAATTCTTAATTAATTTTAATTCAATTAATCTTTAATTAATTTAAAGTTCAATGAATCTTTAATTAATTCTTAATTAATTTTAATTCAATTAATCTTTAATTATTCAAAATTCAATTAATTCAAATTCAATCAATCTTCAATTAATTTTGATTCAATTAATTTTAATCAATTTTAATTCAATTAATTCTTAGTTAATCCAACTTCAATTAATTCTTAATTCAACTTTAATTAATTCATAATTAACTTAAATCCAATAAATTCTTAAATAACTTAAACTCAATTTAAATAAAATCTTACCCAAACTGCAACAATTAAATTAATAATATCAAATATGTCAAAGTGGATTGACATATTCGCGGGTTCACATGACATGTATCAAATCGAGAATTTGATACACTATTAGAAACTTAAATAAAATTATTTGAATTGTTTGACTCATGCATAACTGTCATGTCATGCATCTGCTATTCTTTTTTAATATGTGTCATATCATTCATGTTTAATTTTATGCATGATTTAGAACGGCTATAGGAAAAAGATTAATTGAAACTTGGATCAACCTAGTATTTGGTGGAGGTGAGATGATAGTACGTTAGGGAAACCCTTCTAATAAGGTCAAGTATATACTACTTGGTCTGTTTAGTCTGGTGGAACTAGCCGAAGCTACCGATCCAAAACCTAAGCTAGTTAGACCAATATTTTTCAAGAAGTAATTTGAAAATTAATTTTCGATAAAAGGCTTTGTCAAGGAAAGGGTTGATGATCCAACAATGCTACGGCCAAAGAAGGCCTTGTGCCTCGCCAAGACCTGGAAGCCGATTACCGAAAATCAAATTCACTTTGCTATTGGATAAATTTGAATCTAACACAAGTTTCAATTAAATCTTAGATTAACAATAAATTAAGAAAAATAATTCAAGCATCTCACAATACACCTATAAGGTAATCATGCTTGCTGTATTGAGACATCTAAAATGGGTGAGATGTTAAGGACTAATAACTTGAAGAATATTTTTCAAAACTGTTTTCAAAATTCTTAGAATATTTTTCTAAAAATATATTTTCAAAATAGTGCTTCAACATAATAATATTTTTATGGAATTCATGCTTGTCTGGTTGATTATATATGATAAATTTTCAAAATTATATATTTTTGAAAATTGTTTGAATCACACAATTAGACACAAGCCTCTTAGGACAACACTAAAGTTCCCTAAGGCACTTAGATAGAGTCAAACGGTGTCAGGTACAGGGGGAGTGGGTTATTCTTTTAAAATGATTTTCGAAAACTGTGCTTTAAATACTATTACTTATGTTTTTCGAAAACTATGTCTGACAAATTACCTTCATTTCAAAATATGTTTCGAAATTTCAAAATACATTCTAAAATTGTGCTATGTCTCATTTGATTTTGATAAACCTTAAAGACACAGAGGAAGATCCACTTCATGATCTATAAGGACTCCTTGGATGTGTCAAATTTAGGGGGAGTCTGAGTCAAAAGAAGAATTCCTGAAAAGTTTTTTTGGTAATTATTTGGTTTGAAATTATTAGATAATTTCTTTGATCTGAACTAATCCCTAAAGACTTAGAGGAAGAGTACTTGTGGTCAACAAGCTTCCTAGGACTGGGTCAAGTTTAGGGGGAGGTCAAATTAAAAGAATTATTGAATATTTCAAGGTGATATGTTTTCATCCACGGTATTTTCAAATCCTTCTGAAAACATAAGTAATTTCCTTTCAAATACTATCATTTTAATAATTGTTCTTTAAAAATATTATTTTAAAAAATTTATCTTGTTTTAATCAATTTGAAATAATATTTTTCTTGAGTTTGGAAAATTTTCCAGGACACTTAGGAAAATGTCCTTGTAGCTAACAAGGTTTCCTAGGATTGTGTCAGACTGGGAAGATAAACCAAGTCAAGTAAAATATTGTATCTTCAAAAGTTCGTACATTTTTCAAAATGTACTTGCATATATTTTCAAAGTACTATCATTTTTTTTTGGCTTATCAAAATTCAGTTTGGAAATAGTACTTACTTGAATTTGGGGAATTTTCCAGGACACTTAGGAAAATATCCTTGTAGTCAACAAGTTTTCCTAAGATTGTGTCAGACTGGAAAAGAAACCAAGTCAAGTAAAATATTATGTTTTAAATTTTAATATTTTTCAAAAGTACTTGCAAAATATTCAAAATATTTTTCAAAATGTTTCCAAAAAGGCACCAATGTTCAAATATTTTTATAAGTGCAAATTGTTTTGGAAATTTTTTTTTCTAATTAAAAGTTTTTCTATGTCTATAGTTTTCTAAGTGCAAAAATTTTCGAAGTTCAAAATGTGTTCCATCAAATACACAATATTTTTCCAATACCTTTCCAAGTATATTTTTGGTTGCAAGTTAAGTTTTATGCTATGCTAAGTATTTTCACAAAGAACCAAATGTTTCCATTGTTGGTGCAAGTATTTTTGTTTTTTTTTATATATGACAAAGGGGGAGAGATGCGCCTTAAGTTAGAAATAAATTTTTATTCTCTCTTACCAAAGGATCAAAAAATCAAAATATTTTTTAAAAAGGGGGGAGAGTGAGTGGAAGTTAGAAGTTTTCCGCAAAAGATCAAAAATGGGTTCTCAAAACTTTTTTTTCTTTTATCCTAAGGAGTAAAATTTAGTGCCTTCAACCAATCTAACTTAATATATTGTCAAACATCAAAAAGAGGGAGATTGTTGGTGCAAGTTGCATCAGTGATGTCCTCCTTCAAGTGTTTTAATGTTTGACAATATACTTAAGTCAGTGATACATTGAACAAGGGAAGGGTGAGCAAAGGAAGAGTACCAAAGTGAAAGAAAGTCCTAGTAAACCTAAGTAATAAGTCCTGGTTTAAAGAATTGGGCACTAAGTCCTGATCATGGATTGGGCACTAAGTCCTGGCAAAGGGCTGGGCACCGAAGACCTGGTTCGAGGAATTGGGCACGAAGACCTGGCCGAGGGTTGGGCATGAAGACCTGACCGAGGGTTGGGCACCGAAGTCCTGGACTTAGGGTTTGGGCACGAAGTCTTGGTCCGAGGGACTGAGCAACTTAGTTGAGCGATGACTAAGGACAGAAGTAGAGATTGGTCAGGGTTCGGACATCTCGAGATCCGAGAGTATCGGAGGCTAAGCAAAAGTCCACCCGAAGGACCGGGTGGCAACCGTCTCCTGAGAGGAGTAGGTGAAAGGCGCGTTCCCGGGGGTGGGAACTTGTGTCGGTTCGACCTAGGGTTTCGTAGAAATCTGAAGTCAGAACCAAGACAGCTTAGGCTGTAAATAAAGGCTAATATGTTTTGCTTCTTTATTTTGGAACTAACCTTGATTGCAAGGATCGAAGGACTGGTTTTCTGCAGCTAGGCGCCTCAATAGAGTGAGGCACCTTACTGGGGTTTGGCGCCCGGATGCATACGGGCGCCCAAGTGCAAAGGCAAAACAGAAGCAAGCAAAGCAAATATCCACGATGACTCTAGACTGAGTTAGCTCAAGCGCCCGTGAGGTCACGGGCGCCCCCATCAGCTCAGGCGCCCCTATGAGATGGATAAGCGCTGACCGAGCCTGCGGATAAGAGATCGCACAGGAGAGGCCACGTGTAGGCGCCCCATCAACACAGGCGCTAAAATGAAGCCTATAAAAGGGGCTTCGACCCCAAGGCTCAGGACACAACTTCCAAGATCCATTCTGAGCTTTCTGACTGACGACAAAGCGCTAAAGACGAGTCTCTACGACCGGGAGGCTCCAGGAGGAAGTGCGCGGCACTTCGGAGGTCCAGATCGGCCGAGTCTTCGACCATTTTGTTGTGGTTTGCTTTTATTATTCTACACTAAATTTCCTATATTGTTATTGTAATTATTGCACTGTAAGATGGGTTTCTCCACCTCCGGAAAATTCGGAAAGGAGACCAATAGTGGACGGGCGTTCCTGTGCTTAGGCCTTGGATGTACTGACCCTGGGGGGTTGGGAACCAAGTAAATCCCGTGTGCAATCTGTCGTTTGTTTTGTTCCTTATTTCTATTGTTTTTCCGCTGCTACTAAGTCTGTATCTAGAACGAACGTTCGAAAGTTTACGACAAGGTTCTGAAGATTTTTAATGGTCGATATTCACCCCCCCTCTATCAACGGCACCAGTCCTACAAGTTTGTCCTGATCGAGCAGAGATGGCCCTTCCCGATCGGGGGTATCCACCCTTCCTGATCAGGAGCACCTATCCAAGCCGTGTCAGTCGGGCAAAAGGCCCTCACCCCTCTTATAGTTCAGCAATACCCTATTATGCTCAACCAAGCAAGGAAGATGCCTCATTAAACTTTTTCTGACCGGGAGTTACTCATAACTATTTGAATGAGTCCATGTGGAAACCCTTATGTCACCTACTGAGCTCTTATGCCACAAGGTAGCCTGCGATTGCCCTCCCGATCACAAGACCCCCCTCAAGTCCAATCAAAGGAAGTTAGTCTAACTGATTGGACCAGCGGTTAAGATAACATGAGAAGGCCACATTAGCGGGTCAAAAGAATTGAAAAGGCATTGAATCCACCCTAACAACATATTATGCCAAAGATTGGAAATGATTCTAGCATTAAATGTGACACATGCCAAAAAGGTATGATCAACTGTTAGGGTTTAGCTGTCAATCATCCGTAATTATGCATGATTTACCTTAACGCGCCTTAATGATGAGTACCGAACATTAATGGTAGGGGAGAGAGAAAGACACTTGTGTCAAACGGACATCTGATAAGTAGCCTACACGTAGTGTCCATCATTATCCAAGAGGAATTCTTGCATCAATCATCTAAATCGCCGCCTACCCTACGCCCATACTTCAGTAGGCCGACGAGTGACTTGCGGCGCAAGCTAAATTTCCGCCTTGGTCAACTCACTGCGATCCACAAGATAGTTGAAATTACCACTCCGGGTGAATCACGTGTCACCCATCCAATGACCTAACATCTAGGGTAAACCCCATCAATTAGCCAGATGAGGAGTGCTCACCGCACTTTGCTTTGTGACCTCCCCTTTCATGTTTTTCCCCTCATCTCTTCACGCTCAAGCACTTCTCCAGCTTGCTGACCAGCCCCCAATTCCCTTTCGTAAATTTTTCTTTCTTTGTAATCCATAGCTTCTGAATCCATGTTCCTATCCCATTGGTATGAGACCCTCTCTTCTAAGGTAAAGAGAGAGAACATCCTGAATTTTCAATTTGAGTACGGGATCATTGGAGACTATAGGATTATAGTATCCCAAGGCGACCATGTCTAGTGTGCCCCACCCCCAGGGTTCCACACCTTCTTCCTAGGCCAAGTAGAATATGAACATAGGTTTCTAATCCCTTCCTTTTCCAGAAAATATCGAGGTATTTCAGAATCCCTCTTCATCAAATGTCTCCTAACGCCTTCTCCCATATGAGTGGTGTAAACATTATTTTTAAGTTGTATGATTTCCCTTTGACCCCTTTATTCTTCCATTACTTCTTTCATCCTAAGCAAGCTAGTTTAGGATCTTTTTACTTCATGGCTCGATCGAACCTGAAGTTCCTAAGTCGATTGCCCTCTTCCAACAAGGGATGGAAAGATCGGTTCATCTACATAAGTCTTCCTGAGCAACTCAACTACCCGATTAGGTGGATAATTGATATGCCGACTCCTCCCAACCTCAGAAAGTACCAAAAGAGACCGGGTTTCCTTAGGGCCCAAGCAATTCTGGCTGGCATGGATTACAACGCCCCCGACTCATCCGCATTGACGATTTACTCTACCGAGTGGTCATAGTCCCAACGCTGCCATGCTAGAGCTAGATCATGGTAAGAATTTTTTTCTTTTTAACACTCATCAATACTAACTGATGATTTCCTTGTATGCTACAGAAGAAACGATGTTGAACGTCTTCATCACCAAGCTCATGAAATGGGATAAAGCCAATCTAGCAGCATTGCTACAACCTGAAGACTTTGAAGAGTGTGATGGAGATGAGAGTGAAGACGACCTACCTCCCGCTTGGGAGCCCATGGCTACTGGCTATACCGCGGATAACTCGGTAGGTGAGTCCAACTGAGCTACTAAAGACCAAAGATCTCCAAGTCTATCGCCTATCACAAAAGAACCAAAAGAGGATCAACTGGCTAGCGTTGTGCCATACGTCGAATCGAGACCATCGAAGCTGCTCCTATAGAAAGAAAGCCTAGCCGGTGCTCCACAAGAGGCAAAAGAAATGCATGTTCAAGAAGGCCTCTAAGAGGGTTAAAGGCGCACCCATAAAGACCTCTAGGCTGGGCGAGAACACACCATTAGCCCCAGAAGATGCAGACATACCGTGCCTGACAACCAATTAACTACACCTCCCACAACCACAGCCACTCAGACCCCAAGTCCTCATCCCCCAACTAGAAAAGCTCGAGCGCCCCCTCCCCCCTTCAGCCGGGAAGCCTATTGGAGAAGTTTCACATGGGGGAATACGCCGAGAAGCTAAGGCAGGAGACTACACTGGAAGTGAACTCCAGACTTAGCAGCTCCATGCTAAAGGTAAAATCGCATCCCTTCTTTTCTTAGTTAGACAATTTCTGAAAGTCGTAATCATACAAGCCTAGACTGAGCACCTAGAGATGTCAGCCTGAGTTCCCCTACTGGTTTGCCAACTCGAGATAGCTGAGAAAAGAATCACCGAGATGGAGGCTCAGATCTCGACGCAGGCAACCCAAGAAGCTAAAGCGGAACCGGCCCGAGTTTGAGAAGAAGCCCATCTCCATGCCTAGTTGACCAGTAAATTTAGAGAGAAATTGGAACAGACCTTGGGTACCATACAAGCCTTGGAGCATAATATGAAGACCATGAAGAAGAAAGAAGATAAGATGTACACAGAGCAAATTACCCCTCTGATTCTTGATAACGAGTGTTTGATAACCAAGGTTGAGCAACATGAAAATTATATGGCCGACCAAGACATCGCACTGCAAGCAGCTGCAGACCAGCGGTCGAACGAACAGGCCAAGCGACAATGAAAGGAGGAGGTACTTGTTGTAATCAAAGAACAGCCTCAAGAAGCATTGTATGCTCGGGATGCAGCGACTGCTCTCCTAGACAAGTTGAAGGCTGACCAAGAGAGGGCCATTAATGACCTAGAGCCCTATCAGGCCAATGAAGACACTCGACGCCAAACCTTCAAATAGGAATTCATGCACTCGCAAGAATACCATGATTTATTGGGCACCTAGATAATCAAGTGAATGATACAAGGCTTGGAGGGTGCAATTAAGCAGATCGGCAAGGCTAAGGTTCTAAAGCAAAAAACTGACATGAGTTTTCTTTGTTGGTGCCGGAAGCACCAAGATCAAACCTGAATTTTGATAATAGCAAAGGGTTCATATGTTAAGGTTATCTCGTGATCTAATGAAGTTGTTTAAGTGTGAAGGAAAAGTCCTAGGTCAACTAGGCACGAAGTCCTGATTCAAGGAATTGGGCAATAAGTCATGGCCGAGGACTGGGCACCTAAGTCCTGACCAAGTGTTGGGCAATAAGTCCTAGTCGCGGACTGGACACGAAGTCCTGATTCAAGGAATTGGGCAATAAGTCATGGCCGAGGACTGGGCAGCATAAGTACCCCCATGGCCACCAATATAAAAATAGATAGTGACCCTGATGGTAAACCAATAGACCTTAAACTCTATAGAAGTATGATTGGAAGTCTACTGTACCTTACAGCAAGCAGACCTGACATCCTTTTTGCTATAGGAATGTGTGCTAGATACCAAACCTGTGCTAAGGAAATGCACTTAGCTGCCCTAAAAAGAATACTAAGATATGTCAAGGGCACCCTAAATGTAGGGATTTGGTATCCTAGGACCTCAACCTTCGACTTGTCAGGATACTCGGACTCTGACTACGCAGGTTGTAAATTAGATAGAAAGAGCACAAGTGGAAGCTGCCAACTATTAGGTAATAGCCTAGTAAGTTGGTGCAGCAGAAAACAACACTGTGTAGCTCTATCCATAACTGAAGCTGAATATGTAGCTTTAGGAGAGTGTGTGGCACAACTCTTATGGATGATGCACACTCTCAAAGACTTCCAGCTTAACTACAATCAAACTCAGGTCTACATTGACAATATTAGCTCAATCAACCTGACTAAGAACCCAATCCAACATTCCAGAACTAAACACATAGAAGTTAAACACCACTTTGTAAGAGATCATGTAGCCAGGGGTGAGATAGTCCTTAAGCATGTAGACTCTAAATCCAACTTAGCTGACATATTCACAAAATCCCTACCTGAGTCTGAGTTCAGCTCACTAAGAAGGCAGTTAGGATTATGTTTGGTAGAATAGGTTTAGTCTACTCTTGGTTTTCTTACTACTTTACTCATTTCAAAATCAACTGTTAAAGTAGTTTTCAAAAAAATGTTTTCAAAATCAGCTTTTACTTAGTTTTGAAAAGTTTTAAAAATAATTTTTTTTACTTAGTTTTATTTTAAAAACTACCTCCTTCAAAACTAGGATTTTTTCGCAAATGGACTTAGCCTAGGCCCTAACCCTAGAACTGCATGCACCTATAGATTTAGAAGTCAGCATCTCACAAGCACCTTAGGGTACTTTTGATTGATAACCTAGAATGGGTTGAGATGCTTAGGTCTTTGCCTTAATTCAAGATGCTTTAAGTCAGTGCATCTGCAGTAATTGGGGCACTAAATACAACTTACACAGTAATCAAGTTAAGTGTCAAGTTTAGAAAATCTAACTTGAACAGAACACTTAACTTGACTAACCCTAGTGAAAATTACTGCTTATAGCAGTTAGTAAGTAGCTAATTGGGTTAGACAGGACCCTAAAAGAGAAAATTGAAACTGATTTGGTTTAATTCATATCCTGAACTGATTCAGTACAGCGAATTATGCAAGTTATTATTTTCTGTTATGCAATTTAATTATCCTGTTTCTGCTATACTTCCTTGTTTTTGATATATGACAAAGGGGGAGAGATAGGAAAGGAGAGTTTAAAATTTTTTCTCTAAATCCAAAAATTTTCAAACTCTATATTCAAAAAGTACTTAATTCATTTTTCAAAAGTACTAAGGTTTTCTATGTATTTGAAAGTTTTTTCAAAAGTACTAAGGTTTTCTAAGTATTTAAAAGTTTTCAAAGCTTTCTTAGTACTTTAAACTTATTTTTTCAAAAACCCTCTAAGTATTTTAAACTTAAGTTTTCAAATTTATCTAAGTACTTAAACTTAAATTTTCTACAAGTATAAATTTTCCAAAAGTGCACAACCAAAATTATTTCGGAAAATATGTCTTTAAAGTTTAAGTTGAAAATTATTCTAAGTAAAATTAAATCCATCTTTAGACTTAGAATATATTTTCAAAAACCCATGAACTTTTGAAAAATCTAGGGGGAGATTCCTTTCAGGGGGAGGAAACAAAATTTCAGTTTACTTGTTCTATAATTAACTTAACTTTTTGAACCAGAGTTGCCATAAATCAAAAAGGGGGAGATTGTTGGTGCAAAAGCACCCAAGTCGAACCTGTGTTTTAATAATGGCAAAAGGGTTCAAAAGTTAAGGTATAATGTTTATCTAATGTGTTACTCAAGTGTGCAGGAAAAGCCCTAGCGAAGGACTGCTAGGCACCTGGCGAAGGAATGCCAGGATTCAAAGCCCTAGCGAAGGACTGCTAGGCACCTGGCGAAGGAGTGCCAGGATATAAAGCCCTAGCGAGGACTGCTAGGTCTGGTGCGAAGGAATGCTAGGATAC
>JAGFNQ010004260.1:0-36773 GCA_024364735.1 Boesenbergia rotunda | reverse complement strand
GTTCTACAGCCACTTCCCCATTCCAGAGTGGAAGTGGGAAGAAATATCCATGGACTTTATCACAGGTCTTCCAAGAACCACTCATGGACACGATGCAATTTGGGTGATAGTGGACAGATTGACCAAGTCTGCCACTTCCTAGCCATCAAGTTATCGCATTCGGTAGAGCAGTTAGCACAGCTGTACGTGAAAGAAGTAATCAGGCTTCACGGAGTTCCGAAGTCGATCATTTCTGACAGAGATGGGCGGTTCATCTCCCATTTTTGGAGGTGTGTTCAGGACGCCCTAGGCACCAGACTTCAGTTCAGCACAGCTTTCCATCCCCAGACAGATGGACAAACAGAGAGAGTAAATCAGATTTTAGAAGACATGCTCAGGGCTTGTGCATTGGACTTTAAAGGCAGTTGGTGCAAATTTCTGTGCTTAGCTGAGTTTGCCTACAACAATAGCTATCAGGCCACCATCAGGATGGCACCTTATGAGGCATTATATGGCAGGAAATGTAGATCACCCATATGTTGCAAGAAGCTGGTGAGAAGAAAGAGATGGAGTCAGGACTAGGCAGCCAGACTGAGCTTATAGATGAGACCACTCAGGCTATCCAGACGATCCGCCAGAGGATTGAGACTGCCCAGAGTAGACAGAAAAGTTATGCTGACACACGCCGTAGGCCACTTGAATTCCAAGTTGGAGATTCAGTATTTCTCAAGGTCGCTCCTATGAAGGGAGTGATGAGATTTGGTAAAAAGGGTAAGCTAAGTCCTCGCTACATAGGACCCTACAAGATCATAAAGAGGGTTGGTAAGGTAGCATATGAGTTGGACTTACCAGAGGATATGTCAGCTATCCACAGTACATTCATGTCTCATGCTAAAGAAGTGTATTCACGACCCTAGCCAAGTGATTCAGCCTCAGTCAGTACAGATCCAAGAAGATCTTAGCTATGAGAGCAGACCGACACAGATAGTGGACAAAGCAGTTAAAAGATTAAGAAACAAAGAAGTGCCACTAGTGAAGGTCATCTGGCAGAATCAAAAGCATGAGGAGGCTACTTGGGAACGTGAGGACAGCATGAGAGAAAGATATCCAGAATTATTCTAAGTTCGAGGACGAACTTTTTATAAGGTATGGGGGATTGTAACGCCCCAAAATTCCATTTTTAGTTCTTAAAGTCCTTAGAATTATTTAAAAATGGTTTAGAAATATTCTAGATATTTTTAGAATTTTTAGAATATTTTTATGGAATTTTCCGAGTCCGTTTAGTATTTTAAAAAAAGGAAAAACGTTAAGGGCAGCAGGGGGTTCGAACCCGCGACCAGCAGAGACCAGCGCGCGCGTGACCAGCTGGGCTGGTTGGTTTTGTTGAAATAAACTGGGCGAAACAATAGATAAGGTATAGTTAGGTAAATTCGCCCCATAAGTATAAATAGATAATTAAAGAGAGAAATTTTATTTTCTCTCAACCTAAACCCTTTCTCTCCCTCGCCCAACACCTTGCGCCGACTCCTTTCCCCTCTCCTCTCTTGGGCGACACCACACCAAGGCCTAGAGGGCCGGCCAAGGCTCTCCTCCGAGAGATATTCCTATATTCGGGATCCCCGCGACGAGAGGAACGCGTAGGCGCGAAGAATTCTCCGAGATCTCAATTTTCTTCCGAGCCCTAGACGTCAATCTTGGTTGTAAGTCCAAGATATCAATGTAAGTACTGCTCACCTGCAGTAAGAGGCGGTTTTTCCGCGAGAATTTCCTTTAAAAGTTTTAAAAGAGATAGTTTCTTTAGTTATGATTTTTGCATGTGATATTAGTTCATTATATGTTTATATAAGTTGATTAAGCACCCTATATGAGATTAGGGCTAAGAAAAGTTATGAGAAAAGAAAAGAGAAGATAAAGATAAGAAAAGAAAAGGCCAAGGCCTTAAGAAATCCCCAAAAGTCAAGACTTAGGGATTTTAGCACGCAAGGTGCTCGAGAAAATGCCAAGGCATTTACAGATAAGAAAGAAAAGAAAGAAAAGCTATTTTATTTTCTAAGGCCAGTACCCGGCGTCCAAGGGCGTCGTTAAAGAAATCCAGGTGTCCAATTCCAAGGTCTTGGCCCTGGTAGACCAAGGTCTGCTCTATTAGGATTGGTGGCTCGCTACCCCAACCTTTTAGGGAACGCGCACATGAGATGGTACTTACGTCTTCAGTGGATCCAAGTGATTATTATTTTCAAGTATATGCTTTAGCAAAGTTTCTAAAGTTTAAAGAGTTTTCAAAAAGTTAAAGAATAGCTAAAGTTTCAAGTTGAGCCAAGAAAAGTAAATTGACATTTATTGATGCTTGAGTATGCATGTTTTGAGTTATACATGTTCTTAGTTTTCTTTCAAGCATATAAGTATCTCATATGATTTTCATATTGTTCAAGAAGCATGTTTGCACATTCGAGATTTTGTGAGCTAGATAGTACTTACTAAGCTTTTTGCTTACTAGTTGCATTTTCCTCTTACTGCAGATAAAGGTAAAGGCAAGCAATTCTGAAGGAAGGCGACGAGGCGGTGCTGAGCAAAGTGTGTGTGGTGGTTGATTTTGGAGAGATCCTTAAGACGAGACAATTTAGTTATTTGAATTACAATGTTTTAGTTTATTCAAATTCCAAGTTATTGCTTTATGGAGTTTAGCGAACTTTTAAGCTTTGGATAGTTTTACATGCTCAATTTCGTAGAATAAAGATTCCATGCCATTTCATTTAGCATACATATCCTTATGATTGCATTGGATGAGTAGAAGTGTGAGTAGTTTGAGATATTGATACTTTATTGGAGTTATTAATGCATGTGCCAAAGATAGGACTAGTTTCCCTTTTAAATCAAGTTTTATTGCTCAATTATGCTTAGAAAAGTCGCCTTCTCATTTCATGATGTTTTAGCAATGTTATAGAATCTTGCATGATGAGTTTAAATGGTTAGAAGTTAAGTTTGGTACAAACTCTAGCCTAAAGTTTAAATAGTTTTTCATAACTTGCTAAATCTCGCAAAAGTCCTAATTTCGAGTTTATGGATTCGTTTTGGTTGGCTAAATTGTTTAGGAAACTGGTATAGAGTATAGAAACGGTGTCATGATTTTATATGGCTCGAAAGTATAGGTTTGGTGGAGTTTTGAAACAAGTTTCGAAACCTGAATTTCAGATTTCAGGCTTATCAGTCGACTGATACAGTATCAATCGACTGATACCCGTAAGCTGAGTTGGGCGAGGCAAGTTTCAATAGGTAATTTCTTACGGGTTTTTGAGAAAGAAAGTGTGACATGGTATCATGCATGACTAATTAGAGTTAGTATATCATAGATAGATTTAAATTGAGAAGAAAAAAAAGATTTCCGCATTTTTAGTCGTGCATTAGAAGTCGAGAAGTAGACAAAAGTAACGATCCGTCTAAGGCAGAGAAGGCGGGTCGCTACAATTAGTCCTTAGACCTGAAGTCACCATAGTTCCCTACATAAGGAGTTATGTACTTTGGTTTCATCAAACGTCACCCGTAACTGGGTGGACTATAAAGGCGATTACTGGGTATGTAACAAATTATGCGGAGGGATGTGAGTGATGTAGATGGGATCTATCCCTCCTATATGACGGGAGAGATATCATAGTCTTGATAGAGTGAGATCACTAAGTGCATGGCCATGCCCAAATAAGGCAATATGAGATATTGAGCTTATTTGATTATAGTGAGTCTACTTCGAGTTCAAGACACATAGATTGATTGGAGGATGACACGGTCTATGCTTCATAGAAGATCAATCTAGATATCGACGATAGAAGGACATTGTCACATATTATGAAAGTCATAATTAGTAGTCACATTGGTGATGTTCGATCTCAACATTCTTGTAACTTGGGTAGCAATGATGTGTTGCTAGATACCGCTCATTGCTTATGTTTCTAAGAGGTTAGAAGCATTGCCAACGTTACAAGAACCTATAGGGTCACACGCAAAGAACAAATAGATGGAGAAAAAAAAAATGAAGTCAAGTTTGACTTGGCTAAATATGGAAAGTCCATAAAAGGCAAGTTTGACTTGACCCAAATCCAAATCAAGTTTGACTTGACTTGGTTCCACCTCAAGTTAGACTTGACATGGGAGAAGAAATGGAGTCAAGTTTGACTTGACTAAATATGGAAAGTCCATAAAAGGCAAGTTTGACTTGACCCAAATCCAAATCAAGTTTGACTTGACTTGGTTCCACTTCAAGTTAGACTTGACATGGGAGAAGAAATGGAGTCACGTTTGACTTGACTAAATATAGAAAGTCCATAAAAGGCAAGTTTGACTAGACCAAAAGGCCACCTCACCTTGACTTGACCAAGTGATGACTTGGCTTGGTATTTGACCAATGATGATGCTCCACATCATCTCCAAGGTTGTAACCCCCCATTTGAATTTGAATTCAAATTAAAAGGGGATTATGGCAGGCCACTTAATGGCCATTATGGCCGGCCACATAATGGCCATTAATGGCCATTATGTGGCCGGCCACAAGATGAGAACAAAAACCAAGATTTTTGGTTGCAATCTGATTGTGTGTCTTCTCTTCTTCCTCCTCCAAGTGTTGGTGTTCTTCTTCTTCTTCTCCTCTTGGCTGAACCCTTGAAAGGTGCTAGCACACCTAAAGGGTTTCCTCCATCCACTTTGTTCGCGTGGATACTTCTAGAGGGACGACACTTGACGTCCTAGAGATCCGACATCCAAAAGGAGCGAGCGGGATTAAGCGGGGCACGCACCAAAGGTAAAATGGTTTATCCCTCTTTTGATCTAGGAGTAGATCGAGTTTTGAGCATGAAATGAATACGTGATTTTTCGTTTCGGAATTTTTTCTTCGCACGAGATCGATGGCTTTGGGTTCTCGAGGTTTCCGCGACGCGAAAAGGTGGTTTTTGCGGCCCGAAAAACCCAACAACCATGTCCTGAACCAAGTGGGTATAAGATGGTGAAGGGAATGAGGCACGATTCATTAGAGCTGCTGAAGGGTTTCAGAATTATTTCTGAGGTCAACCGTTGATCTTTCGATTAATTGGGGATCATGATGTACTACTAGGTGCCACTCATGATCGTTCTATAATTGGTTAATTATAGACGGCCAACATAAATCGAAAGCCTATTTAGTCACACGCACTACGAGTAATCCGAGGGATTTAAAACGAGTTGAAAATTGGATTTTTCGATCAAGAGAAATAAGTCGAATCTGAATTTATCAGAGGCGCATCGGAAGCTTAAAATGGCTAAGTCTTTTGAAGGCTTACTAGGCGAATTAAATGAGTTTAATTCGCGAGGAGGCGGCTTGGTTTGGCCGGCCAAAGAGGGTCCCCACCCTCTTTGGTTTGGCCGGCCACCACAAGGAGAGAAACCAATTTATTTGGTTTAAATTATAAAATAAATCAAGCGCGATTTGTTTTATAAAATTATGGATAAATAAATTTATATAAAGAGATTTATATAAAGAAATTTATAATAAGAAAATTTATATAATAAATTTATTCTTTTTATGGAAATTAAAATGAATCTTGGATTGGTTTATTTTATTTTATAAAATCAATTATGAATTGATTTTTCCATGATAAGAAAAAATTATATAATAAATTTCTTGTAAATTGTATTTCATAATAAAAGGAGAGATATGTTTGTTTTTATTATAAATTTAGTTATAATAAAACTTAGCATAACGGTATAATTCATAAGAAAATTTATAGGATAAATTTCTTATGAAAATTTATTCCGTTAAAAGGGAGACTTGGCGATGGAGAGGCTACTATATAAAGGAACCAAGGCAAGACTTGAATTCCAATTAAGAGATAAAGTAGCAAGCTCTCTCTCTCTCTTATTCTCTCCCTCTCTCTCTCTAGGGCCGGCGCCCCTTTCTCTCTCTAGGGCCGGCTCCCTCTCTCCTCCCCTAGGGCCGGCGCTTCGCCTAGGGTTGCCGTGAGCCTCCTCTACCAAGAAGGTGCCAAAGAAGAAGAAGAAGCGGGTCGCGACTCCCTCCATCCCTTCCCCGGAATCTTGATTCCGTTACTTGGTGGTTAGTTTCCATCTCTCTCTCTTGATATTCTAGTTGTGCCTTTGGAGAATCTAGTAGTTCTCGTCGGCACAAAACTCGTGGCTTTGCGAAGTCATCCCGAAGAGAACTCGGCGTGGACGCGAATAGAGGCGGAGCTTCCAAGGGACGCTACGGTTGGATTTCGTCCCTTACTTCGAGTTACGCGAGATATTGAGTAAATTAGTTTACTTTCTGCAAAATTTTAATTTATGATCATGTCCACACATCATAAGGTTGCATGCTAGATACGTGGTTAAAATAATTTGAGAAATTATTTATGCTCATTCTTCCGCTGCACGTAATTATTTTTAAAAATTACGAACCCGTATCCATGTCAACATGCACCCGGCCCCAACAATGGTATCAGAGCCGGTTAGTGTTCGACATAATCATATAATTTTTTTGCGGAAAACTTTGTCATGATCTCAATTTTGAAAAATTTTCCAATTATGATAAATTTTAGATTTAGGAATTTCAAAGTTTGGAAATCCTCATGAAATTTCTCAAACTTTTGAAATATCCTAGTTTCTGAAATTTTATGATAATTGTGAAAACTTCCCATTTTTTGGAAACTTTCTAATTTTGGAAATTTCCTATTTTGGAAATTTTCTAATTTTAGAAATATGTAAGTTTTCTTTGTACCAGAAACTTACAATTATTCTGAAAACCTATTATGAAATCTCGCAATTTTGGGCACTTTCTTTCAAGAAAGTCTAGACAAATTTATGGATTATTAATTGACAATTAAATTCGAATTGGTTTTAAATTATTAACAAAATTCTTTATTTTGGATTGAGCCTCGAGGAGCCGTCCAATTTAAAGTTAGTTATTGTAATTTAATTTCCTATTTTGAATAAAATTGTAATGATTAATTTGGTTACGCCTCGGGGTGCGGACCAAATTAGATTTACAACAAATTCCTTTTTTTTGGGTATCTGAGCCTCGGGGAGCCACCCAAAGAAAATAATTTGTTGAAATTAATAAATCCGTAAATAAAATATGTAATCAAATCTTGGAAATTTTGAGGTGATTCTCAAACGATAATTTCCTTATTTGATTTAAGAGGTGATGCTCTTACATATTGTTGTCTCCAAAATTAATTAGGAAAATGGTTTCCTATGGAGTTTTCTTAAAAGAGATTTTCATGAAAATAATATGTGGTTGAATTAAGGGAATCTTTCTCTTAATTTAATAAGATTTGATTTAGAGAAATCAAAGTCTTAAACATATTATTTCCGAAATTGATTATGACAATTTAGGAAATTGTTTCCCAAAACAATTCCTAGAATAAAGTATGAAATTAGAATTAGGAAATCCGGTTCCTAATTTAATTAATGAGACTTGATAAATTAAGTCACATACATACTTTATTAAGGAAATCGTTAGTACATAACATAATTATATGTCATGAATGTGCTTAGAAAAGAAAGGATGAGACCCAAAACCCCTTACAAAATATTAGGGCCAACACCTTCCATTAATATGGTTAGAATCGGAGTTTTGTTTCTCGTTTGGGTTGATGGACACATCCATGCCCGGCTTGAACCTCAACATGTTCAAACCATGGAATTAGTTTATGAATAATATAGTTGGAGTCAGAGGTCAATCCTTAGTTTTGGTTGTTGGACACATCCAAGCCTGACTAAACGGTTGAATGAGCTCCAACCATATTAAAACTATTTCTTGATTAATGGGTCAGCCTTAAGCTTGGAGCATCGATTTGTTGTGCCACAGCCAAGGTCGATGTGAAGAGAGGTGCAGTTGGGTGCTATGTATATTGTTGCATACTTGTTAATGAGTTAACAACCCAATGATTTATGCAAACATTCAATTAGTTGATAGCATAAAGTGATAGTTACATATATGTGATATGTAATCGGTATAATTACCTACCTTCATAGCTAAGAATAACTTGATGGCCACAGCCATGGTTGTTCTTATCTATGGTTGGATATCAACCTATTTGGAGATGTTCCTACGATCTCCCGAATTGATAAAAAGGGTTATTCAATTTGAAAAATAAATAGGATTTTATTAATGTATGTTGATACATTCTTTAATTATTCTTCTCACAAAAGCTCAATTTGTATTTCTAGGATAATCACTCGATCATGTCTTCTCTGAATTTGCGTTCCATTTTGGACACCAATAAACTGACTGGTCCAAACTTCATGGACTGGCTTCGAAACCTGAGGATAGTCCTCAAGGTAGAGAAGCTTACTTATGTCCTTGAAGATCAACTTCCCAACCGTCCTCCAGAAGATGCAACTCCAGACCAGCTAGTGGCCTATCAGAAACATGTGACCGATTCTGAACTTGCGAGTTGCATCATGCTAGCCTCTATGGTACCTGAGCTGCAAAAGCAGCATAAGTATATGGATGCTTATACCTGTTGATGCAGTCTGGCCCGGTTGTTGTTTTGGTGTTTGACAATGATTTAAGTTTGGTTGAATGAAATTCGGGTTATGTCCAGGTGGATCTGGGAGATCGCACGCTAGCATGGAAAAAGTCGGGTCCTGGTCTGGAGGGCTAGGCTGGATGAAATCCCGGTGAGTGAAGCGGGGTCCTGGTGAGTGAAGCCAGGTGATGGAAATCCCGGTGAGTGAAGCTGGGTCCTGGTGAGTGAAGCCAGGTGAGGGAAATCTCGGTGAGTGAAGCTGGGTCCTGGTGAGTGAAGCCAGGTGAGGGAAATCCCGGCGAGTGAAGCTGGGTCTTAGTGAGTGAAGCCAGATGAGGGAAATCCCGGTGAGTGAAGTCGGGTCCTGGTGAGTGAAGCCAGGTGATTGAAATCCTAGTGAGTGAAGCTAGGTTGAAATCCCGGTGAGTGAAGCCGGGTCCCGGTGAGTGAAGCCGGGTGACCAAAACCCTATCTTGGAGGGCTGGTTGAAGTCCCAGTGAGTGAAGCTGGGCATGGCACGAGTCAGAGAAGGGTTGGAGGCTTGTTCTCTTGACTTAGAGTGCATTTGGGCTTGCCTGGATCGGTCTGGTGACCGATCAGGGAAGTTGGCAAGGTGCTCCTTCGTGGATCGGTCTGGTGACCGATCCAGCGATGACTGATCGGTCTGGTGACCGATCAGGGAGTATGCGTTTCACTCACTGAATGGCTCCTGATCGGTCTGGTGACCGATCAAGGAGCTTATAAGTGGGTTGAGTTCTCTTACTGATCTACTCCTGATCGGTCTGGTAACCGATCAGGATCACTATGCAGATCGTTCTGGAGAACGATACAGCATCGCAGGTTCCTCTCTATGATCGATCAGGACGGAGCCTGATTGGTCTGGAAGCAGCCTGATCGGTCTGGTGACCGATCAGGGCACAGCCTGATCGGTCCGGTGACCGATCAGGAAGCATCCAGTGGGTTTTGGGAACCTTACTGCTCGACTCCTGATTGGTCTGGTGACCAATCAGAGATACTGTTCAGATTGGTCTAGAGAACGATCAAGTGTCACGAGATTCTTCTTATGACCGTTCAGGATGTAGCCTTATTGGTCTGGGAGCAGCCTGATAGGTCTGTCTGATAGGTCTGGTGACCGATCAGGCTGGAGCCTGATTCATCTGGGGACCGATCTGGAGTGTGCAGCAGAATGCTGGATTGGTCTGAGGACCAATCAGGAGTGTTCAGAAGATTGCTGGATCGGTCGGGTGACCGATCAGGGTCCTCCCTGATCGGTCTGGCGACCGATCAGGAGCAGAACTTTAATTCAAATACGCTGTCAGAAGGGTCTGATCGCATCTGTTTTGCTCAGGATTTTTTCAGCTATCACTGATCTCATTTGATATTCATTTGCTAAACCTCTGATTGAGTGTGCAGGTGACAGGGATGGATTCAAACACTCAAGGAGGGTCAAAGAGAGGCTTTCCGTTGAGCACGTTTGGCAGTTTTCCATCGCAGGTTACAACGGGCGCTGCTGGCAACGGCTGGAAGCTGACCTGGGGCTGGGGCTCGACTGAGGAGAGTTCAGTGATTCCAGAGCAGGTCAGGGGTAGCTGGCTTGTTGCAGGTGAGCAGTTGGGAGCTATGTGGAGTGTCTGTGGGTTGGCGATGGCAGCTAGGATAAGTGTGGCCTGGCGATGAAGAGAAGCAAGTTCTCTCTACAGTAACAACACTTGATCCATCCTTAGCAATCACTCTGAGTCTTGAAGCTTCTGAAAAACTTGATCATTCTTTGAAGCTTGAGAGACCTGAGCACTAAGAAGGACTCGTGGCAAGGCGATCAACAAGCAAACAAGGAAGAGCTGAGTGAAGGCTCTTGCCGAGGTTGTGCTGGGTTGTTGTTTGTGCTTGTAAGCGTTTCTCTTCATCTGCTTGTGCTCTGTGTAACACCCCAAATTTTCAATGTAAAATCATGGCGATGTATGAAAAAAAAATGATTATAATGAAATGATATAAATTTCATGCAATCACATTTTATGAAATGTCATGGATGCATGAAATATCATATTCATGAATATGAAATATTAATAATATTATGAAATAATATTTACAGAATATAATGAATTCATGAAATATTATTAATATTATGGAATTTCATGATGGGCTTGGTTTAATGGGATTTGATATGGATTAGTGCAAATTGTGATAAAAAGAAGAAGTAGAAAGGAGGAAGCAAGGATTGAACCTTGAACCTCCTAGTTGCACTCACCATGTTATAACCAATGAACCAAGAATGTTTCTTGTAGAGAGGATAAGAAACATTCTTGTTAAATCGAGGGAAGCAAAGAGACATGCCTCTTCATGAGAAGAGTATAAATAAGAGAGGGGGAAAGGAAGTTACACTTTCTCTCTTCTTCTTCCCCACTTCATTTTCGAAAATCAAGAAGAACTCTCTCCCTTTCCATTTTCGAAAAACAACACCCTAGGGTTCTAACCCTAGGGAATTTGAAAGGAAGAGGACCCATTGAAGGTTCTTGCCTCTACTAAGTCTAAGGAGTCCTAGGGAAGATTAGAAAAGGATTTTCACTTGCCCTCCAAGTCTAGGGTACCCTACGGTTTAAAGAGAAGGTGAAATTCCAGCGCAAGGATGTAAGTGTCCTCTCGCCTGCAGTGTAATCGTTATTGTGTGATTGCCATGCTTTTATTGATTTTGAAAATGTATGGTTTTTCTTTCTTGTATGTTTCGGCCAACACCTTCAAGGGAGGCCTTGGTTCTTTCCTTGATGCATGGGAAGACCTTGAGACTTAGGGAATACATGTAGGTGGATTTTTCTTCATGGTGTCAAGAACAAAACCTAGGGTTGTCCTTGTAGAGGGTTTCGGCCACTTCCTAAGGGAAGTGATTGGCTACTTTTTGATATATGAAAATAACCCTTAAGACTTAGGGTATACTCATATGTAGTGACCCTTCATTTTATGATGACTTCCCATCACGTTGTGATAACAAAAATTAGGGTTTAGCCACTTTACAACTTTCGGCCAAGAGGAGAAAGGCTAGGGTTTTTGGGTTGCTTGCTATTCTATTATGTCCCCATGATTAGTAGTGTAGATGAAGTGTTTGTGTAAATATTTGTGTGAAGTTTGGATGTCAAAAACCTAGCCTAGCCATCCTATAAGTTTTCGGCCACCCCCTTGTAAATTAGGGTTAGTGGAAGCTAACCTCACTTTGAAGTATAAACCATGTTTCAATTGTTAACATGAAGTACACTTGAGGTGTTTGTAGAAATGCATGAATGAATGCTTGAATGAAAAACCAAAGGAACTCCCTACCCTTGACTTTCGGCCAATCTTGGTTCTAGGGTTGGGGAGTACTTAATGAAACCATGAAGCATGCTACCACTTATATGATGTGTGTATAATTTATGTGACCTATCTTGTTAGGTATAAAAGCATGCCTTATAGCCCATGGGGCACCTTGATGATATGAACATGATGTGTTTGATAATATGCTTGAAAAAGGATACTCTACTGAAAGTGGGATCAAGAGCACCCCTAAATGTGTGGTGTGTCCCTAGGGGATCATGAGCACCCTTGATGAGTGGTGTGTCCCTTTAAGATGTTATTAGGAGTACCTTTAAGCATATACATATATGTGTAATTGCATATTAAGATACTTTACTTTGAAAGTTGTGTACCCGACTCGGAAGGGGGTCGTTAAACGAATCCAATGTACATGTTAACTGAAGGTCATGGCATTGGTAGGACGGAAGGGTCCTGCCCTAAATGGATTGGTGGCTCGCTACGCCAACTCATTAGGGAACGCGCTTGATGTGGTACTACAACTGGGCCCTAGATGATATGATATTTTTAAGTACTTACCTTTATGGAACTTTTGAAAAAGCATATTTTCTCATTATGTGATGATCTTGTTCTGTAAAGCACTTAGAAATATTTGATGTGAAGCTTATGATGCAAGCACTGAGAAATATTTGATGTGATGCTTATGATGCTTATAATTCTATCTTGATTACTGTGTACAAGATATGATGTATCGATACGGATTTTGCGAGTAGGCCCGGATTCTTACTAAGCATGTTTTGCTTACTAGTTTCATGTTGTTTTCTTATGCTGCAGATAGCGGTAAGAAATACTTGAACTAAAGGAAGAGGCAGAGGGAAAGCTACAAGATGTGTGTGGTGATGGCTCGGGAAGGAAAGAAGGATTCTTATCTACCATTTTTGTTTAGAATCTAAATTGCTTCCACTAAAGGATTACAAGTTGTATTACTATACTTTGATTGTGTGATGACTATGACTACTCTACTGTTGGTCAAGTTAGAGATATGGAACCTATGTCATGTTAGATAACTCATGCTACCTTCCTATTTATTGATGTCTTGCTATAGTGTTTAATTGGATTACTTGCAGTAGGTTATGTTTAGATTATGCCATGCTCTATCTTGCTCAACCCATGTTTAGATCAGTACATTGCGAAGTTAAATGATCTCCTATTATGTTGTAAATGCATGTTGATAAATGATAGGTTTTTGCTCAAGCATGCTTACTACTCTTCTTGCATTGTAATTGTTCTACCTGATATACATGCTTAACATGATAAATGATATGGATGTATGGACCCGTAACCCCGCCTTTAGGGTAGATATAAGGGCGGGCGTTACAAGTTGGTATCAGAGCAGATTTCCCCTCCACCACACACACATCAAGCTTCCTCTTGCCGCTTCCAAGTAAGAAATCCTAACTCGCCTTACTTTATTTATTTCATGTACAGTAATGATATAAATAGAGATGATTTATGCTTGCACAATATGGAGATGATTTATGCTTGCATAACAAGTAGAAGTAGTATTAATTCTTATGTAGCTTATTTATCACCTGTATGATAGATATGGCTAGAAGACGTAGCAATCGGGGTGATGAGACCGCACCCCCACCTAATATGAGTTGGATTACACATAATCACGATAGGTACATAATTACGATGTATGTGTATAATTATATCAGGAAGCCAATTATGTCACTACATGATTTAGACTGCAAATGTCTGACAACACTGCCCTCGGGTGAGGTGATGCCTCTACCCAAATGCTACGCACCGATTAGCATCGCAGATAGGGAGCTCTACTGCGATCTAATAGTGCTTGATATGGCCGATTATGATCTGATATTGGGCATGGATTTCTTGAATAAATACGGCGCTTCTATCGAGTGCCGTAAACGAAGAGTTATCTTCCGACCCGAGACGGGAATTCTCTTTGAATTTATCGGCGAGCCGAAGAAGAAGACTGGCAAATTCTTATCGGCTCTGAAAGCAAGGAAAATGTTAGAGAATGGATGTTCTGGATTTCTAGCTCATGTGGTCGATACTCGTCCTAGAGAGGACCCGAAGCTAGAAGACGTCGAAGTCGTATGCAACTATCCAGAGGTATTTCCTGACGATTTACCTGGGTTAGCACCTGAAAGAGATGTTGAATTTGCTATTGATTTGATTCCTGGTACTAACCCCATCTCGAAAGCACCATACCGAATGGCGCCGACTGAATTGAAAGAATTGCAAGGACAGCTACAAGAGCTACTCGACAAGGGACTTATTCGCCCTAGTCATTCCCCCTGGGGAGCTCCCGTACTATTCGTCAAAATGAAGGACGGGTCGATGCGTATGTGTATCGACTATCGGGCATTAAACAATGTGACCATAAAGAACAGGTACCCTCTACCCAGGATAGATGACCTGTTCGATCAGTTAAAGGGAGCTACAGTTTTCTCTAAGATCGATCTGAGGTCTGGTTATCACCAAGTCCGGGTGAAAAATGAGGATATACCCAAAACTGCTTTCCGGACGAGATACGGACATTATGAGTTCGTAGTGATGCCGTTCGGAGTTACTAATGCTCCGGCAATATTCATGGACCTTATGAATCGGATTTTCTCGGCATTTCTCGACAGATTTGTGATCGTCTTCATCGACGACATCCTTATTTATTCGAGGACTTCCGAAGAGCATGCGGAGCACCTGAGTATAGTATTACAGATTCTTCAGAAGGAACAACTGTATGCTAAATTTTCGAAATGTGAGTTCTGGCTGAACCAAGTATCATTCTTGGGACATGTTATCTCCAAGGACGGAGTGATGGTCGACCCAATCAAAATTGAGGCCGTAAGTAACTGGTCCAGACCCAAGAATGCCAGCGAGGTCAGAAGTTTTCTGGGGTTAGCAGGTTACTACAGAAAATTCGTAGAGAACTTCTCTCGGATTGCAGCCCCTATGACAGCTCTTACAAAGAAGGATAAGAAATATGTATGGACCGAGGAATGTGAGAAGACCTTCTCTGAATTGAAATGGAGGCTGACTAGTGCTCCTATATTGACTCTTCCCGAGAGCGATATGGGTTTCGATATGTATAGCGACGCGTCCAAACTGGGACTCGGAGCTGTGCTTATGCAGAATGGGAAGGTGATTGCCTACGCCTCTAGACAATTAAAGGAACATGAAAAGAATTATCCTACCCATGATTTGGAATTAGCAGCGGTGGTTTTTGCGCTGAAAATATGGAGGCATTATTTGTATGGCACTCAGTGCAAGGTCTTTACTGATCACCAGAGTCTGCGGTATTTCTTCACCCAGAAAGACCTGAATATGCGACAACGCCGATGGCTCGAGTTGGTCAAGGACTACGACTGTGAGATCTTGTACCATCCGGGAAAAGCCAACAAGGTAGCGGATGCTCTTAGTAGAAAATTTTGTGCTGCATTGTTGTCTTTATCAGCGTTGTCACAACCCTTAGGGGAAGAAATTATGAATTTCGGGATTGAAATGATATCAGGACAGTTGTCCACCCTGATGATTGCGCCGACGTTGTTCGGTGATATTCTGGAAAAGCAGAATCAAGATCCGAGTCTTCAGAGAATCAAGCAAGAGATTCTTGAAGGCAAGGACGAGGGATTCCGGATTTCCGATAGCGGAGTCTTATATCTCCGGGATCGATTATGCGTTCCCGACGACTCCGACTTACGGACGAGGATACTCGAGGAAGCTCACGGCACACCTTATGCGATGCATCCTGGGTCTACCAAGATGTATCAAGATCTGAAGGGCAAATTTTGGTGGTCCGGCATGAAGAAAGATGTAGCCCATTATATTAGCATGTGTTTGACCTGCCAGAGGGTCAAAGCAGAACACCAGAGACCTGGGGGAGTTCTGCAGCCTCTACCTATTCCCGAGTGGAAATGGGAGGACATATCTATGGATTTCATATCAGGGCTGCCTCGGACTACGAATGGATATGATAGTATATGGGTTATTGTGGATCGACTGACCAAGTCCGCGCATTTTCTGGCTATCAGGATGACTTATTCAGTTGAGCAGCTGGCTCAACTGTACGTCAAGGAGATTGTCCGACTACACGGGATTCCCAAGACCATCGTCTCTGACCGAGATGGTCGATTTACTTCTGATTTTTGGGGACACGTGCAGAAGGCCCTTGGCACGAAACTGAAGTTCAGTACAGCCTTTCACCCCCAGACTGACGGGCAGACTGAACGAGTAAACCAGATACTAGAAGATATGTTACGAGCTTGCACCTTGGACTTCAAGGGAAGCTGCTGTCGATACCTGAGCCTGGCAGAGTTTGCTTATAACAACAGTTATCAGGCTACTATCGGGATGGCACCGTACGAGGCACTATACGGCCGAAAATGCAGATCTCCCTTATGCTGGCATGAGAGTGGTGAAAAGAGGGAGATGGGACTCCAGACCGATATTATTGATGAGACCACTCAGGCTATAAGGAATATCCGCCAGAGGATAGAGACTGCTCAGAGTCGGCAGAAGAGCTACGCTGATAAACGACGTCGACCACTTGAGTTCGAGGTTGGGGATTCGGTATTCCTGAAGGTAGCCCCTATGAAAGGGGTGATGAGATTCGGAAAGAAGGGGAAGCTGAGTCCGCGATACGTGGGACCCTATCAGATTTTGAGACGAGTAGGCAAGGTGGCCTACGAGCTGGAGCTACCGCCAGAAATGGCGGCTATCCACAATGTCTTCCATGTGTCGATGCTCAAGAAGTGTACCCCTGATGCGAGTCAAATGATAGAACCCCCACCAGTGCAAGAACAGGGGAGCCTTAGTTCCGAACGCCGCCCGATCCAGATCCTCGATCGGGAAGTCAAAAGGCTAAGGAACAAGGAAATACCCTTAGTGAAGGTTCGGTGGCGGAACAAGCAGTTCGAAGAAGCCACCTGGGAACAGGAAGATACGATGCGATCAAAGTACCCGGAACTATTTGAAGTTCGGGACGAACTTTCTATAAGAGGAGGAGGATTGTAACACCCCAAATTTTCAATGTAAAATCATGGCGATGTATGAAAAAAAAATGATTATAATGAAATGATATAAATTTCATGCAATCACATTTTATGAAATGTCATGGATGCATGAAATATCATATTCATGAATATGAAATATTAAAAATATTATGAAATAATATTTACAGAATATTATGAATTCATGAAATATTATTAATATTATGGAATTTCATGATGGGCTTGGTTTAATGGGATTTGATATGGATTAGTGCAAATTGTGATAAAAAGAAGAAGTAGAAAGGAGGAAGCAAGGATTGAACCTTGAACCTCCTAGTTGCACTCACCATGTCATAACCAATGAACCAAGAATGTTTCTTGTAGAGAGGATAAGAAACATTCTTGTTAAATCGAGGGAAGCAAAGAGACATGCCTCTTCATGAGAAGAGTATAAATAAGAGAGGGGGAAAGGAAGTTACACTTTCTCTCTTCTTCTTCCCCACTTCATTTTCGAAAATCAAGAAGAACTCTCTCCCTTTCCATTTTCGAAAAACAACACCCTAGGGTTCTAACCCTAGGGAATTTGAAAGGAAGAGGACCCATTGAAGGTTCTTGCCTCTACTAAGTCTAAGGAGTCCTAGGGAAGATTAGAAAAGGATTTTCACTTGCCCTCCAAGTCTAGGGTACCCTACGGTTTAAAGAGAAGGTGAAATTCCAGCGCAAGGATGTAAGTGTCCTCTCGCCTGCAGTGTAATCGTTATTGTGTGATTGCATGCTTTTATTGATTTTGAAATGTATGGTTTTTCTTTCTTGTATGTTTCGGCCAACACCTTCAAGGGAGGCCTTGGTTCTTTCCTTGATGCATGGGAAGACCTTGAGACTTAGGGAATACATGTAGGTGGATTTTTCTTCATGGTGTCAAGAACAAAACCTAGGGTTGTCCTTGTAGAGGATTTCGGCCACTTCCTAAGGGAAGTGATTGGCTACTTTTTGATATATGAAAATAACCCTTAAGACTTAGGGTATACTCATATGTAGTGACCCTTCATTTTATGATGACTTCCCATCACGTTGTGATAACAAAAATTAGGGTTTAGCCACTTTACAACTTTCGGCCAAGAGGAGAAAGGCTAGGGTTTTTGGGTTGCTTGCTATTCTATTATGTCCCCATGATTAGTAGTGTAGATGAAGTGTTTGTGTAAATATTTGTGTGAAGTTTGGATGTCAAAAACCTAGCCTAGCCATCCTATAAGTTTTCGGCCACCCCCTTGTAAATTAGGGTTAGTGGAAGCTAACCTCACTTTGAAGTATAAACCATGTTTCAATTGTTAACATGAAGTACACTTGAGGTGTTTGTAGAAATGCATGAATGAATGCTTGAATGAAAAACCAAAGGAACTCCCTACCCTTGACTTTCGGCCAATCTTGGTTCTAGGGTTGGGGAGTACTTAATGAAACCATGAAGCATGCTACCACTTATATGATGTGTGTATAATTTATGTGACCTATCTTGTTAGGTATAAAAGCATGCCTTATAGCCCATGGGGCACCTTGATGATATGAACATGATGTGTTTGATAATATGCTTGAAAAAGGATACTCTACTGAAAGTGGGATCAAGAGCACCCCTAAATGTGTGGTGTGTCCCTAGGGGATCATGAGCACCCTTGATGAGTGGTGTGTCCCTTTAAGATGTTATTAGGAGTACCTTTAAGCATATACATATATGTGTAATTGCATATTAAGATACTTTACTTTGAAAGTTGTGTACCCGACTCGGAAGGGGGTCGTTAAACAAATCCAATGTACATGTTAACTGAAGGTCATGGCATTGGTAGGACGGAAGGGTCCTGCCCTAAATGGATTGGTGGCTCGCTACCCCAACTCATTAGGGAACGCGCTTGATGTGGTACTACAACTGGGCCCTAGATTATATGATATTTTTAAGTACTTACCTTTATGGAACTTTTGAAAAAGCATATTTTCTCATTATGTGATGATCTTGTTCTGTAAAGCACTTAGAAATATTTGATGTGAAGCTTATGATGCAAGCACTGAGAAATATTTGATGTGATGCTTATGATGCTTATAATTCTATCTTGATTACTGTGTACATGATATGATGTATCGATACGGATTTTGCGAGTAGGCCCGGATTCTTACTAAGCATGTTTTGCTTACTAGTTTCATGTTGTTTTCTTATGCTGCAGATAGCGGTAAGAAATACTTGAACTAAAGGAAGAGGCAGAGGGAAAGCTACAAGATGTGTGTGGTGATGGCTCGGGAAGGAAAGAAGGATTCTTATCTACCATTTTTGTTTAGAATCTAAATTGCTTCCACTAAAGGATTACAAGTTGTATTACTATACTTTGATTGTGTGATGACTATGACTACTCTACTGTTGGTCAAGTTAGAGATATGGAACCTATGTCATGTTAGATAACTCATGCTACCTTCCTATTTATTGATGTCTTGCTATAGTGTTTAATTGGATTACTTGCAGTAGGTTATGTTTAGATTATGCCATGCTCTATCTTGCTCAACCCATGTTTAGATCAGTACATTGCGAAGTTAAATGATCTCCTATTATGTTGTAAATGCATGTTGATAAATGATAGGTTTTTGCTCAAGCATGCTTACTACTCTTCTTGCATTGTAATTGTTCTACTGATATACATGCTTAACATGATAAATGATATGGATGTATGGACCCGTAACCCCGCCTTTAGGGTAGATATAAGGGCGGGCGTTACAAGTTGGTATCAGAGCAGATTTCCCCTCCACCACACACACATCAAGCTTCCTCTTGCCGCTTCCAAGTAAGAAATCCTAACTCGCCTTACTTTATTTATTTCATGTACAGTAATGATATAAATAGAGATGATTTATGCTTGCACAATATGGAGATGATTTATGCTTGCATAACAAGTAGAAGTAGTATTAATTCTTATGTAGCTTATTTATCACCTGTATGATAGATATGGCTAGAAGACGTAGCAATCGGGGTGATGAGACCGCACCCCCACCTAATATGAGTTGGATTACACATAATCACGATAGGTACATAATTACGATGTATGTGTATAATTATATCAGGAAGCCAATTATGTCACTACATGATTTAGACTGCAAATGTCTGACAACACTGCCCTCGGGTGAGGTGATGCCTCTACCCAAATGCTACGCACCGATTAGCATCGCAGATAGGGAGCTCTACTGCGATCTAATAGTGCTTGATATGGCCGATTATGATCTGATATTGGGCATGGATTTCTTGAATAAATACGGCGCTTCTATCGAGTGCCGTAAACGAAGAGTTATCTTCCGACCCGAGACGGGAATTCTCTTTGAATTTATCGGCGAGCCGAAGAAGAAGACTGGCAAATTCTTATCGGCTCTGAAAGCAAGGAAAATGTTAGAGAATGGATGTTCTGGATTTCTAGCTCATGTGGTCGATACTCGTCCTAGAGAGGACCCGAAGCTAGAAGACGTCGAAGTCGTATGCAACTATCCAGAGGTATTTCCTGACGATTTACCTGGGTTAGCACCTGAAAGAGATGTTGAATTTGCTATTGATTTGATTCCTGGTACTAACCCCATCTCGAAAGCACCATACCGAATGGCGCCGACTGAATTGAAAGAATTGCAAGGACAGCTACAAGAGCTACTCGACAAGGGACTTATTCGCCCTAGTCATTCCCCCTGGGGAGCTCCCGTACTGTTCGTCAAAAAGAAGGACGGGTCGATGCGTATGTGTATCGACTATCGGGCATTAAACAATGTGACCATAAAGAACAGGTACCCTCTACCCAGGATAGATGACCTGTTCGATCAGTTAAAGGGAGCTACGGTTTTCTCTAAGATCGATCTGAGGTCTGGTTATCACCAAGTCCGGGTGAAAAATGAGGATATACCCAAAACTGCTTTCCGGACGAGATACGGACATTATGAGTTCGTAGTGATGCCGTTCGGAGTTACTAATGCTCCGGCAATATTCATGGACCTTATGAATCGGATTTTCTCGGCATTTCTCGACAGATTTGTGATCGTCTTCATCGACGACATCCTTATTTATTCGAGGACTTCCGAAGAGCATGCGGAGCACCTGAGTATAGTATTACAGATTCTTCAGAAGGAACAACTGTATGCTAAATTTTCGAAATGTGAGTTCTGGCTGAACCAAGTATCATTCTTGGGACATGTTATCTCCAAGGACGGAGTGATGGTCGACCCAATCAAAATTGAGGCCGTAAGTAACTGGTCCAGACCCAAGAATGCCAGCGAGGTCAGAAGTTTTCTGGGGTTAGCAGGTTACTACAGAAAATTCGTAGAGAACTTCTCTCGGATTGCAGCCCCTATGACAGCTCTTACAAAGAAGGATAAGAAATATGTATGGACCGAGGAATGTGAGAAGAGCTTCTCTGAATTGAAATGGAGGCTGACTAGCGCTCCTATATTGACTCTTCCCGAGAGCGATATGGGTTTCGATATGTATAGCGACGCGTCCAAACTGGGACTCGGAGCTGTGCTTATGCAGAATGGGAAGGTGATTGCCTACGCCTCTAGACAATTAAAGGAACATGAAAAGAATTATCCTACCCATGATTTGGAATTAGCAGCGGTGGTTTTGCGCTGAAAATATGGAGGCATTATTTTATGGCACTCAGTGCAAGGTCTTTACTGATCACCAGAGTCTGCGGTATTTCTTCACCCAGAAAGACCTGAATATGCGACAACGCCGATGGCTCGAGTTGGTCAAGGACTACGACTGTGAGATCTTGTACCATCCGGGAAAAGCCAACAAGGTAGCGGACGCTCTCAGTAGAAAATTTTGTGCTGCATTGTTGTCTTTATCAGCTTTGTCACAACCCTTAGGGGAAGAAATTATGAATTTCGGAATTGAAATGATATCAGGACAGTTGTCCACCCTGATGATTGCGCCGACATTGTTCGGTGATATTCTGGAAAAGCAGAATCAAGATCCGAGTCTTCAGAGAATCAAGCAAGAGGTTCTTGAAGGCAAGGACGAGGGATTCCGGATTTCTGATAGCGGAGTCTTATATCTCCGGGATCGATTATGCGTTCCCGACGACTCCGACTTACGGACGAGGATACTCGAGGAAGCTCACGGCACACCTTATGCGATGCATCCTGGGTCTACCAAGATGTATCAAGATCTGAAGGGCAAATTTTGGTGGTCCGGCATGAAGAAAGATGTAGCCCATTATATCAGCATGTGTTTGACCTGCCAGAGGGTCAAAGCAGAACACCAGAGACCTGGGGGAGTTCTGCAGCCTCTACCTATTCCCGAGTGGAAATGGGAGGACATATCTATGGATTTCATATCAGGGCTGCCTCGGACTACGAATGGATATGATAGTATATGGGTTATTGTGGATCGACTGACCAAGTCCGCGCATTTTCTGGCTATCAGGATGACTTATTCAGTTGAGCAGCTGGCTCAACTGTACGTCAAGGAGATTGTCCGACTACACGGGATTCCCAAGACCATCGTCTCTGACCGAGATGGTCGATTTACTTCTGATTTTTGGGGACACGTGCAGAAGGCCCTTGGCACGAAACTGAAGTTCAGTACAGCCTTTCACCCCCAGACTGACGGGCAGACTGAACGAGTAAACCAGATACTAGAAGATATGTTACGAGCTTGCACCTTGGACTTCAAGGGAAGCTGCTGTCGATACCTGAGCCTGGCAGAGTTTGCTTATAACAACAGTTATCAGGCTACTATCGGGATGGCACCGTACGAGGCACTATACGGCAGAAAATGCAGATCTCCCTTATGCTGGCATGAGAGTGGTGAAAAGAGGGAGATGGGACACCAGACCGATATTATTGATGAGACCACTCAGGCTATAAGAAATATCCGCCAGAGGATAGAGACTGCTCAGAGTCGGCAGAAGAGCTACGCTGATAAACGACGTCGACCACTTGAGTTCGAGGTTGGGGATTCGGTATTCCTGAAGGTAGCCCCTATGAAAGGGGTGATGAGATTCGGAAAGAAGGGGAAGCTGAGTCCGCGATACGTGGGACCCTATCAGATTTTGAGACGAGTAGGCAAGGTGGCCTACGAGCTGGAGCTACCGCCAGAAATGGCGGCTATCCACAATGTCTTCCATGTGTCGATGCTCAAGAAGTGTACCCCTGATGCGAGTCAAATGATAGAACCCCCACCAGTGCAAGAACAGGGGAGCCTTAGTTCCGAACGCGCCCGATCCAGATCCTCGATCGGGAAGTCAAAAGGCTAAGGAACAAGGAAATACCCTTAGTGAAGGTTCGGTGGCGGAACAAGCAGTTCGAAGAAGCCACCTGGGAACAGGAAGATACGATGCGATCAAAGTACCCGGAACTATTTGAAGTTCGGGACGAACTTTCTATAAGAGGAGGAGGATTGTAACACCCCAAATTTTCAATGTAAAATCATGGCGATGTATGAAAAAAAAATGATTATAATGAAATGATATAAATTTCATGCAATCACATTTTATGAAATGTCATGGATGCATGAAATATCATATTCATGAATATGAAATATTAAAAATATTATGAAATAATATTTACAGAATATTATGAATTCATGAAATATTATTAATATTAAGGAATTTCATGATGGGCTTGGTTTAATGGGATTTGATATGGATTAGTGCAAATTGTGATAAAAAGAAGAAGTAGAAAGGAGGAAGCAAGGATTAAACCTTGAACCTCCTAGTTGCACTCACCATGTCATAACCAATGAACCAAGAATGATTCTTATAGAGAGGATAAGAAACATTCTTGTTAAATCGAGGGAAGCAAAGAGACATGCCTCTTCATGAGAAGAGTATAAATAAGAGAGGGGGAAAGGAAGTTACACTTTCTCTCTTCTTCTTCCCCACTTCATTTTCGAAAATCAAGAAGAACTCTCTCCCTTTCCATTTTCGAAAAACAACACCCTAGGGTTCTAACCCTAGGGAATTTGAAAGGATGAGGACCCATTAAAGGTTCTTGCCTCTACTAAGTCTAAGGAGTCCTAGGGAAGATTAGAAAAGGATTTTCACTTGCCCTCCAAGTCTAGGGTACCCTACGGTTTAAAGAGAAGGTGAAATTCCAGCGCAAGGATGTAAGTGTCCTCTCGCCTGCAGTGTAATCGTTATTGTGTGATTGCCATGCTTTTATTGATTTTGAAAATGTATGGTTTTTCTTTCTTGTATGTTTCGGCCAACACCTTCAAGGGAGGCCTTGGTTCTTTCCTTGATGCATGGGAAGACCTTGAGACTTAGGGAATACATGTAGGTGGATTTTTCTTCATGGTGTCAAGAACAAAACCTAGGGTTGTCCTTGTAGAGGATTTCGGCCACTTCCTAAGGGAAGTGATTGGCTACTTTTTGATATATGAAAATAACCCTTAAGACTTAGGGTATACTCATATGTAGTGACCCTTCATTTTATGATGACTTCCCATCACGTTGTGATAACAAAAATTAGGGTTTAGCCACTTTACAACTTTCGGCCAAGAGGAGAAAGGCTAGGGTTTTTGGGTTGCTTGCTATTCTATTATGTCCCCATGATTAGTAGTGTAGATGAAGTGTTTGTGTAAATATTTGTGTGAAGTTTGGATGTCAAAAACCTAGCCTAGCCATCCTATAAGTTTTCAGCCACCCCCTTGTAAATTAGGGTTAGTGGAAGCTAACCTCACTTTGAAGTATAAACCATGTTTCAATTGTTAACATGAAGTACACTTGAGGTGTTTGTAGAAATGCATGAATGAATGCTTGAATGAAAAACCAAAGGAACTCCCTACCCTTGACTTTCGGCCAATCTTGGTTCTAGGGTTGGGGAGTACTTAATGAAACCATGAAGCATGCTACCACTTATATGATGTGTGTATAATTTATGTGACCTATCTTGTTAGGTATAAAAGCATGCCTTATAGCCCATGGGGCACCTTGATGATATGAACATGATGTGTTTGATAATATGCTTGAAAAAGGATACTCTACTGAAAGTGGGATCAAGAGCACCCCTAAATGTGTGGTGTGTCCCTAGGGGATCATGAGCACCCTTGATGAGTGGTGTGTCCCTTTAAGATGTTATTAGGAGTACCTTTAAGCATATACATATATGTGTAATTGCATATTAAGATACTTTACTTTGAAAGTTGTGTACCCGACTCGGAAGGGGGTCGTTAAACGAATCCAATGTACATGTTAACTGAAGGTCATGGCATTGGTAGGACGGAAGGGTCCTGCCCTAAATGGATTGGTGGCTCGCTACCCCAACTCATTAGGGAACGCGCTTGATGTGGTACTACAACTGGGCCCTAGATGATATGATATTTTTAAGTACTTACCTTTATGGAACTTTTGAAAAAGCATATTTTCTCATTATCTGATGATCTTGTTCTGTAAAGCACTTAGAAATATTTGATGTGAAGCTTATGATGCAAGCACTGAGAAATATTTGATGTGATGCTTATGATGCTTATAATTCTATCTTGATTACTGTGTACAAGATATGATGTATCGATACGGATTTTGCGAGTAGGCCCGGATTCTTACTAAGCATGTTTTGCTTACTAGTTTCATGTTGTTTTCTTATGCTGCAGATAGCGGTAAGAAATACTTGAACTAAAGGAAGAGGCAGAGGGAAAGCTACAAGATGTGTGTGGTGATGGCTCGGGAAGGAAAGAAGGATTCTTATCTACCATTTTTGTTTAGAATCTAAATTGCTTCCACTAAAGGATTACAAGTTGTATTACTATACTTTGATTGTGTGATGACTATGACTACTCTACTGTTGGTCAAGTTAGAGATATGGAACCTATGTCATGTTAGATAACTCATGCTACCTTCCTATTTATTGATGCCTTGCTATAGTGTTTAATTGGATTACTTGCAGTAGGTTATGTTTAGATTATGTCATGCTCTATCTTGCTCAACCCATGTTTAGATCAGTACATTGCGAAGTTAAATGATCTCCTATTATGTTGTAAATGCATGTTGATAAATGATAGGTTTTTGCTCAAGCATGCTTACTACTCTTCTTGCATTGTAATTGTTCTACCTGATATACATGCTTAACATGATAAATGATGTGGATGTATGGACCCGTAACCCCGCTTTTAGGGTAGATATAAGGGCGGGCGTTACACTCTGTAAGTCTCTGATTGTCTCTGTGCTTTTCATTCTACATCAACTTGTTGAGACATTTTGTGGAGAGGTTACTCCACCGAGAAGGAGGATTTGATATCCGGTTTTCCGGGGCTTGATCTGCCGACGATCAAGGGATCACCCACCTTAAGGGCACGCCAAGGAGTAGGGGCAAGATATCCCCGAACCTTGTAAACGATCCTTGTTAGCGTTTGGGTTTGTGTTTCATTTCAACAACTTGTTTTCTGTCTTGTATTTGTCTTCCGCTGCTAATCACTCAAGTGCAGAAATCCTTAAGCTCAAAGAAATTGTGTCTGACTATATTCACCCCCCCCTCTCTAGCCATCCCGTTTCCAACAAGTGGTATCAGAGCTTGGGGCTCTACTTCAACGGCTTAACATCCGAGAGCTAACAAAGATGGCCATGGGAAGAGAAGGGTTTAGCACCAACCGACCTCCACTCTTCGACGGCACTGATTTTTCATATTGGAGGTCGAAAATGGAGTTTTACCTCAAAACCAACCTCAGCATGTGGTTTGCTGTCAAGGAAGGTTTTTCCACTCCTAAAGATGCTGAGGGAAAAGAGATGAACTTCTCAAGTTGGTCGGCAGATCAAATCCGGAAAGGTGAAGCCGATGCGAAGGCGGTGGTAACTTTGCAATGCGGGTTGACCAAGGACCAAATAATTAAGGTTGGTCCCTTCACAAGTGCTAAAGACCTATGGAGCAAGATCATTGAGCTCCATGAAGGCACTCAAGACACCCGGACTGCCAAGAAGGACCTCCTTCTCACCCAACTCCAAAATCTGTCCATGGAAGAGAATGAAACTGTAAGTACACTCCATGGACGATTCAAAGAAATCCTCAACGGTCTCCACTCCATTAATGAGATGGTAGAGAACCGAGATCTTATAAGGTATATCCTCAAAGCTTTTCCTAGGAACGCCTTATGGTCATCCATGGTGGATGCTTACAAGGTGCCCAAGGATTTATCTTTTGTTAAGTTAGAAGATCTATTTTGTGAAATGGAACTACATGAGATCTCTAACAAAAGTTTAAAAGAGAAAGGTATTGCTTTAGTGGAAGGTGACAACAAGAAGAAGAAGGGGAAGAAGAAGGAGAGGGAAGCCTCTTCATCTTCATCCTCATCCGAGTCCGAGTTCGAGGAGGAGGGCAGCTGGTCTTCTTCCTCCGAGATGGCCAACTTTGTTAGAAGAATGATGAGGAAGAGCCGGCGCCTCAAGGGTAAAGGTAACCCGAGTGAAGTTAAATTTGATAAGTCTAATGTTACTTGCTATGAGTGTAGCAAGAAAGGGCATTATAAGGATTAATGTCCAAAGTTAAAGAAGAAGAAGGATAAATCAAAGAAGAAAAGGAAGGCCTTGAGGGCCACATGGGATGAATCATCCTCTAGTTCATCCGAAGAAGAGAAGGAGGAGAAGTACACTCATCACCGTGCCCTCATGGCCATAGAGGATTCAAATGAAGAGGAAAGTGGAGACGAATCAAGCTCCTCAACCGCGCCTTCATCATCTTCGGATGATGAAGAGGTAATCTCTCCCGAGCTAGATAAGTGTTATAGAACCATTGCATGTCTAGCTAGGTTGCTTAAAAAATCTAAGAATAAAGTTAAATTGTTGAAATTGGAAGTAGAAGAGTTGAAATCCTCTAGGGTGGAGGATGTTAATGATTTTCATGATGACTTGCATGTTAAAACCCTTGAGAATGAAAATAAGGACTTAAAGAGTGAAATTGAAAATCTCAAGAATGTTTTTGAGAAATTCTCAACTAGCTCCAAAACCTTAGACATGATACTAAACTCCCAAAGGGCGGTTTACAACAAGGCCGGTATAGGTTACCGACCTAAGGAACCAACCTTTGTATCATTAATGTCAAGAACCCAATTTAGATCATCAAATGATTCTAGGGTTCAAAAAGTCAAAAAGAAAATGACTAAGGTATGGGTGCCTAAGTCTTTCATTGTAGATGCCTTAGGTCCCAAAATTTGGGTACCTAAAACCTCAATATTTAGAATTGTATAAGCATTAATTGAGGGAGAGCATCTATCAACATAGGTTGTTGATAAGTGGTGCTCAAAACCCAAGGCTAAGGTGATACTAGTTTCAAAATAAGTCAACAAGCCTTGGAAATTGTTTTTATATATATTGCATGAAGTGGTTAGATTCACACATAATTTGCTCTTGCCATGAATTGCTTAGATTAATTGGTTTCCTTGTTGCAATTTATATTTTTCTGCAAGTTATATGCCTTATCTCAAGGAACACAATTGCATATATGATATACAATATCAATACATGATAAGGCATCAATAGACAAGGACATGAGCTCAAGGTTTAGACTTAGATTTTGCTTGAGGTATTTTGTTTGGTAAACATGATCAAGTATGATATGATTTTCTTGTGTGTGTCATAGAACATGGATCCATGCTAATTTTCGTTAAGAACAAGTATGGACACACTAGTTAGTACTAACTCGAAAATCACTATGAAAATCTCACAATGCATGATTAGACAAAGAACATGAGCTTAAGGTCTAGGGTTAATGCTTTCTTTGTATCAAACTTAAACTTCATGACTTGTTTGATTTCCCACTGATCATGCTTTGATACAGACATGTGTTGATATTCAATTTCATGCTTAGAAAATTCTGATCATGCTTTGACACAAATCATGACATATATTTTGATTAAGGGAATCCTTAGAATCAAATGTATTACATCTATGCTTTGACACAAATCATGTTGATCACTTTGGGAAATGATTTTTAGTTAAGAGAAACCTTTTAGGATCAAACGGATTACACCTGATTGTGTTAGGGTTTGGGAATGGCTAAGAATTAAAATAAACCTGATTTCAGAGTTTCTGAAATCGATTTCTGAAATCTGGAACTCAGAAAACATCCTGTGTCGAACCTGATCGGTCCACCGACCGATCAGGGATCCCTCTGATCGGTCCGGTGACCGATCAGACCAACTCTGATCAAGGAACTCCCAGATCATTCCAAATTGATCTAAAACCTCCTCAAACCAATCAATTTTCATCGAATTGTATCAGATTACTGATCATACTGATACACACAAATCTGATACAAACCAAGTCAAATTGAAATGTACTTGATCTTCCATTGGTACAAACCTGGTACTAAGGGAGCACAAATTTGTTCAAGTGATACAAACTTAGTACTTAATAGTGATTTGATACAAACCTATGTTGGAATGTTCAAATTCATAAGAAAGGGTTTGTTGAGTAATAACTCTTGTTCTTAATGTCATATTTCGGAATTGTTTCTGAAATATCGAATATTAATAGAGTCTATTTCACTGTTACGGAATGCAAATTGTCAATGCAGTCTGATCAGGAACGTATTAGAGGTTTAGAAATTTTTCTGAAATCTGATCGCTCCCCAAACTAATCAGATATACTTCTGTATCACGTAATCAACAGACCTGGTTGGTCATGGAGACCAATCAGGACTATGTTTCAGATACAGTTGCATTCCTTACTCGTCCTATGAAGCATATACGTATTTGACCATGATATTATTCCGTATATGTTTACATGTGAAATTCAAAATTTATCTTCGATAATTTTGGGTTTGGGGAGAGACCCTTGGTTGAGGGGGAGTTTGATGTTTAAACTGATTAACCATACCCTTTTCGATGTTTGACAAAGGGGGAGAAAATGGTTGATTAAGTTTAGGGTTATTATAAGGGAGGATCATGATTCCCTAATGAGAATTGAACAGACTTCAATTGATTGATACCTAAACTTAAATCGGGATGTCAAACAACAAAAAGGGGGAGATTGTTGATGCAGTCTGGCCCGGTTGTTGTTTTGGTGTTTGACAATGATTTATGTTTGGTTGAATGAAATTCGGGTTATGTCCAGGTGGATCTGGGAGATCACACGCTGGCATGGAAAAAGTCGGGTCCTGGTCTGGAGGGCTAGGCTGGATGAAATCCCGGTGAGTGAAGCGGGGTCCTGGTGAGTGAAGCCAGGTGATGAAAATCCCGGTGAGTGAAGCTGGGTCCTGGTGAGTGAAGCCAGGTGAGGGAAATCCCGGTGAGTGAAGCTGGGTCCTGGTGAGTGAAGCCAGGTGAGGGAAATCCCAGTGAGTGAAGCTGGGTCCTGGTGAGTGATGCCAGATGAGGGAAATCCTGGTGAGTGAAGTCGGGTCCTGGTGAGTGAAGCCAGGTGATTGAAATCCTAGTGAGTGAAGCTAGGTTGAAATCCCGGTGAGTGAAGCCGGGTCCCGGTGAGTGAAGCCGGGTGACCGAAACCCTAGCTTAGAGTGCTAGGTTGAAGTCCCAGTGAGTGAAGTTGGGCATGGCACGAGTCAGAGAAGGGTTGGAGGCTTGTTCTCGTGACTTAGAGTGCATTTGGGCTTGCCTGGATCGGTCTGGTGACCGATCAGGGAAGTTGGCACGGTGCTCCTTCGTGGATCGGTCTGGTGACCGATCCAGCGATGACTGATCGGTCTGGTGACCAATCAGGGAGTATGCGTTTCACTCACTGAATGGCTCCTGATCGGTCTGGTGACCGATCAGGGAGCTTACAAGTGGGTTGAGTTCCCTTACTGATCTACTCCTGATCGGTCTGGTGACCGATCAGGATCACTGTGCAGATCGTTCTGAGAACGATCCAGCATCGCAAGTTCCTCTCTATGATTGATCAGGATGGAGCCTGATTGGTCTGGAAGCAGCCTGATTGGTCTGGTGACCGATCAGGGCACAGCCTGATCGGTCCGGTGACCAATCAGGAAGCATCTAATGGGTTTTGGGAACCTTACTGCTCGACTCCTGATCGGTCTGGTGACCAATCAGGGATACTGTTCAGATCGATCTAGAGAACGATCAAGTGTCGCGAGATTCTCCTTATGACCGATCAGGATGGAGCCTGATTGGTCTGGGAGCAGCCTGATAGGTCTGGTGACCGATCAGGCTGTAGCCTGATTGGTCTGGGTACCGATTTGGAGTGTGCAGCAGAATGCTAGATTGGTCTGGGGACCAATCAGGAGTGTGCAGAAGACTGCTGGATCGGTCGGGTGACCGATCAGGGTCCTCCCTGATCGGTCTGGCGACCGATCAGGAGCAGAACTTTAATTCAAATACGCTGTCAGAAGGGTATGATCGCATCTATTTTGCTCAGGATTTTTTCTGCTATCACTGATCTCATTTGATATTCATTTGCTAAACCTCTGATTGAGTGTGCAGGTGACAGGGATGGATTCAAACACTCAAGGAGGGTCAAACAGAGGCTTTCCGTTGAGCAGGTTTGGCAGTTTTCCATCGCAGGTTACAACGGGCGCTGCTGGCAATGGCTGGAAGCTGACCTGGGGCTGGGGCTCGACTAAGGAGAGTTCAGTGAGTCCAGAGCAGGTCAGGGGTAGCTGGCTTGTTGCAGGTGAGCAGCTGGGAGCTGTGTGGAGCGTCTGTGGGTTGGCGATGGCAGCTAGGATAAGTGTGGGCTAGCGATGAAGAGAAGCAAGTTCTCTCTACAGCAACAACACTTGATCCATCCTTAGCAATCACTCTGAGTCTTGAAGCTTCTGAAAAACTTGATCATTCTTTGAAGCTTGAGAGACCTGAGCACTAAGAAGGACTCGTGGCAAGGCGATCAACAAGCAAACAAGGAAGAGCTGAGTGAAGGCTCTTGCCGAGGTTGTGCTGGGTTGTTGTTTGTGCTTGTAAGCATTTCTCTTCATCTGCTTGTGCTCTGTAAGTCTCTGATTGTCTCTGTGCTTTTCATTCTACATCAACTTGTTGAGACATTTTATGGAGAGGTTACTCCACCGAGAAGGAGGATTTGATATCCGAATTTCCGGGGCTTGATCTGCCGACGATCAAGGGATCGCCCACCTTAAGGGCACGCCAAGGAGTAGGGGCAAGATATCCCCGAACCTTGTAAACGATCCTTGTTAGCGTTTTGGTTTGTGTTTCATTTCAGCAACTTGTTTTCTGTCTTGTATTTGTCTTCCGCTGCTAATCACTCAAGTGCAGAAATCCTTAAGCTCAAAGAAATTGTGTCTGGCTATATTCACCCCCCCCCCCTCTCTAGCCATCCTGTTTCCAACAATACCATTATCTTCCATCTTCATGAGTTGTTTGAAGAGCAGGTGAGATCCGAAAGGTTCGAAGTCTCCAGACTCCTCTTCACCTCTAGGATGCAGGAAGGCACTTCTGCCTCACAGTTTGTATTAAAGATGATGGGGTACATTGAGCGACTGAGCACACTCGGTTTTGCAATGGATCATGAACTAAGTATTGACTTAATTCTTCAATTTTTGCCCAAAAGTTATTCACAATTTGTGATGAACTATCGGATGAACAAGCTGGAGACCACCATTCCTGAGTTGCTCAACCTGCTGAAGACTATTGAGCCTTCTGTAATGCAGGATCAGAAGACAGTACTGTTAGTTGGTTCCTCGAAGAAAGGTTCTAAGAGGAAAGCCAAAGAACAGAATAAAGGAAAGAAGAAAAAGGCTAAAAAGACTGAAAAGAAACCAAAAGGCACTTGCCATCACGGTGGC
Organism: Boesenbergia rotunda; assembly: GCA_024364735.1. Lineage (NCBI taxonomy): Eukaryota > Viridiplantae > Streptophyta > Magnoliopsida > Zingiberales > Zingiberaceae > Boesenbergia > Boesenbergia rotunda. Next base: position 4,318 of record JAGFNQ010004260.1, on the reverse strand, counting down.
AAGGAGGGTCACTGGCGAAGAAACTGCAAGGTTTATCTCGAGTCCTTGAAGAAGAAGGCATTTGATGCCCCATCATCTTCAGGTATCTTCGTTATTGAATGTCACTCTATTTCCTCAAATATATGGGTACTTGATACTGGGTGTAGCTCACATATATGTAATGGCATACAGGGGCTAAGGAATAGAAGAAGACTCGTCAAGGGAGAAGCGAATTTGCGAGTTGGAAATGGAGCAAAGATTGCTGTTGTTGCCATCGGAACATATTTGCTAAAGCTCCCTACTGGACGTGTCTTAGAATTGGATAATTGCTATTCTGTTCCTTCGTTAAGAAAGAACATTGTATCTATTTCATGTTTGAATGAAAAGGGTTATCATTTAACTTTTAGTAACAATTATTGTTACGTAACTTTAAATGGCGTTCTTTATGGGACTGGAACTTTGTGCAATGGTATCTACACGTTAGATTTATCCGGTGACGTTTTCAATATCGAAGTTAGCAACAAACATGCTCGAATAGATAATCGAATAGACTCCTATAAGTGGCATTGTCGTCTTGGCCATGTAAGTAAGAAGCGCATGACCAAATTACACCGATGTGGAATTCTGGAATCATTTATGTTGGATCGAGAAAACCGATAGAGGGGGGGTGAATATTGGAAATCATTTTTCTTCGGAAAATTTAGTACAAGTACACAGCGGAAATAAAAATGAAACACAACACAGAGACACAGTCGATTTTACTTGGTTTGGAGCCTGTGTCGACTCCTACTCCAAGGCCCACGGTCGTTGACCGTTTACTTTGGGCAATTCTATATGGTGCGCAAAATAGTTTACAAAAATTGATTACAAAATTGAGTATAGTAAACTTAAATAGCTCGTTTACCGACGTCCGGGGTAGATCGACTTTTTCTTAGCAGCGGGACGTCGTCGGCTCGAGTTGGAAGGATTCCGAGGCGAAGTGCGAGAGCAGAAGAGCGTAGAAGCGTTGTATCGAAGTTGTTGTTGGAAGCCTGGGCGTTGGGTGCTATTTATAGCAACTAGGGGCGCCCTGGACGTCGGGGGCGCCCTCCCACGTGTCACGTGATCCGAGATTCTCTCGGTCAACTTTTATCCCACCCGAATAGGGATGAGGTTTGACCGTGGGGGCGCCCTGGACGCAGAGGGCGCCTTGCTTGACTCCTTCTGCGCGGGCTTCTCGTACGGATAAGGTTGCTTGGCTTCGCTGGCATAGGTGCGGGGTGTGAGGGTGCCCTGGCTGTTCAGGGCGCCCTCGCTGCTGAGGGCGCCTCGGCCAGTAGTTGCCGAAGCTCCTTTTTGCTTCATTTGTCTCATGTTCACCATGGGGGCGCCCTGGACACTCAGGGCGCCCTACTCAGCTGTTGCCTCACTCCTTTGAGGCTCTCTGAGCTGCAGACACACATTCCTTTGGTCCTACATCCAGGGTTAGTCTGAAAACAACATAAAGTAGTAAAGCATTATACAGCCTTAGCTGTCTTGGTTCTGACTTTGGGTCTCCCAAATGGAGCCCTTGGTCGAACCGACGCCTACTGTTCCCTCGACGGGGAACGCGTCCTCACCTACTCCTCTCGGGAGAGTTTACCTGATGCCAACCGTTCCTCTGGTTGGACTTTTGCCTGACGGTCCTTTGCCAGGTCTTGGATGCCGAGCTGTCCTTCGCCCGGTGCCTAGCAGTCCTTCGCTAGGGCTTAGATACTGGCAGTCCTTCGCCAAGTGCCTAGCAGCCCTTCGCTAGGGCTTTGTATCCTGGCAGTCCTTCGCCAGGAGCCTAGCATTCCTTCGCTAGGGCTTTTGTCCTGTACACTAGAGTAACATGTTAGATAACAACAAAGACTTAACTTTTGAACCCTGTTGCCATTATCAAAACACAGGTTTGACTTTGGTGCTTTCTGCACCAACAATCTCTCCCTTTTTGATTTATGGCAACCCTAGTTCAAAAAGTTAAGTTTAATCAATGCATAAAAAGGTTAAATTTTGTTCCCTCCCCCTGGAAGGAATCTCCCCCTAGATTTTTCAAAACTTCGTGGGGTTAAACCATTTTACTTGTACTTTGAACACTTAAGTTTTAGGTACTTAGAAATCTTTTAATAACTTAAGTTAAAAGTACATAGGAGAGTTTTTGAAGCATGAGTTTTAGAGTACTTAAAAGTTTTTGAAAACTTTAAGTTAAGTACTTAGTAACTTTGTAAAACTTTAGGTACTTAGTAAATTTTGAAAAACTTAAGTACTTAGTAATTTTTGAAAAACTTAAGTACTTAGTAATTTTTGAAGCACCTTAAGTACATTTGGAAAACTTAAGTACTTTATAAAGTATATTTGGAAAACTTAAGTACTTAAAAAAATATATTTGGAAAACTTATGTACTTAAAAGAAACTAAGTACTTAGTAACATTGTACTTAAGCTTAAAGTACTTATAGAAAAAAAATTTTGACAAGCTTAAGTTAGAAACTTTTGAAAGGCTTGAGTACTTAGCAAAATTTTGAAAGCTTAAGTAAAAATCTTGAAGGCTTTAAGAACTTAAGTACTTTAGTCAATTTTGAAAAGCTTAAGTATTTTTGAAAATTTTTGAATAAAGGATAAGAAAGCTTTTGAAAACTTTTTGAATAAAGGATAGAGTTAAAAAAATTAATTTTACTCTCTAAAAAAAATTAATTTTACTCTCTCCTTTCCTATCTCTCCCCCTTTGCCATATATCAAAACAGATAAATATAGCAGAAATAAGATTGCATTAAGGAAATAAGTAAGATTTTGCTGTACTGAACCAATTCATAATTAGACTTAAACTAAATCAGTCAATTTTTCCTTATAGGGACCTGTCTAACCCATTTAGCTACTTACTAACTGTTATAAGCAGTAGTTTTTGCTGGGGTTAGTCAATTTAAGTGTTTTTGTTCAAGTTAGATTTTCTAAACTTGACACTTAACTGGATTGCTGTATAAGTTGTATTTAGTGCCCCAATTACTGCAGATGCACTGACTTAAAGCATCTTGAATTAAGGCAAAGACCTAAGCATCTCAACCCTTTCTAGGTTATCAACCAAAAGTACCCTAAGGTGCTTGTGAGATGCTGGCTTCTAAGTCTATAGGTGCATGCAGTTCTAGGGTTAGGGCCTAGGCTAAGTCCATTTTCGAAAAAGCCCTAGTTTTGAAAGGGAGTAGTTTTGAAATAACAATAAAACTATGTCGAAAAACTGATTTTGAAAGTAAGTAAAATAGTTTTTCAAATTCTATTTTTAGAAAACTGATCAAATAAAGCAGAAATAAATTGAGTTTTAATTTTACTGTCTCACCCAATCTAGGGTTGTAAATCACGTTAGCCTTATTGGTTTCATGAGACAGGTTTTGATAGTTAAGATTATTTTGAAAATTTTTCATTAATTTTGAAAACAATTAAATTTTGAAAACTTAATTAATTTTGAAATTTTTGAAAAGATGTTTAAATCTACAAATAACTGAAATTTTGTGTTAGATTCGAATTTGACAAAAAAATTTGAATTTGAATTTCAAAAATTGGCTTCCAGGTCTTGGCGAGGCACTAGGCCTTCTTTGGCCGTAGCCTTATGGGATCATCCACCCTTTCCTTGACAAAGCCTTTTAATGAAATTTCATTTTCAAAATTCTTTGAAAAATTTCTGCTCTAACTAGTTTGGGTCTTGGATCGGTAGCTTCGGCTAGTTCCGCCAAATTGGCTTCCCTAACGTACTATCATCTCACCTCCACCCAATACTATGTTGTCAAGTTTTAGTTAAGTTTGTTCAGTCCTTATACTAACCATTCCTAAATCTAAGCATGGTAAATTACAGAAATTAAATAAACAGGCAAACATGCAATTATACAAAAGAAAGTGGGATTTTATCTAACAATGAATATAGTTTTCAGCTTGGCTCCCCCTGGACTAAAGCCACGGTAATGATTAGGCAAGATGTGAATCTTGTCCTTGGGGATCCAATATTGATTTGATCCAGCCGGTTTGTTCAGGCACAGTTTGGGTACACATGCCTGAATTTTACCTCTGGACTGATTCAGTACAGCAAGGTAAGATCTTTGCCGGGATTTGGTTCTATAGCCCAGTCCGTATCGATTTAGAACTGATTTCTGTTTTCCAAGGATCATGTCAAGACCTTTGGAACCAGATGTAAATCATTCTAAAGTTGATCTAAGATCCTTAACCTGAGTTTTCAGAGAGGAGTTCTCCTTTTCAAGTTTTTCAACTTGAGTAGGAGTTCCTTCCTGAACCTTCTCGGTTAAGGGTTTAGAGTCAGCTCCCTCTTTCAGGAGTTTTACTTCCTGTCGGAGGATT
>JAGFNQ010004259.1:0-31815 GCA_024364735.1 Boesenbergia rotunda | reverse complement strand
ATATAGATGATTATGATGAGTGGGCTCCTGACCTTCGATGGCAGATTGCGGAGTTAGAGCGGATGCTGCAGCACGAATTGCATATCTCTGAGCTCTGGCGACAGGAGGTCCGCTCAAAGTTTCAGACTTTTGATCATCGTCTTGATGCCTTAGCCTCTGATGTCTCTGAGATGCACTCCTTCCAGGACAGATGGTGTGAAGAATGGTATCATCATACATTTCCCGATGGTGCATCTCCCAGTGGCCCTTCACCAGGAGATATCGTCTACATTGATGATTCGAACGATGATCCAGCTGACGATTGACCGTTCTGTGTTCGTGTTTGATGTTTTTGACGGCTGTGTACATCCTGACTTTTGTCTGTTCTATCTTGCTTAGGATGTTACTGTTTGTTGATGCTTTGATGACTACTATTTGAAATTGTGTTATATTGACATGATTATGTTTTTATCTCATGATAGTATGCCTATTGTTGATGCCATGCTGTTTATATGACTATGATCTGCATGTTTGCTAAATTGCCATGTTCATGCTTACAATGCCATGTCTACCTGATACATATACATGTTATGGCATGCTTTGCGAGTTGATAATCCGTGTTCATATGATGCATGTGATTGCTATATCTTGCTCTATCTTTTTCACATGTGTTCGTATGGTTATCCAACAACCTATCACATCTTTGTTGATTTGGGATACCCCTAGGGTTGAGGGGGAGCCTGTTTAAAACTTAACAGCCCATCTAGACCCTTTTCGTGTTCGACAAAGGGGGAGAGTGTGGATTGGTTAAGTTTAGGATGATCATGTTGTAAGGGGAGGATCTGGATTCCCCTATGATTCCAAAGTTGAGCTATTGATTGAGAATCCCTAAACTTAAAATCGGATTGTCAAACAACAAAAAGGGGGAGATTGTTAATGCAGTCTTGCCCTGATTATTATTTTGGTGTTGACATCGATTTTAGTTTAGGTTGATTATGATTATGATTAAGTCCTGGTCGGGGATCAGGCATGATATGGAAAATCCTAACCTGAAGGGTTAGGTGTTGGAAAATCCTAGTCTGGGAGACTAGGTGTTGGAAAATCCTAACCTGGAGGGTTAGGTGTTGGAAAAGTCCTAATTCGGAAGGGTTGCGTGAAAAGTCCTAGCTTGGAGGGCTAGGTGAAAAGTCCTAACTTGGAGGGTTAGGTGCAAATTCCCATCCCGGAGAATTAGGTGAAAAAGTCCTGGCTTGGAGGGTCAGGTGCCTAGCTTGGAGGACTAGGTTGGATAATGTTCTAACTCGGAAGGGTTGGGTGAAAAGTCCGTCCTAACTTGGAGGGTTAGGTGCAAATTCCCAACTTGGAGGGTTAGATGGAAAAATCCTTAGCTTGGAGGGCTAAGGTGGATGAAGCCACTAGCTTGGAGGGCTAGGGTTGAGTCTCTGGATCGGTCTGGTGACCGATCAGGGACATTGGCACGCTGCTCCTTAGTGGATCGGTCCGGTGACCGATCCAGCTATGTCTGATCGGACTGGTGACCGATCAGGGAGCACACAGTGAGGTTGGGAACCTACTGTGTGGCTCCTGATCGGTCCAGTGACCGATCAGGGAGCAGGCTGCTTCCTCACTACCTTACTCCTGATCGGTCTGGTGACCGATCAGGGAGTGGGAAGTGAGTGAGTTCCCTTGCTGATCAAAGTCCTGGATCAGTCTGGTGACCGATCAGGGATCTTGGATCTGATTTAAAAAATCACTGTTCATATGTCTTGATCGGTCTAGGTGACCGATCAGGCTTCACTCTGATCGGTCTGGTGACCGATCAGGCCTGTGTTGCCATAAGAGCTGGGAATCCCAGCACTGCAGTAGATCGGTCTGGTGACCGATCCACAAATCCTGGATCGGTCCAGTGACCGATCACTTTAATTCAAATTGCACTGTCAGACGTGGTCAGAGCGTCTGATCACATCCGATTCGCTGATGTTTGCATCTGATATCTGATTTACTGTATGATTTGCTGCTCTAACAGTCTGATTAAGCTGTAGGTGACAGGGGAGGATTCAAACACTCAAGGAGAGGTCAACGGAGGCTTTCCTTGGAGCAGGTTTGTCCGATTCTCCATTTCAGGTTGCAACGGCCGAGCTGCAGACTGGAGCCGAGATTGGGCCTTGGCTGAGGGGATCTCAGGAAGACCAGAGAGGGCTCAGTGGTAGCTGGTGTTGGCAGCAAGATAGCTGGAGGCTATGGACGATGTTGTCACCTGGTGCTGGGTGGAGGATCAAAAGCGCGGAAGTGAGCTTCGTAGAAAAAAAAAAGTTCTGAAACTTGTGTTCTAGCCGCGCCTAGTGTTCTCCACAATCTGCTTGCTTGCTGCGTTCTTGAAGTTGTCATCACTTTGAGCAAGCGATCGAGAAGCAACCAATCTTTACTTGAGCGCTTGAAGGAGAGAACAAGTAGCTTGGAGTCCGACAGTGGGAAGACACGGAGAAGGGTTCTTGCGTGAGATCGCCACTGGGTGGAGCTCAGGGAAGCTAGCTGTGTTCTTATCCTTGCTAAGTGGTTGAGTAAGATCTTTCTCGTAGTTTTTTTGTGCTTAAACTCTATTCTGTCTGAAACGCTGTGGAGAGGTTTCTCCACTGAGAAGGAGGTTGCATTATATCCGGTGAAACCGGGGCTTGATCTGCCGACGATCAAGGGATCGCCCACCTTAAGGGCACGCCAAGGAGTAGGGGCAAGTTATCCCCGAACCTTGTAAACCCTCTTGTTAGCGTTCTTGGCAGTTGTCTTTGTCTTGATCTTGTCTCTGTTTTAGCTTACTGCACTTTCAGTTTCTTTTGTTTCTTCCGCTGCTGTGCTACTGATATGTTAAGTGCAGGAAAATTGTTAATCGCAAGTGAAAAGTGATTGGCTATATTCACCCCCCCTCTCTAGCCATCTCGTTTCCAACAGTCCCTTCCTTCAAGTTACGCGAGGTAATATGTAAATTAGTTTACTTTCTGCAAAATTTTAAATGTATGATCATGTCTACACAAGATAAGGTTGCATGCTTAGATGTGTGGTTAAATAATTTGAGAAATTATTTATGCTAAACCTTCCGCTGTACATAATTAATTTTAAAATTATGAACCCGCATCCATGTTAACATGCACCCGGTCCCAACAGATACTCTACACTCCTACTTCTATAGGCATGCTAGAAACCCCTTGGCCAGACGATTTCAGTCTGTTGACCTTTAGGTCCAGGACTACGCTCTATATAGAGTTCTGGTCTGCTGCATTCTGCCTTTATCCACTAGAGACATCGCTACCATGCGACCATTTCACACCTTCCTCCTATACGCATTAATCCATCATCTTGATATCGACATTGGACTCCACATGTTCCACACGATTCTACATGCGTCCAGTGTTACCACTCAGGGACTGGTACGTACCCCCTATTGCCACATCATCACTTTCATTCTTCATCATCACGGTCGTAACATCACCGAAGGTGAGATGGCCACGATGATTGACTTCGATGAGATAGGTTTTAGGAACTTTTTCCTAGCTGGTGTAGAGGTATCGGGTACCGGGGTTTTGTCGTGAAGGCATCAGAGAGCCGGACCCCAGATCGACTCTGATGAGGATGTTGAGGTCGATGTAGCAGATTTGGCAGCTGAGGTTCGAGAGCACATAGACGAGCCCCCACCACCGACACTCTACGAGAGAGTGACGCGACTTGAGACACAGGTCCAGAGCCTCCAGGAGGAAGTGGAGGCAAATCATGCTGAAGAAATGGAGGCAAATCAGGCCTATTACACTGAGTACATGAGTGCCCTCTGAGCCGATAGGGAGACTAGCGACGCTCGATATCATGAGATGATGTCACTATTTCGATCCTGGCAGCCAGGCTCATCGGATCGTCCCGGTCCCTCCTCCTATTTTAGATTTTTGACTGCCCCTACTCAGTAGGGTTGACTTATATTTGACTTGTATGACTGTGATGGTTTTCTCCTTTTCCAGCTGACTTATGGAATTGACTATTTTCTTTTCTTGATGTTTATCAGGATTATGCTTGGGAGAATAGGCTTACTTTACTTCTTGCTTTTCTGACTGCTTTACTCGATTTGAAAATCAGTTCTAACATAATTTTAAAACTGCTTTACTTAGTTTTCAAAATCTTTTTACAATTTTAAAAATCAATTTTCCGACTTAGTTTTATTTAATACTACCCCCTTCAAAACTAAAGCTTTTTCGCAAATGGACTTAGCCTAGGCCCTAACCCTAGAACTGCATGCACCTATAGATCTAGAAGCCAGTATCTCACAAGCACCTTAGGGTACTTTTGACTAATAACCTAGAATGGGTTGAGATGCTTAGGTCTTTGTCTTAATTCAAGATGCTTTAAGTCAGTGCATCTGTAGTAATTGGGGCACTAAATACAACTTAAACAGTAATCAAGTTAAGTGTCAAGTTTAGAAAATCTAACATGAACAGAACACTTAACTTGACTAACCCTAGTGAAAACTACTGTTTATAACAGTTAGTAAATAGCTAAGTGGGTTAGACAGGACCCTACAGAGATAATTTAAATTGATTTGGTTCAGCTTATATCTTGAAATTGGTTCAGTACAGCACATTATTCTTGTGTTGTATCCTTATGCAATTTATTTTTTTGCTATATTGCTTTGTTTTTGATATATGACAAAGGGGGAGAGAAAGTTTAAAATTTTTTTCAAAATTCAAAATTCAAAATAAAATTTCAAAACTTTATCCTTTCTTCAAAAAGTATTCAAAACTTTATCTTTTCTTTAAAGTACTTAATCTAAGTTGTTTCAAAACTGTTTCAAAATACTTAATCTAAGGTTTTTCAAAACTGTTTCAAAATACTTAATCTAAGTTTTTCAAAACTGTTTCAATGTACTTAATCCAAGTTTTTCAAAACTGTTTTTTTTCATGTCTAAGTACTTAACCTAAGTTAATTTCAAAATTGGTTCTAAGTACTTTACCCAAGCGGTTTTCAAAAGTAGTTCTAAGTACTTATACTTAAGCTATGTTCAAAATATCTCTAAGTACTTATTTCTAAACTACTCTAATAGAAAAGTTTCTAAGTATAAAGCTTCTAAAGTACTAAAGAGATTGAAAATTTTTAAGTGTTTCTAAGAACTTAAAACTTCAAAAGATATTTTAGAAATTTTTACTTGGAATTTTTTCTAAGTATAAATTTTCCAAAGTGCGCAACCGAATTCTATTTGGAAAATAATTTTCTAAAATTTCTTTTGAAAAATGTTCTAAGTATTGAAAAAATTAATTCCATCTTTAAACTTAGAAATTTTTTTAAACCCCACGAACCTTTGAAAAACCTAGGGTGAGATTCCTTCCAGGGGGAGGAAACTAACTGTTACATCACCTGTCATGATTAACTTAACTTATTGAATCGGGTTGTCATAAATCAAAAAGGGGGAGATTGTTGGTGCAGACAGCACCCAAGTCGAACATGTGTTTTGATAATGGCAAAGGGTTCAAAAGGTTAAGATGTTATGTTTATCTAACATGCTACTTGAGTGTGCAGATTGAAGTCCTAGCAAAGGACTACTAGGCACCAGGCGAAGGACTGTTTGGAACCGAAGACCTGGCGAAGGACAGCTGGGCACCTAGCGAAGGACTGCTGGGCACCAGGCGAAGGACTGCTTGGTACTGAAGACCTGGCAAAGGACAGCTAGGCACCTGGCGAAGGACTGCTGGGCAAAAGCCCAACCGGAGGAGCCGGTTGGCAACAGGTAAATTCTCCTGAGAGGAGTAGGTGAGGACGCGTTCCCCGTCAAGGGAACAGTAGGTATCGGTTCGACCTAGGGTTCCATTTTGGAGACTCAAAGTCAGAACCAAGACAGCTAAGACTGTATAATCATAACATATTCTTGTTTTATTGTATTTGCAACTAACCCTGGATGCAGGACCAAAGGAACGAGTCTCTGCAGCTCAGAACGCCTCAAGGGAGAGAGGCAGCAGCTGAGTAGGGCACCCCGGAGGTCCCGGCGCCCCCAAGGTCAAGGCAAAGTAGTAAACAAAAAAAGTGCTTCAAAGGCTTACTGGGCCAGGGCGCCCCCTGTGTCCCGGCTGTTCCTAGCGTCCCCAGTGCCCAAGGCTCACTGGGTTCAAGCCAACAAAGTGAACCGGTCGAGAAGCCAGCAGACCAAGTCAACCGGGGCGCCCCCAGCGTCCCGGGCGCCCCCACAGTCAAGCCTCAGCCCTACTCGAGTGGGATAAGTGCTGCCCGAGATTGTTGCGGATCGAAGGCCATGTAGAGGGCGCCCCCAACGTCCAGGGCGCCCCCAGGACTACTATAAATAGCCCTCGACCCCCAAGGCTTTGAGACACAACTTTCTAACGCTTCTACGCTCTTCGACTCAAGCACGCTGCTCCGGAAACCTTCCATCTCAAGATTCAAGCGCCGACGACGACTCTCTGCTCGAAAGTACGATCCACACCGGGCGCCGGTAACGAAGAAGTCAATTTCATTTACTGCACCACATTTCATTTACTGCACTACAACTGTAATATCTTTTGTAACATTTGCGTTCATATAGAATTACCCACAGTAAACGGTCAACGACCATGAGCCTTAGAGTAGGAGCCGACCGCGACTCCAAACCAAGTAAAACCACTTGTGTTTTTGCATTGTGTTTTAATTTTCCGCTGCGTAGTCTCTTATCTTTAATCTGAAATGGTTTACGATATTCACCCCCCCTCTCTATCGTATTTTCTCGATCCCACACTTTGCCCTTCGAGGTCTCTGCAGCGGGTTCTTTACCCTTTAAAGATCTCCTAAGGGTTGGAATAATTGATCATGACAACAGATTGGATCAGGATAAGTAAATCGAACATTGATAAGATCATGATATAAGTTGACAATCATGGCACAAATTAAAGGATCACAAGGTTAAGGTTTGATCAATAGAAAGATTGGTCACGGCATAGAAGAATCAAGTGAACATAAGGGTAAAACATTGATCAAATTAATCATAACAGAAAATGATCAAATGAACATAGGTTTGATCATATGGGTAAAGAATCATGGCAAGGTCACGGCACACACCAAAAATAGAGTTAAGGGCACAACACAAACACACAAAGAATCAACATGGTTAGTTTCCATAAATCATGACGGATGAAGTAAACAAAACACAAAAACTTACTTAGGGGCCATATTGGTGAATGATTTGCTTGGGAAAAACACGTCTCAAGAAGTTGGAAGAAGAAACTGCGCAGAGGATGAAGCGACGCAGAGAACGTGCGCAGGAAAAAGAAGCTCACTGGTTGCAGGATGCGAGAACTCGCAGGAAGCAGAGCTCACGCACAGGAAGAAGAAGCGCAGGAGGAGAGAACTCAGGAAGAGGATGAGTGTTTCAGTCGGCTAGGGTTGAGAAGTGAAGAGAATAGAGAGTTAATAGGTTGGTGGACTGATCCACCAACCAAAATTTATTGTGATCGAACGGATCACCGTTCGATCTGGGAGCGCACAGACCGATCAGGCTCCATCCTGATCGGTCTGGCTTGGTCCTGATCGGTCGGGTGACCGATCAGGCAAGCCCCTGATCGATCTGCCGATCGATTAGGAAGCGAACAGTAGGTTCGTGAGATTTTTTGTGACCCTCCTGATCGGTCGGTGGATCGATCACCACAGGGGGCCAGATCGGTCTGGGGGCCAGATCAGTCTGGGGACTGATCCAGTCCAACACAGAAAGTTTTGACAATTTCTCGCGAAATAGCTGGATCGGTCGATTGGACCGATCAGGCCGACTCCTGATCGGTCTGTGGACCGATCAGCCCTATGTCTGATCAGTCTGTGGACCGATCAGGTATCAGAGATTTTCTGATATGATTCTGAAACTTCAGTTTCTGATTCCCAAATGAATTTCGATACAATTTGATGGAAGATTATCGACCTTAGAGGGGTGTCCTTGACTATAATTAATCCCTGAACAAGGATCAAAGGTCCTTATGGGTTTAGCAAATCAATTTGCTCCATCCAAGTGGAGTCAAATTCAATTACAAACATCCATTCAATGTTTAACCAAGTTTGTATCAAAATAAAGTCTCTAATCAAGTTTCCTTGATTGGAATGTCCAAGTATGATCATGGAGCCAAATACACATATGTTATGCATTGGTTTTCCCCATACTTGGTCAACTTAATGATCATTCTCTCGTCAACCTAATTCCTCAAGGGATGCATTGATATTTTGAGTAATTAGGTTGATCCTAACATCTCACCCCATTTCTAGCAAACAAAAACGTTTTGTTAAACCTTATAGTTTGTGTGAGATGTCCCCAAGTTGCCCAATAATTGTTACCAACAATTCGAATTGATCATGAAGGGTTTTGATTGCTTTTTCATCCTATGAAGCGCGACACATTCCCAATTCCCTTCGTAAGAAACTAAATTCATTCTCGGGAAGTGGTTTAGTGAAAATATCCGCTAGGTTTGATTTTGACTCTACATGTGAGAGTACAATATCTCCTTTAGCAACATGATCTCTAATGAAGTGGTGACGCACTTCAATGTGCTTGGTTCTAGAATGATGGACTGGATTCTTGGTTAGGTTTATTGTGCTAATGTTGTCACACAACACTTGCACACCCTTGTAGCTTAATCCATAGTCCTCTAGTGTATGAATCATCCACAACAATTGTGATACACTCTCTCCCATGACAATATATTCTGCCTCGGTCGTGGAGAGAGTAATACAATATTGCTTCCGACTTGACCAACTAACTAGTGATGATCCTAAGAATTGGCAGCCCCCACTCATGCTCTTCCGATCCAACTTGCACCCAGCATTGTCGGAATCGGTATAACCAATTAGGTCAAATGATTCGGTACGGGGGTACCAAAGACCAACTCCAATTGTGCCTTTAAGGTATCTCAAAATTCTCTTGACAACAATCAAATGAGATTCCTTGGCACATACTTGATACCTAGCGCACATACCCACAGCAAAGATCAGGCCGACTAGCTGTGAGGTATAGCAAACTACCTATCATGCTCCGATATTGAGTTAGGTCAACTGGTTTACCACTCTCATCATTGTCTGACCTTGTGTTTGTAGCCATGGGAGTGGTTACCTCTTTAGAATCACTCATGTTATATTTCCGGAGCATCTCTTGAGTGTATTTTGATTGGTGCACATGGATTCCATCTCGAGTTTGCTTGATTTCGAGTCCAAGGAAGAAAATCAACTCTCCCACTAGGCACATCTCAAATTCACTCTCCATGTGTCCAATAAATTCATTCAAATAGCCCTTATTATTTGAGCCACAGATTATGTCATCGACATATACTTGGGTTACAAATATATCGTCATCATCTCTCCGTAGAAATAGTGTAGGGTCTATTTGTCCTCTTACAAAACCTTTTTCAATGAGAAATATCGACAACCGTTCATACCAAGCTCGGGGTGCTTGTTTAAGGTCGTAGAGCGCCTTCTTGAGCTTGAACACGTGGTTTGGAAATTCGAAACTCTCAAACCCCGGAGGTTGTTCAACATAGACCTCTTATCTTATTAAATCATTTAGAAAGGCCGATTTGACATCCATTGATAAAGTTTGAAACCACGATGTGCTGCAAATGCAAGCATCAACCGGATGGAATCTAATCGTGCCATGGGAGCATAGGTCTCATCGTAATTAAGGCCTTCAACTTGACTATAGCCCTTGGCTACTAAGCGTGCCTTGTTTCTTACGATTTCTCCCTTATGGTCCAATTTGCTTTTTGAAGACCCATTTAGTTCCAATAATTGTGGTCTTCATAGGTCTAGGGACCAAGTCTCAAACTTAACTTCTCTCGAATTGACCTAATTCATCTTGCATGGCAATGATCCAATCGGGATCATTTAATGCTTCGTCAAATTTTCTAGGTTCAATTTTGGAAATTAGGGCAACTTCATTAGCCTCATTCCTAAATAATGATCTAGTCCTAACCCGTTGATGGATGTCTTCAACAATTTGGTCTTGGGGGTGACTAGAGGATAACCTAGTTTGTCTTGGTGTTGGTGGTGCTTCTTGGATGGTGTCACTAGACACAGGCTCAGCCTCGGGATCCGGCTGATCTATGGGTTGTCTAGGCTTACCGTCATCAGATTCATTACCATCAACAACACTCGGACTTCCACCCAAACTTAGTTTCCTAAGTTCGAATTGAACTCCTTCTACATCTTCTGGCTAATCATTTGCTTTGGGAATTTCCTTGAAAACAACATCAGAAGACTCTTCAACCAATCTAGATCTCTTGTTATAGATCCGGTAAGCTTTGCTGACGAGGGAGTACCCAACCAGTATCCCTTCATCAGCTTTTGCTGTGAACTTTCTAAGATGATCCTTGGTGTTTAGAATAAACACCTTACAACCAAACACCCTAAGATGTTTAATTATAGGTGGTTTTCCAAACCAAAGTTCATGGGGAGTCTTTCCTAAGAATCTATGGATTAGGACTCGGTTTTGCACGTAGCAAGCTGTGTTTACAGCTTCGGCCCACAAGTACCCTGGTAATGAGTACTCATTGAGCATGCTTCGAGCAGCCTCTTGTAAGACTCGGTTCTTCCTCTCTACAACATCATTTTGTTGTGGTGTTCTAGGAGTAGAGAACTTATGTCTATACCCTCTCTCTTGACAAAATTCTAAAAATCCTTGATTTTGAAATTCACCTTCATGATCACTCCTTATTATTTTAATTGTTGATGATTTTTCATTTTCAACTCTTCTACAAAAAAAAATAAAAACATCTAAAGTTTGATCCTTATATTTTAGAAAATAGGTCCATGTATATCTAGTAAAATCATCAATGATCACAAAACAATATCTACTACCATTCAAGGATATAATAGTGCTACAATCAAACAAGTCCATGTGAAATAAATCCAAAACGGTAGAAATACTTACAGTGCTTTTACCTTTATGTGCAGATTTTGTTTGCTTACCCATTTGACATGCATCACAAATTTGTCCTTTTCATACTTGATGCTTGGTACCACGAACTAGTCCCTTGTTGGCCAATTTCCGGATATTCTTCATGTTCACATGTGCTAGTTTCCGGTGCCAAAGGTTAGACTCATCTTCTCTTGACATGAAACACTTAACAAAAGCATTAGTAGCTCTTTTAAAAGAAACTTGATAAATGTTATCTATCCTTGTGCCTACTAGTACCGTGTCAAGTGTGTCATGTTGTTTAACTAGACATTGACTTGATTGAAAATCAATTGTGTAACCTGCATCACACAATTGACTGACACTTAGGAGATTAAATGTCATCCCTTGACTAGAAGGACATTCTTGATCCTAAGATATTCGGATATTTGAATGTCTCCTATCCCTATAACCTGAAGACTACCATTGTTACCAAAGGAAACATTACATCTACTTTTTCTTTGAAGGGTAGTGAATAAAGATCTATCACCGGTCATATGTTTGGAGCACCCACTATCAACGAACCAAGTTGATAGATGCTCCCCCTCAATCATGACTTACACAATACGAAAGATAGAAGATTTAGGTACCCAAATCTTGGGACCTAAAGCACCTACTATGCAAGACTTAGGCACCCATGCCTTGACCACTTTCTTTTGAACCCTAGGAGTCTTAAGTGGTCTAACATCAGTCCCAGACATCAAGAAAACAAATGATGGTTCTTTAGGTCGGTAACCAATACCGGCCTTGTTGTAAACCATCCTTTGTGCATTCAAAATCATATCTAAAGTCTTAGAGCTAGTTGAGAACTTCTCAAGAACACTCTTGAGTCTCTCAACCTCACTCTTCAATGATTTGTTCTCATCTTCTAACATTTCTACATGCAAATCATCAACATCCTCATCCCTGGAGGATTTCAATTGTTCTACTTCTACTTTCAATGATTTAACCTTTCCTTTTGACTTTTTCAACAATTCGGTTAAACATGCAATGGTTCTATAGCATTTGTCTAATTCGGGAGAGATTACCTCTTCATCATCCGAAGATGATGAAGCCGCGTTTGAAGAGTCCGTGGATTCATCACTGCTCTCTTGATCTTCCATGGCCATGAGTGCTACATGGCGTGTACTCTTCTTCTCCTTCTCTTCTTCGGATGAGCTAGAGGATGATTCATCCCATGTGGCCTTCAAGGCCTTCTTCTTTTTCTTTGATTTCTCCTCTTTCTTCTTGAGTTTTGGGCAGTCCTTCTTGAAGTGCCCTTTCTTGCTACACTCATAACAAGTAACATTAGACTTATCAATCTTAACTTCACTAGGGTTACCTTTACCCTTGAAGCGTCGGCTCATCCTCATCATTCTTCTAACAAAGTTGGTCATTTCGGAGGAAGAAGACCCGCTGCCATCCTCCTCGGATTCGGACTCGAACTCGGATGAAGATGAAGATGAAGAGACCTCCTTCTCCTTCTTTTTCTCCTTCTTCTTCTCCTTCTTCCTCTCCTTCTTCTTAGTCTTTTCCCCTGCCACAAGAGCAATCCCCTTCTCTTTGGGGCCTTTGTTAGCCATCTCATGTAGCTCCATTTCACAAAATAAGTCATCTAATTTTACAATTGATAAATCCTTAGAAACCTTGTAGGCATCCACCATGGATGACCACAAGGCATTCCTTGGAAAAACTTTTAACACATACCTCACAAGATCGCGGTTCTCGACCTTTTCATCAATGGAGTGAAGACCGTTGAGGACTTCTTTGAATCTACTATGAAGCTCACTTACCGTTTCACTCTCCTTCATGGAGAGATTTTGTAGTTGGTTGAGGAACAAGTCCCTCTTGGCTATTCTCGAGTCTCGGGTGCCCTCGTGGAGTTCGATGAGCTTATTCCACAAATCCTTTGCGCTTGTAAAGGGACCAACCTTGATTAGTTGGTCTTTGTTCATTCCCCATTGCAAAGTCACCACCGCCTTCTCATCGGCTTCTCCTTTGCGGGTTTGCTCAGCCGACCATCGCGTTGACTCCAATTCTTTTCCCTCCGCATCTCTTGGAGGAATGAAGCCTTCCTTCACGGAGAACCACATCCCAATGTCGGTCTTGAGGTAGTACTCCATGTGAGACCTCCAATATTGGAAATTTGATTCGTCGAAGAAGGGAGGTCGAGTGGTGCTAAATCCTTCTCTCAAAGCAATTCTTGTCGACTCTCGGGTGTTAATCCGCTTGAACAGAGCCCCAGGCTCTGATACCACTTGTTGGACCTTGGATGGCTAGAGAGGGGGGAGTGAATATAGCCAGACACAAACTTCTTTGACTTATTGGATTTCTCTGCAGGTAGGGTTAGTAGCACAGCGGAAGCAAAAACAAAACAGAGTATAACTGCAGAAATGAAAAACAAACCAAAAACGCTAACAAGGATCGTTTACAAGGTTCGGGGATAACTTGCCCCTACTCCTTGGTGTGCCCTTAAGGTGGACGATCCCTTGATCGTCGGCAGATCAAGCCCCGGGAAATCCGGATATCAAATCCTCCTTCTCGGTGGAGAAACTTCTCCACACAAATGTCTCAATAGAGTATATGGAATGAAAGCACAGAGACACAAGGAAAGATCGTACAGATTGCTAACAAAGCACACGGATGAGAATCAGAGAACAGATCACCGAGCACAGCACAGCACCACCAACACAAGAGCTCCCAGCTCTTTGTTTGCTTGCTGATCTACTCGCAACTTCCTCCACAAACTCACGGTTGCTGCTTTGCAAGTGATCGCTTCAAAGTGTTGAATGAATGCTCAAGAGTTGGAGAAGCAGCTTGTTCACGCAGAGTTCTATCTTAGCTCCTTCTCCACTTCGCAGCTTAACCTGCTTTGCATCGTCAGCATCGCCAGGTCACAGATGCTCCTCTGGAGCTCGCTAGCTGCTCACCTACAACAGGCCAGCTACCCCTGACATCCTCTGAACTCACTGAATCCCCTCCAGTCGAGCCCCAGGTCATCAGCTTCTCAGCCGTTGCAGTTTTCGTCAGAGGACGTTATATCCTGCGGAAGCAAACAGCCAAACCTGCTGTTGATAAAGCCTCAGTTTGACTCTCCCTGAGTAAACCTGATTTACCTGCACACTTAGCAGCTCATTAGCTCAGCAGATCAATAGAGAATCAACAATCAGAAGTTAAGAGCAGAGATCAGTAGCGAATCAGCAGAGACATAGAACGCAATCAGAACTCTGACAGCGCTTTTGAATTAAAGCTGTCAGCTACTGATCGGTCACCGTACCGATCAGAGAGACTCCTGATCGGTCACTAGACCGATCAGGATGGGTTCAGACCAATCAGGCTCCACCCTGATCGGTCCCCCACTGAGGAATCAGAAATCGCGACTTCTTCGTGATCGATCACCAGACCGATCCCACGTCGTGGATCGGTCACCAGACCAATGCACCCCTTTGCAGAGTGATTGTCTAGCTTCTCAGCCCAACCCTCCTGATCGGTCACTAGACCGATCAGGGTGTGGCCTGATTAGTCTGGGGACCGATCAGGACACCTCCTGACCTATCAGGCTCCAGCCTGATTGGTCATAGTGAGGAGCTCGCGATAATTGATCGTTCACCAGAACGATCTGAATAGTATCTCTGATCGGTCACCCCAGACCGATCGGGAGTCGATCAGTAAGGTTCCCAAACTCACTGTATGCTCCTTGATCGTTCACCAGACCGATCAGACATAGATGGATCGGTCACCAGACCGATCCACGAGGGAACTCTATGCCAACTTCCCTGATCGATCACCAGACCGATCCAGGCAAGGTCAAATCTCCTCTAAGTCATGAGAACAGGCTTCCAGCCCTTCTCTGACTCGTTCTTAGTCCCTCGGACCAAGACTCCGTGCCCAGTTTCACTCACCGGGACTTCAACCTAGCTTCCCAAGCTAGGACCTAGCTTCACTCACCAAGATTTCATCAAACCTAGCCCTCCAAGCTAGGACCTGACCCTCCAAGCCAGGATTTCATCCAACCTAGCTCTCCAAGCTAGGACCTGACCCTCCAAGCCAGGATTTCATCCAACCTAGCTCTCCAAGCTAGGACCTAACCCTCCAAGCCAGGGTTCCATCCAACCTAGCCCTCCAAGCCAGGGTTTCAACCAACCTAGCTCTCCAAGCTAGGACCTGGCCCTCCAAGCCAGGGTTTCCATTAACCTAGTCCCACTAGGAATATGCCTAGTCCCACTAGGAAACCAACCTAGCTCTCCAAGCTAGGACCTGGCCCTCCAAGCCAGGGTTTCCATCAACCTAGCCCCACTAGGTATGCCTAGTCCCACTAGGTCTTTTCCACTTCACCTAGTCCCCGACTATGACTCAATCTCAATCATCTCATTAGCCTAAACTAAAATCGGTGTCAACACCAAAACAACAATTAGGGTCAGACTACATCAACAGTATAGTCACGGATGATCACTCCATACGATGATTCTCCTGGGTTCCTCTTGAGCATCCGTCCGTGTTTAGTTTGAAATATTTGTTACACACACAGTCGGACTTGGAATGGCGAGCAGATAGATAGACGCCTACAATCGTGCATCAAAAGGTGGTCAAACAGATCCTCAGATATTTGAAAGGTACAATTCATTATGGACTTGCTTATATAAAGGGACCCCATGAAGTTGATGTATTCGGCTACTCAGACAGTAATTTAGCCGGCGATATTGATGGAAGGAAAAGCACAAGTGGAATGACTTTCTATTTTAATGAAAGTTTGGTGTCCTGGAATTCACAGAAGCAGAAGACAGTGACACTTTCATTTTGTGAGGCAGAATTCATGGCAGCCACAACTACGGCCTGCCATGCCTTGTGGTTGAGGAGCCTTGCCAGCGAATTAATCGGAGTAAAGCCAAGGTCGGTAACTTTGTTTGTTGACAACAAATCTGCCATAGCTCTCATGAAGAATCCGGTATTCCATGGTCGAAGCAAGCACATAGATACAATGTTTCATTTTATCAGAGAATGTGTTGAGAAGGGACAGATTGTGGTTGAATTCATTAATACCGAAGAACAACGAGCTGATATATTAACTAAAGCATTGCCAGGAGTGAAGTTAGTTGCCATGCGACAACTACTCAGCGTCCGTGATTTACAACCATGTCAGGATTAGGGGGAGCAATGTGGGAAAATAAATAATCCAGACGTTATCATTTTATTTTTATTTTATTTTGATAATTTTTTTATGGCTTACTCTTTGGTTAGCCTTTCCTAGTTTTGTGGATCTTTCCTAGTTTTGTGGATCCTTCCTATTTTTGTGGATCTTAGGGTGATAGCTTTTCCTATTTTATGGCTAATCTCTTATCACTTATGGTGTATAAATACAACATAAGATTGTGTAGAAGAAACATCAATTGTTAATAAGAATTTCTCCTTAGTTATTTTCTCCTTGCCTTTCTTCCTTCTTTGGGTGTGTGAGACGGCGGAGTGCTACTCATTATTCTAAGCCATCAACATCTGCTGTGTCTTCCACTTGACTTCTTGTGCTCCCAAGCTCTTACATACTTAGATACAAAGATTAAAATTACTAGGACCTAACTTGACTTGATTAATTACATCAAAACTAACATGGGGTACTTACATTCAGCCACAACAGAATGCGTCATTACACACACGTTGCAGATAACCTGTACCTCACAAGCTTGTCCTCTAAATGACCATACACATGCGTTGCAACAATACATAGCAACAGATTGGGTGATGGAATCTAACACAGGCGAGTTACAGACCAAGACCATCAAACGCATACCATTGTCCGCCGACCAAGTATGTTGTTGTTTGGTTTTATATGAGCATTACTTTTTGTTGAGATTTTTATTTTGATTCTTCTGCTTATGTCAATGTAATATATTAGCATGTGATATATGTAATTTAATGCATAGCAAGTAATATGATAATTAGGTTGTTGTTTCGAGATTATATGGTCCATACAAATTCAAAAACTTGGTATCTGTACTCTTCTCCTTTATTTATTTTGCTACCAAGTATCTGAGAGTTTAGTTGTTATGTGTTTTAGTTAAAATGTTAGTAATAATGAAGCGGCCATTTTTACATATCATTAACCATCCTTTTTTTTCTTTAGGAATGAAGTTGATAAAGTTCCTTCACTGCACATCTATATGTTATGTATAGGGATGACAATGGGTCAGATTCTGATAAGATTTTATATCTTCTATACTCATACCCATCGAATATTGGATATTCATCCCTACACCCATACCGATTAAAGGATCGGATATCTTCTATACTAATAAATTTTTTAATTTTATTCAACTATTATCATTCAAAAAAAGTATATTAGAACTAATATCTTATTAAAAAAATTAAATACGACACTTCAGACACGACTCAGAAATTTTTTCGAGAAAGATTTAAGGTTTTCAAGACCTAAACTGAAATTAAAGGGTTAAATTGCTTTGAAACTTAAGTTATGAGGGCTTAAGTGTGATGAAACCTAAACTAGGAAGGGTCTAAATGCTTAAATCCTATAGGTAAGGATTTAAAATCCTAGACCTAAAAGGCTAAATCTAGATAAGTAAAACTTGGAGGGCTAATATGCAAAATGGCCACACATAAACCCCTTTCTCCTTCCCCACTCCACGGCCTGAATTCTTTCTTCTCGTCCCGTGCGTGTCCTCTCCCTCTGTGCCTGCACTTCTCCTGCCCATCGCCGGCGACGACCTCCACACTGCTCCATCGACTCCAAGCCCAACAAGCCGAGGCTACCCTCGAGCCTATGTTCTGTGCGCGAGAGACAACTGAGACTAGCCGATCACCCCTCCTTCCTCGACGCCGGGTTACATTTCGATCGCCGACCACCCCTGATCCATGTCTATGACCTCGAGCCCTTCAGGGAGGTAGGGAGCGTCGGTGCTGCACTACCACTAGTAAGTCATCGACGGCGCACTCTTTTTCGTTCTGATTGATCTATCACCGGGCACCTCCTCTTAGGGAAGTTGGATCTGGGATCGAAGAGCGCTCTTCGGAGTGGATTTTATCTGGGTTCTATGGTGGTAGCTGATTTCCCCAGATCGGAGAAGAGGGTAGGCCATCGCGCATGAGCTCTTGCAGGTAAGATATGTAGAATGTATCTTGAATGAGTTTTGTTGTTGATCGGATTAAGGTTTTGGAGAGATCATCTATTTGTGTGTTATTGTCGATTTTTCATGGAGTTTTTCGGATCTGAAGATTCTGCTATAGATTTGCTACCTTAGTTATAGATGTGGATGATGATGCATAGCATATTCAGGGTTTTGATTTGTGGAATTTGAAGATTATAGTTTAGATAAGTGTAATGTGGTGGTTGGATATTTATTCCATGATGAGAAATGATAGGGAGAGTGAATTTGAGAGAGTGAATGAGAGAGTGATTGAGCTGGCAGACACGTCACCTCTGTCCACGTCAGCAAAAACCCACGTCAGTTGCGATGCTTTATTTCCCCTTTGCAGCAAACCATCGCGGAAAAACAATTGAGATCGAGCCCTATCCCGAACCCTAAAACCTACGATCCCCTTCCCTCGCCCGATCCTCTGCGGCGTCGGATCTTCTGCACCGGCCGTCAAGCGAGGAAAGCCCTAAATGCGACTTGCCACAAACTTTTCTTCCGCCGAAACCCTCTGCCTGCGCCCATCCTCGCGAACTCCCATCCTCGCAAGCTCCCATCCGTGAAACCCTCTGCCCGAACCCTAACACCTCCTCTCCCCTTCCCTCGACCGAGTCCTCTGCGGCGCCACCTGTTGGGACCAGGTGCATGTTGACATGGATGCGGGTTCGTAATTTTAAAATTAATTACGTGCAGCGGAAGGTTTAACATAAATAATTTCTCAAATTATTTAACCACACATCTAAGCATGCAATTTTATCTTGTGTAGACATGATCATATATTTAAAATTTTACAGAAACATAAACTAATTTACGTATTACCTCGCGTAACTCGAAGGAAGGGACGAGATCCAACCGTAAGCGTCCCTTGGAAGCTCCGCCTCTATTCGCGTCCACGCCGAGTATCTTCGGGATGACTTCGCAAAGCCACGAGTTTCGTGTTCTCGAGAACTACTAGATTCTCCGAGAATGCGACGAGAAAAACCAAGAGAGAAGTCGGAAGACTAACCACAAAAGGATGGCCGGAATCAAAATTCCGGCGAAGCAAAAGAAGAGGCTTGCGGCAAAAAGATCCTTGCGGCAAACTCTAATTCCGGCAGCACCTTCTTCCGGCCAAGAGATGGCCGGAGCTTCCTTCTCCGGCAGCAGGTGGTGGTCGACAGGGAAAGGGCAGGGGTGGCCGGCTGGTGCTCCTTCTTGGGGCCGGTTGGCGCACGGCAAGAAGGGGAGAAGAGAAGGAGAGAAAGAGAGGGAGAGAGCCTATGCCTTCATCTCTTTGATTATCACCCAAGCCTTGCCTTGGGTCCTTTATATAGTGGCCTCTCAACCATCAAGCATCTCAAATATGGAATAACTTATTCCATCATGCAAAGTTTGATTTTATATCATGGTTAAAATCATATTTTAATTCATGATAAAAAAATCAATCAAGTCTCTTCTCTCCTATGGAATAAATTTCCTTATCATGGTAAATCAATCCATGATTGATTTTATAAAATAAACCAATCCATGGTTCATTTTAATTTCCATAAAAAATAAACCAAACCTTGGTTTATTATATAAAAATTTATATCATCCATAATTTTATAAAACAAACCACACTTGGTTTATTTTATAAATTGAACCAAAAACTTAGTTCTCTCCCTTTGTTGTGGCCGGCCAAGCAAAGAGGATAGAGGTCCTCTTTGGCCGGCCCATCCAAGCCAAGCCCCAATGAATTAAACTTATTAAATTCATCTATTAAGTCTTCAAAAGATTTAGCCATTTTTTAATCTTTCGATGCGTCTCTGAAAAATTGAAATTCGACTTATCGTTTGGCTCAACCAAATTTAATCTCTCTTGATTGGAAAATCCAATTTTCAACTCATTTTAAATCCCTCAGATTACTCGTAGTGCGTGTGACTAAATAGGCTTTCGATTTATGTTGGACGTCTATAATTAATCAATTATAGAATGATCATGAGTGGCACCTAGTAGTACATCATGATCCCCAATTAATCGAAAGATCAACGGTTGACCTCAGAAACAATTCTGAAACCCTTCAGCAGCTATAATGCATCGTGCCCCATTCCCTTCACCATCTTATACCCACTTGGTTCAGGACATGGTCTATGTGTGTCAGTCCCCACTAGGCTGACTACGTCACACCTAGCCCAAGTAACGTTTTCTCGTCCTACGGATTCTAATTACTCTCATGTATTTAAGAGATTCATACTCTGAACATGTCATGCTCTGGATAGAGGCTTCAAGTAACAATCCGACGATAGGCCTTGGGTATACATTTCCTCGCAAGGAGTGGTGAATCCTTTGTAGGCTGTTCAAACATCTTCGGGCACTTCGACTTATACCCAATCATCCTGGGTCCACACCTCCTTGGAGATGCTTGCTTAAGATGTCAAAGTATAAGTCTCCATGACCAAGATGACTTGAATACCGCAAGTCAAAGGAACATCGCACTTAAGCTGCAGTAAGAACTTCACTGACATATCTATATATTGACTACCATATGAAGTTTTACAGCCAGTCACTCCAATGAACTAGTTCCCTTAACTAGCATTCATGTTTATCTTCGGACATCTCAATGTCACCAGCCAGTGAGAATCAGCTGATTAGAGAATAACCCATGCTAGTCTCAACAGAATTGATAGTGTCCATATTTATCAATTCATCGACAAGGGACAATTTCAATACTTCACAATTGCACATGAAGATATAATCACTAGTTGTGAATTCATCACAAATTCTCTCATGTTGTGAATTGTATTGCGGACATTCAGTAAATGAGTTTAAGATCTCAATCAAATACACAAACATGTATACTCAAATAGTGAATATTCATTTATTAGAATAAATGATTACAATCATAAGGCGATTGCCTTAGGACACTTCTCTCATATCACTAACACCACCTCCTAGTGAGCTCTAATCGCGTCGCCTCCTCCTCACGACTGGAAAAGGACTCCTCGTGTTTGCCTCTGCGTCGCCATCTTCCTCGCGATCTCTCCTCTGCGTCGCTACCGTCCTGCGAGCTCCACAGCTCTCCTCTACGTCGACTGGAAAAGGACTCCTCGCGACTGGAAAAGGTCGCGAGCTCCACAACCACATCCGCGTCGGCCTCCACGCGAGCTCCTCTCCTTTGTTGAAAGAGGTTGCGCCTCTCCTCCGCCGAAAGAGGTCGCGTCTCTCCTCCACCGAAAGAGGCCGCGAGCTCCACACCTGTAAGACTCCTCTCCTACGTACTGTGGATTTCCTGCAACATCAAAGAATTTTATAATTCCATTGCTACAATTTTAATTATTACTATGTTGATATTTAAGCTTTGATCATTCAATTTTAGTTCTATTATCTTCAACTTGGAATTTTCTATTTTCTATCAGCTTTTATTCTCTATTCCTATCCGAGTACCTCTTTCAAGGAAAAACCTAGCTCCAGACTTGCCGAAAGACTCCCATCGATTCATATTGGAGATTTGCCTTCCTTCTCTATATGGTGTCTCAAGTGCAACTGAAATCTATAAGCTGTAGTAGCTTAGTAGGGAAGAAAAACTTTCATTTACGTGTTCATTTGAGGATCAAACATAGTGGGGCATGGAGTTAGAGCAGTCTTTATTTCTCATAAACTAAAATCTATAAACTGAAATCTTTTGGTTGGAATTAATAATTCTTGATAAAAAAAATTTATCAAGAAAACCTAGTATTGGCTTTTAGATTGCGCCTTATGCTCTTCACATATCTAAATGATTATAACTTCATAGTGTGGTATTGTTGTTTATATTTTCACGATAATGATACTCTCAGCGAAATATAGGAAAAAATATTACAGGAAAAAAGGAAAGATAATTCATGGCAGGTGGCTCTTCATCATCATTCACTCGAAGGCGCATGAATGACGAGCAATATGGTGCTCCCCATATATTATGTCATTGTGGGTTAAGAGCTAATATGTGGACATCATGGAAAAAAACCAATCCAAGAAGACGATTTTTTTCCTGTCAAAAATTTAGAGTAAGTTTTCAATACAATAACATACATAACAACAAATGTTGTGAATTTTTTTAATTATTGACTTTTCATTAAGTTCATTTCAAATTCAGGAAAATGGATGCGGCTTCTTCTTATGGCATGACTCAGAATTGTCAGAGAG
This sequence comes from Boesenbergia rotunda, assembly GCA_024364735.1. Lineage (NCBI taxonomy): Eukaryota > Viridiplantae > Streptophyta > Magnoliopsida > Zingiberales > Zingiberaceae > Boesenbergia > Boesenbergia rotunda. The sequence continues at coordinate 9,639 of JAGFNQ010004259.1, read as the reverse complement.
AACGAAGAAAATTATTAATAATTTGAAGAGGGAGAATAAAAAATTAGAATTGGAGATTAGTAAATTGAAGGCATCTAGTGGTTATAAGGATGCAGTTGAGTGCAATGATCTATTGAGTGACGTTAATAACAATGCTGATACCATGAAGTTGGGTGTTGAAATTCGTTCACTGAATAGGAAGTTTAGAATTGTTATCTTTGTAGTTATTTTTACTTGGATTGTGATGATTTTGAGTTGGTTGATGTAATTTGCTATATGTAAAAATAGAAAATTAAATGTTGAAGTTAGTTGATGTAATTTGCTTGTGTGTTCCTGATGCAATTTATTGTTGAAGAAGTTTGTATAATGTTTGTTTTATTTTGGCATCAGGATGAATGTTTCAAACATACAATTCATCAATTTTCTTTCCTTATATTTAGCTGACATGTGCAATCAAACCCGACACTTATAAGTGTGTGTTTGATAACTTGCAAATTTAGTATTTATGCAAATCTTAAGTTTCTAAGATGACACTGCTATGTCTTTATCTATTTATAACTGCAATTCATAGTGTTGTAAACTTTATGAATCTATCCATTGCTTATAATGGCTGCTAGTCTCGCTAAAATTTGAAACTATTTGAGAACTAAAGACCAAGTGAAAGATCAGTAATTAGTCGACTGCACATACACATAAGTTTGCCTTTCGTGGATTTGGAAGATCAGTAATTAGTTGAGAATTTTCTTTTCCTCCTTGTATTTGATTAGATCTTTATCGACTTCCTTTTTTTCTTTTTAGCATGCTTCTGCTTATCTGTATTTGCTTCTGCTATCGAAAAGCAATTCTGGCATTCAATGACATTCAATGTTTGAGAAAATTTGAGAGTTGCACGATTAGGAAGCAATTCTGATAGCCATCACTGGCATTCAATGCAAACACACAAAAGATGCATCAAAGAAAATTTGAGAGTTGCACACCAAAATTATGTTTGATAACTTAACATGTGCTGTCGTCACTCGTCAGCTATGTTCAGATGTGGCAAATGTTGGGACCGGGTGCATGTTGACATGGATACGGGTTCGTAATTTTAAAATTTAATTACGTGCAGCGGAAGGTTTAGCATAAATAATTTTTTAAATTATTTTTACCACGTATCTAGCATGCAACCTTATGTTGTGGAGACATGATCATACATTTAAAATTTTGCAGAAAGTAAACTAATTTACTTAATACCTCGCGTAACTCGAAGAAAGGGACGAGATCCAACCGTAGCATCCCTTGGAAGCTCCGCCTCTATTCGCGTCCACGCCGAGTATCTTCGGGATGACTTCGCAAAGCCACGAGTTTCGTGTTCTCAAGAACTACTAGATTCTCCGAGAACGCGACAAGAAAACCAAGAGAGTGGATTGGTTTATTTTATTTTATAAAATCAATTATGAATTGATTTTTCCATGATAAGAAAAATTTATATAGTAAATTTCTTGTAAAAATTTATTCCATAATAAAAGGGGAGACATGGTTGTTTTTATTATAAATTAAGTTATAATAAAAACTTGGCATAACGGAATAATTCATAAAAAAATTATAAGATAAATTTCTTATGAAAAATTTATTCCGTTAAAAGGAGACTTGGCGATAAAGAGGCTACTATATAAAGGTACAAAGGCATGACTTGGAAATTAATCCAAGAGATCAAGGATTCTTGTCTAGCCTCTCTCCCTCTCCTTCTCTCTCTCTCCCTCTTCTAGTGCGAGAAAATTGTCGGCATTGGCTGCATCTTCTCCAAGCAAGGTGCGCGTGAGCAAGAAGGCTGCTCATCCTCTGTGGAGAATTGTGCATGCAAGCAAATTAATCCGCATGCAAGAAATTGCTTTCCAATCAATTAATTTGCCCAAGCAAATTAATCCGCATGCAAGAAATTGCTTTGCAAGCAAATTAATTTGCTGATCACGCCGCACAAGCCAAGTTGCTCACGGCTCTCTCCCTCTCCATATTTCTCTCTTGGTTTTCTTGTCGCGTTCTCGAAGAATCTAGTAGTTCTCGAGAACACGAAACTCGTGGCTTTGTGAAGTCATCCCGAAGATACTCGGCGTGGACGCGAATAGAGGCGGAGCTTCCAAGGGACGTTACGGTTGGAACTCGTCCCTTTCTTCGAGTTATGCGAGGTATTAAGTAAATTAGTTTACTTTCTGCAAAATTTTAAATGTATGATCATGTCTCCACAACATAAGGTTGCATGCTAGATACGTGGTTAAAATAATTTGAGAAATTATTTATGCTAAACCTTTCGCTGCACGTAATTAAATTTTAAAATTACGAACCCGTATCCATGTCAACATGCACCCGGTCCCAACAGTGGTATCAGAGCCGGTTAGTGTTTGACATAATCATATAATTGTTTTGCGGAAAACTTTGTCATGATCTCAATTTTGAAAATTTTTTCCAATTATGGAAACTTTCCAATTATGATAAATTTTAGATTTAGGAATTTCAAAGTTTGGAAATCCTCATGAAATTTCGCAAACTTTTGAAATATCCTAGTTTCTGAAATTTTATGATAATTGTGAAAACTTCCCATTTTTGGGAACTTTCAAATTTTGGAAATTTCCTATTTTGGAAATTTTCCAATTTTGGAAATTTTTCAATTTTGGAAATATGTAAGTTTTCTTTGTACCAGAAACTTACAATTATTCTGAAAACCTATTACGAAATCTCGCAATTTTGGGCACTTTCTTTCAAGAAAGTCTAGACAAATTTATGGATTATTAATTGACAATTAAATTCGAATTGGTTTTAAATTATTAACAAAATTCTTTATTTTGGATTGAGCCTCGGGGAGCCATCCAATTTAAAGTTAGTTGTTGTAATTTAATTTCCAATTTTGAATAAAATTGTCATGTTTAATTTGGTTACGCCTCGGGGAGCGGACCAAATTAGATTTACAACAAATTATTTTTTTTGGGTATCTGAGCCTCGGGGAGCCACCCAAAGAAAATAATTTGTTGAAATTAATAAATCCATAAATAAAATATGTAATCAAATCTTGGAAATTTTGAAGTGATTCTCAAACGATAATTTCCTTATTTGATTTAAGAGGTAATGCTCTTACATATTGTTGTCTCCAAAATTAATTAGGAAAATAGTTTCCTATGGAGTTTTCTTAAATGAGATTTTCATGAAAATAATATGTGGTTGAATTAAGGGAATCTATCTCTTAATTTAATAAGATTTGATTTAGAGAAATCAAAGTCTTAAACATATTATTTCCGAAATTGATTATCACAATTTAGGAAATTGTTTCCCAAAATAATTCCTTAAATAAAGTATGAAATTAGAATTAGGAAATCCGGTTCCTAATTCAATTAATGAGACTTGATAAATTAAGTCACATACATACTTTATTAAGGAAATCGTTAGTACATGACATAATTATATGTCATAAATGTGCTTAGAAAAGAAAGGATGAGACCCAAAACCCCTTACAAAATATTAAGGTCAACACCTTCCATTAATATGGTTAGAACTGGAGTTTTGTTTCTCGTTTGGGTTGATGGACACATCCATGCCCGGCTTGAACCTCAACATGTTCAAACCATGGAATTAGTTTATGATTAATATAGTTGGAGTCAGAGGTCAATCCTTAGTTTTGGTTGTTAGACACATCCAAGCCTGACTAAACGGTTGAATGAGCTCCAACCATATTAAAACTATTTCTTGATTAATGGGTCAGCCTTAAGCTTGGAGCATCGATTTGTTGTGCCACAGCCAAGGTCGATGTAAAGAGAGGTGCAGTTGGGTGCTATGTATATTGTTGCATACTTGTTAATGAGTTAACAACCCAATGATTTATGCAAACATTCAATTAGTTGATAGCATAAAGTGATAGTTACATATATGTGATATGTAATCGGTATAATTACCTACCTTCATAGCTAAGAATAACTTGATGGTCATAGCCATGGTTGTTCTTATCTATGGTTGGATATCAACCTATTTGGAGATGTTCCTACGATCTCCCGAATTGATAAAAAGGGTTATTCAATTCGAAAAATAAATAGGATTTAATTAATGTATGTTGATGCATTCTTTATCATTCTTCTCACGTAAGCTCAATTTGTATTTCTAGGATAATCACTCGATCATGTCTTCTCTGAATTTGCGTTCCATTTTGGACACCAATAAGATAACTAAGACCAAAAAGACTGAAAAGGCACCAAAAGACACTTGCCATCACTGTGGCAAGGAGGGACACTGGCGAAGAAACTGCAAGGTTTATCTTGAGTCCTTGAAGAAGAAGGCATCCGATGCCCCATCCTCTTCAGGCATCTTCGTTATTGAATGTCACTCTATTTCCTCGTACACCTGGGTACTTGATACTGGGTGTAGCTCACATATATGTAATGACATACAGGGGCTAAGGAATAGAAGAAGACTCATCAAGGGAGAAGCGAATTTGCGAGTTGGAAATGAAACAAAGATTGCTGCTATTGCCATCGGAACATATTTGCTAAAGCTCCCTACTGGACTTGTCTTAGAATTGGATAATTGTTATTTTGTTCCTTCGTTAATAAAGAACATTGTATCTATTTCATGCTTGAATGAAAAGGGTTTCCATTTAACTTTTAGTAACAATTGTTGTTACATAACTTTAAATGGTGTTCTTTATGGGACTGAAACATTATGCAATGGTATCTACACGTTAGATTTATCCGGTGACGTTTTCAATATCGAAGTTAGCAACAAACATTCTTGAATAGATAATCAAATAGACTCCTATACGTGGCATTGTCGTCTTGGCCATGTAAGTAAGAAACGCATGACCAAATTACACCGATGTAGAATTCTGGAATCATTTGAACCCGGTTCATTTGATACATGCGAATCATGCTTAAAAGGCAAGATGGCCAAATTACCCTTTTCCGGAAAAGGTAATCCAGTGGGAGAATTGCTTGGTCTAATACATACTGATATATGTGGACCAATGTCAACTCTTGCACAAGGAGGCTATAGCTACTTCATCACCTTTATCGATGATCACTCACGATTCGGGTATGAGTTCTTGATGAAACACAAATCTAAAGCTTTTGAGAAATTCAAAGAGTTCAGAAATGAAGTAGAGAAACAGCTTGGCAAAAGTATTAAGATACTTCGATCCGATCGGGGTGGTGAATACTTAAGTCAAGAGTTTCAAGATTATCTTAGGGACAATGGGATATTGTCTCAATGGACTCCGCCTTATACACCACAGCATAATGGTGTATCTGAGAGGCGTAACCGAACCTTGATGGACATGGTTAGATCTATGATGAACCATGCAACTCTTCCAAAATCCTTTTGGGGTTATGCACTTAAGACAGCTGTTTACTTACTAAACAGAGTCCCGACCAAGGTAGTCTCTACTACTCTATATGAGACGTGGAATAGTAAGAAACCTCATTTAACTCACCTTAAAATATGGGGTTGTCCTGCTTATGTGAAGCGGACTGTATCAGACAAATTGGATGCTAAGTCTGATAAATGTCTATTTATTGGATACCCTAAGGAAACGAAGGGTTACCAATTCTATCATCCCTTGGAACAAAAGGTGTTTGTTTCAAGGCATGCTGTGTTTCTGGAAAAAGAATTTCTTTTACAAGAAAACAGTGGGAGTGACATTGAACTTGATGAAGTTCAAGAAACTCCAATAGACATTACAGAGACACCTAGTCTAGACCCACAACCAACAACTCATGAGCTATCAGTTGAACCTAAAACAACACCACCTCTTCGTAGGTCTAATAGGACACGCAATATTCCAGAGAGATACGGATTTCTCATAAGTGAATCGAACGACGTGTTACTCATAAGCGATGACGAACCTATCAGTTATGAAGATGTTCTGAAAAGTTTAGAAAGGGACAAGTGGCTTGAAGCCATAAAGTCGGAAATAGATTCCATGTACGAAAATCAAGTATGAGACTTGGTTAACCCACCTGAAGGGATTAAGCCCATAGGGTGCAAGTAGGTTTTCAAGAAGAAAACTGACATAGAAGGTAATGTTGTTACCTTTAAGGATAGATTAGTGGCGAAAGGATATCGTCAGAAACAAGGAATTGATTGTGACGAAACCTATTCGTCAGTAGCTATGCTTAAATCCATTCGGATGCTCCTGGCCATAGCAGCTCATTATGATTATGAGATATGGCAAATGGATGTGAAAACAGCTTTCCTTAATGGAAACTTACTTGAGGATGTATACATGATACAACCTGAAGGTTTCACATCGGTTGATAAAACCAAAATATGCAAGCTTCGACGATCCATATATGGACTGAAGCAAGCATCCAGGAGCTGGAACATCCGTTTTGATGAGACAATCAAAGAGTTTGATTTCTTACAAAATTCTGACGAACCTTGTGTGTACAAGAAGGTTAGTGGGAGTGCAGTCGTATTCCTAGTATTATATGTCGATGACATATTACTTATAGGAAACGATATATCAGTCTTACAGTCGATTAAAATTTGGTTGTCCAAAACTTTCTCCATGAAAGACCTGGGAGAAGCAACATATATCCTTGGGATTAGAATCTATAGAGATAGATCAAAACGGTTGCTTGGTCTTTCACAGTCTACATATATAGACCGAGTGCTAAAAAGGTTTAGCATGTCAGAATCCAAGAAAGGTTACCTTCCCATCAGGCATGGGATCAACCTTTCAAAGTCTATGTGTCCGCGCACAGAAGACGAGAGGATTTGCATGAATAAGATTCCTTATGCATCCGCGATAGGATCTATCATGTATGCTATGTTATGTACTAGGCCTGATGTATCGTATGCTCTAAGCGTCACGAGCAGATACCAGTCTGATCCAGGAATGGATCATTGGGCGGCTGTCAAGACAATCCTTAAGTACTTAAGAAGAACTAAGGATGTGTTCCTAATATATGGAGAAGGAGATATGGTAATACGTGGGTATACAGATGCCAGTTTCCAGACAGATAAGGATGATTCCAAATCTCAGTCTGGATACGTATTTACTTTGAATGGAGGCGCAATAAGTTGGAAGAGTTCCAAGCAAGACACTGTAGCGGATTCTACCACGGAAGCGGAATACATTGCGGCTTCGGAAGCAACAAAAGAAGCAGTTTGGATCAAGAAGTTTGTCTCGGAACTTGGTATGGTTCCAACCATTGATGAAGAAATACCGGTTTACTGCGACAACAATGGAGCTATTGCACAAGCAAAGGAACCAAGGTCTCATCAGCGATCCAAACACGTGCTTCGCCGCTATCATCTGATCAGAGAGATTATAAGTAGGAATGATATACAAATTGAGAAAATTCCCACTGAAAGGAATTTAGCGGATCCTTTAACTAAGGCCTTGCCTCAAAGCAGTTTGAGGGTCATGTTAGAGCCTGTGGTATTGGATACCGTAGCGATTGACATTAGGCCAAGTGGGAGTTTGTTAGTAATATGAGAGAAGTGTCCTAAGACAATCGCCTTATGATTGTAATCATTTATTTTAATAAATGAATATTCACTATTTGAGTATACATGTTCGTGTATTTGATTGAGATCTTAAACTCATTTACTGAATGTCCGCAATACAATTCACAGCATTAGAGAATTTGTGATGAATTCACAACTAGTGATTATCTCTACATGTGCAATTGTGAAGTATTGAAATTGTCCCTAGTCGATGAATTGATAAATACAGACACTATCAATTCTGTTGAGACTAGCATGGGTTATTCTCTAATCAGCTGATTCTCACTGGCTGGTGACATTGGGATGTCCGGAGATAAACATAAATGTTAGTTAAGGGAACTAGTTCATTGGAGTGACTAGCTGTAAAACTTCATATGGTAGTCTATATATAGATATGTCAGTGAAGTTCTTACTGCAGCTTAAGTGCGATGTTCCTTTGACTTGCGGTGTTCAAGTCATCTTGGTCATGGAGACTTATACTTTGACATCTTAAGCAAGCATCTCCATGGAGGTGTGGACCCAGGATGGTTGGGTATAAGCCGAAGTGCCCGAAGATGTTTGAACAACCTACAAAGGATTCACCACTCCTTGCGAGGAGATGTATACCCAAGGTCTATCATCGGATTATTACTCGAAGCCTCTGGCCAGAGCATCACATGATCTGAGTATGAATATCTCAGATACATGAGAGTAATTAGAATCCGTTGGACGAGAAAGACATTACTTGGGCTAGGTGTGACGTAGTCAGCCTAGTGGGGACTGACACACATAGACCGTGTCCTGAACCAAGTGGCTATAAGATGGTGAAGGGAATGAGGCACGATTCATTAAAGCTGCTGAAGGGTTTCAGAATTATATCTGAGGTCAACCATTGATCTTTCGATTAATTGGGGGTCATGATGTACTACTAGGTGACACTCATGATCATTCTATAATTGGTTAATTATAGACGGCCAACATAAATCGAAAGCCTATTTAGTCACACGCACTACGAATAATCCGAGGGATTTAAAACGGGTTGAAAATTAGATTTTCCGATCAAGAGAGATAAGTCGAATCTGAATTTTCAGAGACGCATCGGAAGCATAAAATGGCTAAGTCTTTTGAAGCTTATTGGACGAATTAAATGAGTTTAATTCGTAGGTGACGGCTTGGTTTGGCCGGCCAAAGAGGGTCCCCACCCTCTTTGTTTGGCCGGCCACAATAAAAGGGAAACCAAATTGTTTGGTTAAATTATAAAATAAATCGCGTGTTTGTTTTATAAAATTATGGATAAAGAAATTTATATAAAGAAATTTTATAAAGAAATTTATTTATTTATTTTTATGGAAATTAAAATAAACCATGGATTGGTTTATTTTATTTTATAAAATCAATTATGAATTGATTTTTCCATGATAAGAAAAATTTATATATAAATTTCTTGTAAAAATTTATTCCATAATAAAAGGGAGACATGTGTTGTTTTTATTATAAATTAAGTTATAATAAAAACTTGGCATAACGGAATAATTCATAGAAAAATTTATAAGATAAATTTCTTATGAAAAATTTATTCCGTTAAAAGGAGACTTGGCGATAAGAGGCTACTATATAAAGGTACCAAGGCAAGGCTTGGAAATTAATTCAAGAGATCAAGGATTCTTGCCTAGCCCTCTTCCTCTCCTTCTCTCCCTCTCCCTCCTCTAGTGCGCCGGCCCTAGAGGCCCTCCCCTTTTGCCGTGAGCCACCTCCACCAAGAAGGTGCCGAAGAAGAAGAAGAAGCGGGCGCGACTCCTTCCTTCCTCCCGGAATCTTGATTCCGTTTTCGTTTGGTGGTTAGTTTTTCATCTCTCTCTCTTGATATTCTTGTCGTGCCTTTGGAGAATCTAGTAGTTCTTGTCGGCACGAAACTCGTGGCTTTGCGAAGTCATCCCGAAGAGAACTCGGCGTGGACGCGAATAGAGGCGGAGCTTCCAAGGGACGCTACGGTTGGATCTCGTCCCTTTCTACAAGTTACGCGAGGTATTAAGTAAATTAGTTTACTTTCTGCAAAATTTTAAATGTATGATCATGTCTCCACAATATAAGGTTGCATGCTAGATACGTGGTTAAAATAATTTGAGAAATTATTTATGCTAAACCTTCCGCTGCACGTAATTAAATTTTAAAATTACGAACCCGTATCCATGTCAACATGCACCGTCCCAACAA
>JAGFNQ010004258.1:0-37861 GCA_024364735.1 Boesenbergia rotunda | reverse complement strand
ATATGGTGGGAAGGGTAAAACTAGAAGGTCAGTGGATCAGATGAAGTGGAAGGACTTCGAGTCCGAATTTCTGTTCCGACAACACTGCCCTCGGGTGAGGTGATGCCTCTACCCAAATGCTGCGTGCCGCACCGATCAGAATCGCAGATAGGGAACTCTACTGCTATCTGATATTGCTTGATATGTCGGATTATGATCTGATATTGGGCATCGATTTCTTGAATAAATACGACGCTTCTATCGAGTACCGTAAACGAAGGGTTATCTTCCGACCCGAGACGGGAATTCTCTTTGAATTTATCGGCAAGCCGAAGAAGAAGACTGGCAAATTCTTATCGGCTCTGAAAGCAAGGAAAATGTTAGAGAATGGATGTTCTGGATTTCTAGCTCATGTGGTTGATACTCGTCCTACAGAGGACCCGAAGCTAGAAGACGTCGAAGTCGTATGCAACTATCCAGAGGTATTTCCTGATGATTTACCTGGGTTAGCGCCTGAAAGAGATGTTGAATTTGCTATTGATTTGATTCCTGGTACTAACACCATCTCGAAGGCACCGTACCGAATGGCGCCGACTGAATTGAAAGAATTGCAAGGACAGCTACAAGAGCTACTCGACAAGGGACTTATCCGCCCTAGTCATTCCCCCTGGGGAGCTCCCGTACTGTTCGTCAAGAAGAAGGACGTGTCGATGCGTATGTGTATCGACTATCGGGCATTAAACAATGTGACTATAAAGAACAAGTACCCTCTACCCAGGATAGATGACCTGTTCGATCAGTTGAAGGGAGCTACGGTTTTCTCTAAGATTGATCTGAGGTCTGGTTATCACCAAGTCCGGGTGAAAAATGAGGATATACCCAAAACTGCCTTCCGGACGAGATACGGACATTATGAGTTCGTAGTGATGCCGTTTGGAGTTACTAATGCTCCGGCAATATTCATGGACCTTATGAATCGGATTTTCTCGGCATTTCTCGACAGATTTGTGATCGTCTTCATCGACGACATCCTTATTTATTCAAGGACTTCCGAAGAGCATGCAGAGCACCTGAGTATAGTATTACAGATTCTGCAGAAAGAACAACTGTATGCTAAATTTTTGAAATGTGAGTTCTGGCTGAATCAAGTGTCATTCTTGGGACATATTATCTCCAAGGACGGAGTGATGGTCGACCCAATTAAAATTGAGGCCGTAAGTAACTGGTCCAGACCCAAGAATGCAAGCGAGGTCAGAAGTTTTCTGGGGCTAGCCGGATATTACAGAAAATTCGTAGAGAACTTCTCTCGAATTGCGGCTCCTATGACAGCTCTGACTAAGAAGGACAAGAAATATATCTGGACCGACGAATGCGAGAAGAGTTTCTCTGAACTGAAAAGGAGGCTGACTAGCGCTCCTATATTGACTCTTCCGGAAAATGATACGGGTTTCGATATGTACAGCGACGCATCCAAACTTGGACTCGGAGCTGTACTTATGCAAAATGGGAAGGTAATTGCCTATGCCTCTAGGCAACTGAAGGAACATGAAAAGAATTATCCTACCCATGATTTGGAATTAGCAGCGGTGGTCTTTGCGCTGAAAACATGGAGGCATTATTTATATGGTACTCAGTGCAAGGTCTTTACTGATCACCAGAGTCTGCGGTATTTCTTCACCCAGAAAGACCTGAATATGCGACAACGCCGATGGCTCGAGTTGGTCAAGGACTACGATTGTGAGATCCTGTACCATCCGGGAAAAGCCAACAAGGTAGCCGATGCTCTGAGTAGAAAATCATGTGCTACTTTAATATCTTTGTCGGCTTTGTCACAACCCTTAGGGAAAGAGATTATGGATTTCGGAATCGAGATTATATCGGGACAGCTTTCTACTCTACAGATTGCGCCGACATTATTTGAGGGTATTCTGGAGAAGCAGAATCTTGATCCGAGTCTTCAGAGAATCAAGCAAGAGATTCTTGAAGGCAAGGGCGAGGGATTCCGGATTTCCGATAGTGGAGTTTTATATCTCCGGGATCGATTATGCGTTCCCGACGACTCCGAATTACGGACGAGGTTACTCGAGGAAGCTCACGGCACACCTTATGCGATGCATCCTGGGTCTACCAAGATGTATCAAGATCTGAAGGGCAAATTTTGGTGGTCCGGCATGAAGAAAGATGCAGCCCATTATATTAGCATGTGTTTGACCTGCCAGAGGGTCAAAGCAGAACACCAGAGACCTGGGAGAGTTCTGCAGCCTCTACCTATTCCCGAGTGGAAATGGGAGGACATATCTATGGATTTTATATCAGGGCTGCCTCGGACTACAAATGGATATGATAGTATATGGGTGATTGTAGACCGGCTGACCAAGTCCGCGCATTTTCTGGCTATCAGGATGACTTATTCAGTTGAGCAGTTGGCTCAACTATACGTCAAGGATATTGTCCGACTACACGGGGTTCCCAAGACCATCGTCTCTGACCGAGACGGTCGATTTACTTCTGATTTTTGGGGACACGTGCAGAAGGCCCTTGGCACGAAGCTGAAGTTCAGTACAGCCTTTCATCCCCAGACTGACGGGCAGACTGAACGAGTAAACCAGATACTAGAAGATATGTTCGAGCTTGCGCCTTGGACTTCAAGGGAAGCTGGTGTCGATACCTGAGCCTGGCAGAGTTTGCTTATAATAACAGTTATCAGGCTACTATCGGGATGGCACCGTACGAAGCACTATACGGAAGGAAATGCAGATCTCCTTTATGCTGGCATGAGAGTGGTGAAAAGAGGGAGATGGGACTCCAGACTGATATTATTGATGAGACCACTCAGGCCATAAAGAATATCCGCCAGAGGATAGAGACTGCTCAGAGTCGGCAAAAGAGCTACGCTGATAAGCGACGTCGACCACTTGAATTCGACATTGGGGATTCGGTATTTCTGAAGGTAGCCCCTATGAAAGGGGTGATGAGATTTGGAAAGAAGGGGAAACTGAGTCCACGATACGTGGGACCCTACCAGATTTTGAGACGAGTAGGCAAGTGGCCTACGAACTGGAGTTACCGCCAGAAATGGCGGCTATCCACAAGTCTTCCATGTGTCGATGCTCAAGAAGTGTATCCCTGAGGCGATTCAAATTATAGAACCTCCACCAGTGCAAGAACAGGAGAGCCTTAGTTCTGAACGCCGGCCGATCCAGATCCTTGATCGGGAAGTTAAAAGGCTAAGGAACAAGGAAATACCCTTAGTGAAAGTTCTGTGGCGGAACAAGCAGTTCGAAGAAGCCACCTGGGAACAGGAAGATACGATGCGATCAAAGTATCCGGAACTATTTTAAAGTTCGGGACGAACTTTTTATAAGGTGTGTAGGATTGTAACACCCCAATTTTTACAATTTGAATACCTGGGGAATTGTTTAAAGTTCGGGACGAACTTTCTATAAGAGGGGGAGGATTGTAACACCCCAAAATTTGTCAATGTAAAATCATGACAATGTATGAAAATGGTTATAATGAAATGATATGAATTTCATGCAATCACATGCTAGGAAATGTCATGAATACATGAAATATTATTATCATGAAATATTAGCATGAAATATTATATTCATGAAATATTATTATCATGAAATATTAGCATGAAATATTATATTAATGAAATATTATTATCATGAAATATTATCATGAAATAGTATATGCATGAAATATTATTATCATGAAATATTATCATGAAATAGTATATGCATGAAATATTATTATCATGAAATATTATCATGAAATATTATATTCATGAAATATTATTATCATGAAATAATAACATGAAATATTAGATTCATGAAATATTATTAATATTATGAAATTTCATGATGGGCTTGGCTTAATGGGCTTTGATATGGATTAGTGCAAAATGGAATAAAAAGGAGGGAGCAAGGATTGAACCTTGAACCTCCTAGTTGCACTCTCCATGTCTTAACCAATGAACCAAGCAGTATTTCATGTAGAAGGAATAAGGAACATGCTTGTTAAGTGTATAAGAGTGAAGAGACATGTCTTTTCATGAGAAAAGTATAAATAGGGGAATGAGAAGTTAGAGTAACTTCTTCTTCTTTTCTTCTTCCTCACTCTTCCAAAACCGAAACTTTCATCTTCCTCTTCTATTCTTCCATTTTCGAAAACCCCATCCAAGGGTTCTAACCCTAGGGCAATTGCAAGGAGGGAAGCCAAGTGTCTTTGCCTTCTACCAAGACCAAGGAGTCTTAGAGGAAAATTGGAAGAAAAAGGCTTTCACATACCCTTGAAGTGTAGGGTACCCTACGATTTAAAGAAGGTTAAAATCCAGCGCTAGGATGTAAGTATCCTCTCGCCTGTAGCATAATTGCTATTGAATGTTACTTGTTTCATTCTTTTGAAAAATCACAAGGACCATCCCTTATAAGACTTTCGGCCACCACCATGAAGTAGGGCTTGGTTACTTTTTATTGCATGAGGAGATGCCTAGAAACTTAGGGTATACATGTAGATGGATTTTTCTTCATGGTGTCAAGAACAAAACCTAGGGTTTTGCTTTGTAGAGGGTTTCGGCCACCCCTTGTAAGGGGTCCAAGAGAAGAGTTTTTTTGATCAAACTTGATGCATACTAGTAACCCTAGGGACTTTATACTCATATGTGTTGTTTCCCAATTTTTGAGAAGACAAAATTAGGGTTTAGCACCCTATATGACTTTCGGCCAAGGTATTGAAAAAGGGGCTAGTGAGAGTTGAGTTATCCTAGAAAACATTCATGCTTAGGGTATGGAATAATATTGTATACAAGGTGTTTGTATAATTGTGTGTGAAGTTTGGATGTCAAAAAAATCTAGCCTAGCCTACTCTACAAGGTTTCGGCCACCCCTAGGGAAATTAGGGTTCAAGGTTGAATGATTTTCCCTATGATATATCCATGCTTAATGATATAAGTGAAGTGTTTGTAAGAATGCTTGAATGAATGCTTGGTGGGAAAACCAAATTCCTTACTTGTATGTTTCGGCCAACCCTGGTTCTAGGGTTGGGAAGTACCTAATGAGACCATGAAGCATGCTATTACATATGTGATATGTGTATAAATTATGTGACCTATCTTGTTAGGTATAAAAGCATGCCTTATAGCCCATGGGGCACTCTTATGACATGAATATGATGTGATTGAGATGTGGTTGATAATATGCCTAAAAAGGAGATACTCTATTGAAACTGGGATCAAGAGCACCCGAATGCGTGGTGTGTCCCTAGGGGATCAAGAGCACCCGAATGTGTGGTGTGTCCCTTTGAGAAGTGATTAAGAGTACCTTTAGGCATATACATATATGAGTAATTGCATGATAAATTACTTTACTTTGAAAAGTTGTGTACCCGACTCGGAAGGGGGTCGTTAAACAAATCCAATGAGCATGTTAAGGTCATGGCATTGGTAGGACGGAAGGGTCCTGCTCTAATTAGATTGGTGGCTCGCTACCCCAATTTATTAGGGAACGCGCATGATGTGGTACTACAACTGGGCCCTGGATGATGATATGATATTTTGAAGTACTTACCATTATGGAACTTTTTTGAAAAGCATACTTTTCCATCATGTGATATATTGTTCCGTAAAGTACTTAGAGATAAATTGATGTGATGTTTATGATGCTTGATGAGATGCTTATGATGCTTAATCTTATTCTATCTTGAGTACTGAGTACATGATATGATGTATCGATATGGATTTTGCGAGTAGGCCCGGATTCTTACTAAGCATGTTTTGCTTACTAGTTCATGTTGTTTTCTTATGCTGCAGATAGCGGTAAGAAATACTCGAACTAAAGGAAGAGGCAGAGGGAAGGTTGGAGGATGTGTGTGGTGATGGCTCGGGAAAGAACAAAGATTCTATCTACCTTGTTTTGTCTAGAATCTAAACTGCTTCCTATAATTACTATTGAAATTGTAGTACTATACTCTGAGTATATGATGATTGTGACTACTCTACTGTTAGAGATATGAAACCTAAGCCATGTTAGCTAATACTACTATTAATGTCTAATTCCTATAGTATGCATGCTCAGTAAAATGCTAGATGTTACCACTTTCGGTTGCTTATGAATGCTTCTTTTGTATATGCTTCTTTTGCATGCATCTAAGACTAGATAACTCTTGCTATATTCTTACTTGAGATTTCATGCTATAGTGTGTTAAATGATTTGCATATTAGGTTGTAAATGCATGTAGATATAAAAGAAATGAAAAACCTTGCTTGGTAAATAAATCTTCAATAAACATGCTTATTACTAGTTCATGTATTGTAACTGTTTTGTTTGGATATACATATGATTGGATGATATGAATGTATGGACCCGTAACCCCGCCTTTAGGGTAGATATAAGGTCGAGCGTTACACCTACACTATTTCTACGGAGAGATGGTGATAATATTTTTATAGCCCAAGTATATGTCGATGACATAATTTGTGGCTCAAACAATAGGGGTTATTTAAATGAGTTCATTGGACACATGGAAAGTGAATTTGAAATGAGTCTAGTGGGAGAATTGACTTTCTTCCTTGGACTTGAAATCAAGCAAACTCGCGATGGTATCCATGTGCACCAATCAAAATACACACAAGAAATGCTTCGAAAATTTAATATGAGTGATTCAAAGGAGGTAACCACTCCCATGGCCACAAACACAAGATTAGACAATGATGAGAGTCGTAAACCCGTTGATTTAACTCAATATCGAAGCATGATAGGTAGTTTGTTGTACCTCACAGCTAGTCGACCTGATATTCTTTTTGCTGTGGGTATGTGCGCTAGGTATCAAGTTTGTGCCAAGGAATCTCACTTGATCGCTGTTAAGCGAATCTTGAGATATCTCAAAGGCACGATTGGAGTCGGTCGATGGTACCTCCGTACCGAATCATTTGATTTAATTGGCTATACGGATTCCGACTACGCTGGATGTAAGTTGGACCGGAAGAGCACAAGTGGGGGTTGCCAATTCTTAGGTTCGTCCTTAGTAAGTTGGTCAAGTCGGAAGCAACATTGTGTTGCTCTCTCCACGACCGAGGCAGAATATATCGCCATAGGAGAGAGCGTATCGCAATTGTTGTGGATGATACATACTTTAGAGGACTATGGATTGAGTTACAAGGGTGTGCAAGTGTTATGTGATAACATTAGCACAATTATCCTAATCAAGAATCCAGTCCATCATTCTAGGAACAAACATATTGAGGTGCGTCATCACTTCATTAGGGATCATGTAGCTAGGGGAGATATTGTACTCTCACATGTAGAGTCCAAATCAAACCTAGCTGACATTTTCACTAAACCACTCCCCGAAAATGAATTTAGTTTCCTAATATGGGAGTTGGGAATGTGTCGCGCTTTATGAATTTCAAAATGCTTTCAAACCCTTGATGATGATTTTGAAATTGTTGGGAAACAATTGCGTAACTTTGGGGACATCACACACAAACTATTAGGCTTAACAAAACGTTTTTGTTTGCTAGATATGGGGTGAGATGTTAGGATCAACTCAACTTCTCAAAATGTCAATGCATCCCTTGAGAAATTAAGTTGACGAGATAATAATCACTTCGGTGACCAAGTATGGGGAAAACCAATGCATAACATATGTGTATTTGGCTCCATGATCATACTTGGACATTCCAATCAAGGCAACTTGATTGGAAACATGAATTTGGAACAAAACTTGATTGACTTTGCTTGGATGATTGTTGATTGAGTTTGACTCCACTTGGGTGGATCAAAGTGATTGTTGAACCTATAAGGACTTTAGATCCTTGTTCAAGGATCTATTTTAGTCATGAGATCATGTCCAAGTTCGATAAACTTCATCAGATCTCGTGGGAAAATTTCTGAAAATCTGAAACTGAATATTTCAGATCGTATCAGGGAGTATCAGGAACCCTGATCGGTCACCGGACCGATCAGGCATAAGGCTGATCGGTCCACGGACCGATCAGGGGGCTCCCAGGTTTTTCTTCGGACCCTACTGTCCATGCCCTGATCGATCAGATACCGATCAGGAGCGCGCCTGATCGGTCTATGACCGATCAGGAGTGCGCCTGATCGGTCACTAGACCGATCAGGACCAGGTCAGTCCGATCAGGCTATAGCCTGATCAGTCTGGGCGCTATCAGATCGAACGGTGATCCATTCAATCGCATTAAATTCTGATTGGTGGACCAATCCACCAACCGATTAACTTCACAAAAAACTCTTCAGCGCCGAAACCCCTCACTCGGGCAACCTTTGCTTCATGCGAGAGCCTTCCCAGTGCCCTTGTCTCCCTTTCGTGAGTGTGAAGAGAGTCTTCTCCAAGTTCTATCTTCCTCCAACATCCTGCGATGCTCTCTCTCTCTCGCTGAAGGATCATGCGATCTCACTTACGCTGACAGCTTCTCCTGCGCAAACTTTTTCCCTTCAAGAACCTTACTAATGGCACCAAAGTGAGTTTTTGGTTTAGTTCTCTTTACAAATCATTTCATAAATTATGTTGTGAGGCTAACCGTGTTTTGTGCCGTGACTTTTTGTTGTGCCGTGATCTCTTACTTTGACCATGACCTATCTATGTTCTATCCTGCTCTTGATCAATTCTATCTTCTGATTTCTATGTGCTCGTTTGATCATTGTGTCTTGATTGCCCTCTCTGATTGGGTCCTACCCTTGATGATCAATTCTTGAATTTTTGTGTTTCAACTTATGTCCATCTTGATCAATCGATTCAAACCGTGTGTGATCACTTCCCTGGTTAAATCATGATTGTTTGATCAATTCAACTATTTAGAAAGTCTTCTAAGGGTAAGGAACCCGTAGAGGGTAGCGCGAACGGGAAAGCCCCTTCTTCTTCTGCACCATCCAGAAGGCCTCAGCCTTCTTCTAGCTCTCGTTTTCCTAATGCTGCATGTGAGCAGGCATATCAATCTCGTACCTTCAAGCTACTTCCCTGCCGATCCATTGACGTTCCATTTCTGACTGAGTACTGTCCCTCCGTCATGGAGATTGTCACTTTCTACAATCTAGGTTTCCTTCTTTCCTTGGAAAGAACTATCAACTTCGACCTAGTCTCTGAATTCTACAATAATCTACAGCAAGGTCCTCAAGGGGGTTTCGAGTTCACTACTCGAGTGGGCAAAAAGAACCTTGATTTCTCATATGAGATTTTAGCGGAGTACTTAGGAGGTCGACGATCACCTAACCTCTATTCGATCTATCCCGAGCTTCCTGATCCTCTGCTGGCCCCATTTGCAGATGTTACCCCTGACTCCATCTCTCAGCACTTCTTTGGCCATCCCCTCCCGGCCGTTCTTGATGAGTTGGGTCCTGACTTCCCTACCTTTGCAGCCCTACGACTTGCTCCAGTTGACTACGTCCTTTTCAAGATAATCACAAACTGCATCTTACCCATCACTTCAAAGCCTCTGACTGAGATTCAACCCTATCACTGCCTTATGCTCTACGGCATGCACCGCCAGATGGACTTCAACATCATGGAGAGCATCTTCCAGTCCATCCTGTCCTATCATGAGCCGAGCCGTCGCACGGTCTATATGTCGTTTGGTCATATCATCACTGACTGGCTTATGTCAGTTGGTGTTGATGTCACTAAAGGCAGGACCATGCCCATGGTCAGACAGGATTGTCGGCTCGGTCGGCGGGCTTTTGCGAAATCTGGCATTATCATTCGTGAGCGCGATGGGGTCCTAGTATGGAAGGATGGGAGAGGGCTTGGTGATCTACCTGGGGGAGCACCATATTTTCAGGCACCACCAAAGGCTGTTGCACCTCATGAGGCTCCTGCTACTGACGCTGAGTACGACTATGAGCCCGAGCCGGATCTGTGCTGGCAGATTTCAGAGCTCGAGTGGACCATTCAGCAGGATCTTTATTTACGAGGGCTTCATCGAGAAGAGATCCGCTCGAAGTTCAGATCATTAGTTCGCAGATTGATCGGGGTGGAGTCTACTGTCTCTGAGGTCCAGACATTGCAGCGGACATGGTACGATGAGTGGTGCCGACACACATTCCCTGGAGGTGCGCCCTGTGCTAGTACCGCGCCCGGGACCGTTGATGCCACGATGGATGACCTCATGCACGATGACGATCCCCCTACTGATATTTGAGCTTGGATATCTGCTGTTTCTCTCATGATTCTGTGTACTTGACCATTTTTGGTCTGTTGACTTTTGGGCTGTATGCCCCATGACTTGCTTATTGTGGTCATGCACCACACGTCTCTGGATTTTGATGCATCTGTCTTGCATCATGTGATTTCTTTGGATGTTTATGACTTATTTCTCCTGACTTTGATGCTTGTGCTATTCTGCTTTAGTTGTCTATTGTTGATGCTATGAGTATTATCTACATATTTGATCCATAGCTATCTTCATGCTTATGATGCCATGTTCATATGATACATATGCTTGCTTTGTCATGCTTATATCTTACTGTCATATGTATGCATATGCTTATCAAAAATCAAATTGTTGTTTTGAGATATCCCTAGGGTTGTGGGGGAGTATAGTTTAAACTTAACAGCCCTTCTAGACCCCTTTTCGGTGTTCGAAAAAGGGGGAGAGAGTGCTGGTTGGTTAAGTTTAGGATGATCATGTTGTAGGGGGAGGATCTGGATTCCCCTATGATTCCAAATTTGAAAAACTTGATTGCGAATCCCTAAACTTAAAATCGGGTTGTCAAACAACAAAAAGGAGGAGATTGTTAATGCAGTCTGGCCCTGATTGTTGTTTTAGTGTTGACTCCGATTTTAGTTTAGGTGGATGATTATTGATGATGATTAAGTCCTGATCGAGGATCAGGCATGGTATGGAAAATCCTAGCTTGGAGGGCTAGGTGTTAGAAAATCCTAATCTAGGAGGTTAGGTATTGAAAGTCCTAGCTTGGAGGGCTAGGTGTGTGAAAAGTCCTAATTCGGAAGAGGTGGGTGAAAAGTCCTAGCATGAAGGGCTAGGTGAAAAGTCCTAACTTGGAGGGTTAGGTGTAAATTCCCATCATGGAGAATTAGGTGAAAAAGTCCTGGCTTGGAGGGTCAGGTCCTAGCTTGGAGGGCTAGGTGTGTGAAAAGTCCTAATTCGAAAGAGGTGGGTGAAAAGTCCTAGCTTGGAGGGCTAGGTGAAAAGTCCTAACTTTAAGGGTTAGGTGCAAATTCCCATCTTGGAGAATTAGGTGAAAAAGTCCTGGCTTGGAGGGTCAGGTCCTAGCTTGGAGAGCTAGGTTTGGAAAAGTCCTAATTCGGAAAGGTTGGGTGAAAAGTCCCACCTTGGAGGGCTAGGTGAAAAGTCCTAACTTGGAGGGTTAGGTGCAAATTCCCAACTTGAGAGTTATGTGAAAAATCCTTATCTTGGAGGGCTAAGGTGGATGAAAACTTAGCTTGGACGGCTAGGTTTGAGTCCCTGGATCGGTCTGGTGACTGGTAAATCCTTAACACAGATGATGTCGTTCTTCATTCCATGCTACGATACCAACTTAATGAATGAACCCACTTAAGTTTTGAGCTAAATTGTGGACTCGGATTGTCTCCCTATGAACATCCCAGTGTGAGCATCTCTAGAGTTTCGGTTTTCCTTTAATAAAACAGGGGTTCGATTTGTAATATGTAACGTGGAATACTAACGAGAATGGAAGGTTCTAGTTAACAGAAGAAATAACAAAAAAAAAAAAGAACAAACATTAATTTCCAAAAATATTAACTCAAGCACCAAATTGCTATCCAACGTTCTACCAAATGCAGTTATGAAAGGCTAAGCTACCTCAAGAAAATGCAGATGGACCTTAGAATGTTCCTTTGACAACTGAATTAAGATACGCAACTGATGAAAGCAATTCCTCAAACAACTTGCAAGCACATCTGAAATAGATTATCTAACTACTGCTTATCAATAAAACTACAACGGACTTTAATTTCTAAGCTGGAAAAAGAAGAACACAGCACTTGCAGGTAGCAATAAAAAGAACAGCTCTAGCCTTGCAACTAAATTGAAAAGTAACAGAGCAGTTTTGTTTTCGTTTCTCAGCAAACATCAAGAAGTGGAACTACTTGAACTTAGCAGTTATTGAGGAGATAAGCTGCTCATTTCAGTCAACAGAAACACAACTATTGAAAATTTCAGCAAACCATTAGCGAACCAAAACAAGTAAAGAAAACTAAAATTTCTAAACAAAGACACACTATGCTTCAGCAGGAATGCTAAAGAAACAACTATCGTAAACTTCCTTAACCAAACTAAAAGATGAAATCTATTGTGCAAAAATCAACAAGAGAGTTGAACTATTAATTAATCTTCCAAACCAAATCTACTCCATTGGATGGCGTGGACTTGCGACACAGCAGATGTGGAGAAGCGGAGCCAACTCAAACTGAGTAAGTTAATACTCGACGGCTGGCGAAGAGGTGGAGACACCAGCTGACCCACAAAGCCCAGGGACCGGCGATCTGCACTTGGCTCTCCAAGTGCAGCAAGAAGGTGGAAACGGCGGAGAAGACTAGGGTTTTTTTCTTTTCCGAGCAGATAGCCTCTTTTGCCATAGGAAGCTGCTTGTATACCCTCCTCACCAGCCCTCCTGATGAACGACCACGATTCCATCAATGTGCTCAGCCACGTCCCCAGCACCTGCATCCAAAAAGTTTACTTAATCAACATCAGTTCATATGGTATTAAATTAAATAACTTCATGCAATCACGTCCAATAACCTAACATGTTCAAATCCTTCCAAATATGCCACATTAAAACCCCCATTTAGCACACAATTATCTATTAAATAAGTATGAAATTCCTATCAAAATGTAAGTTATCAACTCCCCCACACTTAAACTTACACGTCTCGTGCAAATAAGGTAAGACCAAAACAAATAACAAATTTACTTCCCCAATCTAATGACCTAATGTAAAAGAATTTGTAGAATAAACAGTTACTTAGGCTTGCCATTTCTCAAGCCTCATCACACTGGCGAACTACATCCTACACTGGTTCACGTTGAGTATTAGTTCCACAGATTTGGGGCAGTCTAAGTATTACTCAACCTCACAACAGGTTAGTAGCTGGCTCTCCTCTAATAATTTGCAGGTGGATTTCACTCAAACTGTTCACAATGCCCAACTACCATAAGCTTGTTTATTTCCTACTCTTCACCACTGTAAAACACAAAAATATATAAATCCGAAGGTCTTTTCAATATATACTGAGCTATAGGAAGATTGAGATAGAGAATTAATTCGGAACAAGCAGATGGAATGGAAGTGTATGAATGTTACCATATTACCTTAGACAGTCTCTTTACTTTCTGCGTTGAGTTTGCTCATCATTATCTCCCCTCGGAATATTTAAATCTCAAAAATTCCTGGACCTCCAATCCCCCTTAATATGGTGATTATTAGTAACAATCCTGCTCTAAATCAAGAGTCTTCCATGGCACACATTGGAATTATATTTTTTTTTTCTTTCTTTTTTTTTCTTTTCTTATTTTTGTTGTCGTTTTTTTTCATTTATTATTATTTTTTTAAGATTTTTTTTTCTTTTTTTATTATTCATCCCAAGAATTAGGATGAAATCCCTTGCTGTTTCTTTTTTTTTTCAACAAAGGTGTTTTTTTTTAACAAAGGTGCCATGTCTTTCTCTTGACCAACATCCTGAAATAAGATAGATATCTAGACTTTGAAAAATAGTCACTATCTCTTAACAACTGCTATTCTTCTTGATTTCAATTCCCTATTTGGATGATAGCAATGCTTATCTTATGTAGTGGATGGCCATTTACCAACAGCAGCTGATCTCTTGACTGATACTAAGCCACATGTTCTACAAGCTTACTACAAGAGAATGTAGTAGCGCAACCCAACTCCCACAATGTTCTCATGCTAACTACCAGCCCCATTTCTTCCTTCATATCTATACTTACACATTATTCCTTCACTACTCCCTCTCCCCCACACTTAGTCTAGACCGTCTCGGGCAATATGATAACAATCAGTATGGAGAAGAAAGAAAAAAAACTGTAAGATAAAAGAAGGACATACGAATTCAATATGAAGAAGAAAGAAATTGTAGGAACAAATCAATATCTAAATTCGAAGAAAGAAACAATGTATAGACAAGCTTCCTTCATCACAGTTATATTTTTTTTATATCCATATGGTTCCAGGGAGGAGCAAAACAAGTTCTAGAGTTGCCGCATGTGATAACAGTTCACACAAAATTGTAGAAATTTGACGGGTTAAAAACCTCTCTAGGTAATTCATGCATTCTCCTTATTCTGCCCACAATCCATTTCAACATTACTCATTGTAACCAAAGTAATCAATAATGTCACTAGTGTGTATCCACTTAAAAACTTGCAATCCAATCTAACTGAAATTCCACAATTCCTAAGTATCAGAGAAATTTTCAAGGTGTAAATTTGTATTTGAAATGGAAATTCCTAAGAAATCCTACATGAAGCAATTATTCAATAGAAAGTAAAATGCATATATGGAACTGCTATGTGAAAGAAAAAGAAATAAAAAGCAAACTTCCCTTAGCTTGGGTAAACCGCATCATGTAAATGTTGTTCTTCCACTGTCCTTCCCAGCAAGCTCTCTTGAAATAGCTTGAGTCGATGTCCATTAACCTTGAATATTCCTCCAGAAATTGGGTCCTGTAATTCTGCAACACCATAGGGGCAAACATCAGAAATAACATATGGTCCTTTCCATCTTGATCGTAACTTACCTGGCATCCATTTGAGTCTAGAATTATACACCAAAACCTTATCTCCAGTCTTGAAATCTTTCGGCAAAATATGTCTATCATGAAAGGCTTTTGTTTTTTCCTTATATATGCAGGAACTCTCATATGCCTCCAGCCTCATTTCTTCCAATTCTTGCAACTGCAATTTCCTTTCAGACCCAGCTTCTTGCAAATTCATGTTGCAAGCTTTCACTACCCAGAATGCCTTATGTTCTATTTCCACCGGTAAGTGGCAGGCCTTCCCAAAAACTATGCGAAAAGGAGACATTCCAATTGGTGATTTAAAAGCAGTCCTATAGGCCCACAATGCGTCGTCTAACCTTTTGCTCCAGTCTTTCCAATTAGGGTTCACTGTTTTTTCGAGTATTAATTTGACTTCCATGTTTGAAACTTCAGCCTGACCATTTGTTTGAGGGTGGTAGGAGGTGGATACCTTATGTAATACTCCATATCTTGCAAAAAGGGCCTTGATATGTTTATTACAAAAGTGGGAGCCCTGATCACTTATAATGGCTCGTGGCACACCAAATCTGCAGAATATGTTAGCTCTAACAAAATTCACAATAGTTGAAGAGTCATTAGTTTTAGTAGGAATTGCTTCTATCCATTTAGAAACGTAATCAACAGCCAACAGTATATACATAAAACCAAATGAGTTTGGCAAAGGCCCCATGAAGTCAATCCCCCAAACATCAAAGACCTCACAAAACAGAATTTGTTGTTGTGGCATCTCATTTCTCTTCCCTATGGTTCCTACCCGTTGACAAGGCTCGCAGGTTTTTACCACTCTCGATGCATCTCTAAAAAGTGTAGGCCAATAAAGTCCCGCATCTAATACCTTCCTCGCTGTTCGTTGGGGTCCAAAATGCCCTCCACATGCTAGAGAATGACAAAAAGATAATACTGATTTAAACTCGTTATCAGGAACACACCTTCTAACTACCTGATCGCTACAAAATCTCCACATGTAGGGATCATCCCAAACATAATATTTGGCGTCACTTTTCAATTTATCACGCTGTTGTTTAGAAAAATCTCTAGGAAAAACATTCGCCACAAGGTAATTAACTAAATCAGCATACCACGGCATCTTACCTTGCATCTGTAGAAGCTGTTCATCCGGAAATCCATCATGAATTGGTGTTGCGTCCTCTTCTCTTCCAATCCTACTGAGATGATCAGCCACAAGATTCTCCTTCCCTTTTCTATCCCTAATCTCTACATTGAATTCTTGTAAAAGGAGCATCCAACGTATTAGCCTGGGCTTTGCATCAGCTTTCTTCACAAGATATCTAATGGCTGCATGATCAGTGAAAACAGTTACTTGATGTAACACCCAATAATGTCCTGGTATTATTAGGGATTTTTAGGAATTTTTCTAGCATTTTTCGGAATATTATAGCATTTTTTCGGAATGAAATTAGAAAAAAATTAAAGGGGGTCGGGTGGGGATCGATCTCGCGACCACGCGAGAAGCAATGCCTTAGCGAATCCAAGGAACTAGCTGGGCTAGGGTATCAAGCACAGAAAAAGATGAAGCGAAGTAATATTATAGTTGATTTAGCCCGTTTCATGAGGAGGTATTAAACTTCCACTTAAGTTGTGTTAAGACCCCTCTTAGGGTTTCGGGAGGCCGCGCGACCAAAGGAGAGGGGGCTGCGAAAACAGGGAAAAAGGGGGGGGGGGTTTTCTTCCTCCTTCTTCCTCTTGAAGTAGAAGACCTAGGGCTTCTTCCCTAGGGCCAAGGGTGAAGTTTTCTTGCAAAGGAAGAGGAAAAGAGCCTTACACTAGAAATTTCGAGATACTTAGTGAGTTTTCTTCAAAAAAGGGTAAGTAAATCACTCACCTGCAATAGGAGTAGCTTCGCATGTAGTTTCCTTGTTGTAGAACCTTGATTTTGTGATTTATGTGCATGTTTGGAGAATAGTGTTTATTGTGCGATTAAGTTTCTCAAGAATACATGTTTTTAATCATAGAACTTGAATTAGAATAGATTTTTATATATGTGACCTAAGTATGAAAGACCAAGTTCTTGAAAAGTCCCAAAATTGAGTTTTGGGTTAAGGTCACGCAAGGTGCTCGATGAAAGTTCCAAGTGAGAAGGGTAAGGTTTGGTAGTGCAAAGATTTATGTAAAAAGAAAGATAGCTTGATAAGTATAAGCATTATGAATAAGAAAGTATTTTACTTTTGTAAAGTGACATGTACCGGGCAAAAGAGAGGCCCACAGAAAGTTAGAAAGAAGCTCTAATAGGTTGCGGTGGCTAGCTACCCCGAAACCTATTACGGATGCGCGCATTGGTACATTGATACCATGGTACAGTGTCAAGGCCTGAGAAAGTTGATTATTATTTTGAAGTATATGAGTATATGAAAGTGTTTCAATTTCCTAAAGTGCATGTTTTGTTATGTATGATAACATGGTTATGTTATAAGCATGTTAAAGGGAAAGAGCAAAGAAGTTGTGTTTTAAAGTATGGAAATGTATCATTAGTAAGTTTCAAAAGAAATTATGAGCATGTTAGATTTGTCAATGTTTTAGTGCTAGTAAATGTTTTCAAGTATGATTGAGCATGATAAGTATATGAAAGTTTCCATGTGTAAGTATTTCAAAGTACATGTGTTTTGAAGCAAGCATTATTTGAAAAGAGCATGTTTATCCCTTATCGTTGGATTTGTGAGTTAGGATTTACTTACTAAGCAATTTGCTTATTAGTTGCATTTTCCTTCTATTGCAGATAAAAGTAAAGAAAAAGCATAAGTTAAGGAGGCGAAGGGACTTGCTTTGATGTTCAGTGGCGGCGGAACCGTGGAAGAGATCTTTGGGCTAAGTCTTGTAGAACATGTGTTTTGGTGTTTTGAAGTGGTAGAATGAATGACCTTGTTTAAACTACGCATAGAGGTTAAGTTTGGTACAAACTCTAGAGTGTTTTTCTTATATTTTGATAGTTTTGTTAAATCTCGCAAAGATCCTAATTTCAAGTTAATGGATTCGTTTTGAGTTGCTAAAATGTTTATAAAACTAGTATAGAGTATAGAAATGGAGTTACGTCTTTGTATACATTGGAGGTATGTGAATTGTGGACTTTTGAAATAAGTTTTTAGGTCTGAAATGTAGGTTTTCAAGCGTGCCAGTCGACTGGTTCAGAACCAGTCGACTGCCCTATCGAACAGTAGCTTCTGTTCGATGCACCAGTTGACTGCCAAGAGGCCAGTCGACTGGTGCCGCGCCCAGAAACTTGCTGTGGCCGATACCAGTCGACTGGCTATATAGCAGTCGACTGGTACCATTGTAAAGAAGTGGTATAGAGCAGCTGGTTAGTGCTTTAGTGTTTCACCTAAGAGGTCTAGGGGTCAAATCCTTACAAAGCAAATAAAATGAAAGTTCTTTTATTTTTTTTGAAAAAAAAAAGAGAAGGAAAAAAAAAATTTCATAGCAAGTTAAGGGAAGTCCAGTAATTATAACGCTAAGAATAAGATAAAGTTAAGGTTAAGTAAAAGTGACGTCCACTTTAAGGGAGAGAAGTTAAGGCGGGTCGTCACAGAGTGGTATCAGAGCAAAGTTCCATCCTTCCGTCACACTGACATCAAGCATCAATCCTGCCGCCTGCCAAGTAAGAAGTTCATATGTTATAGTTTTGCATGCTTTTCATTATTGACGTCTAGTATCAGTAAGTGCATGATGAAGAAGTTCATATATTATAGTTTTGCATGCTTTTCATTATTGACTGCTAGTATCAGTAAGTGCATGATGAAGAAGTTCATATGTTGTAGTTTTGTATACTTTTCATTATTGACTGCTAGTATCAGTAAGTGAAAGATGATAAGGAAGTATGTTGGTATTATTATATACTAATATGTGCATGGAGATAATGAAGTAAGTTAGTAAGGAAGTATGTTAGCATTATTATATGCTATTATGTGCATGATCAGTATATGCTATATGAGTAAGATGGCATGATATAACATATGCTATATGAGTATGATAGTAGTATGAAGATATGACGTATGATATGACATATGCTATATGAGTATGATGATAGTATGAGGATGAGTATGATGATATGACAATTGATATGTCATATGATGATATGAGTATGATGATAGTATGGTAATATATCATATGCTAGTTGAGTATGATGATATGTAATGTCATTACCCTCTTTATGATATAGAGAAGGAGAATACCAAGGGGGCGCCCTTCATGTTGTGATCTTAGTATAGCAAGACCAAGGTCTTGATTTGCCTAAACACAAGGTTTGGAGGATTTCAGCATGTAAGGTGTCTGATAAAAGTTCTAAGTAAGACCAAGGTCTTACTAAGCCCAAGAACGAGCTCTAGGACTAAGAAATGAGATAAGAAACAAGACCAAGGTCTTGTTGTATCCTAAAGCAAGTTTGGAAACATTACCGTTAAGTGTTAAGTTATACATTTGTGGATGCCCTAAAAAGGCCAAAAACGAGGAGCAAGCTCCGAGAGGGCAAGAGGTAACAGAGTCAGTACCACCACCAAATCTCTTAGAGGTGGTGGCTCGGTTGCAAAGGCAAGTAGCAGAGCAATAGAAAACTTATTGCCATCATGATGGCTAACCAGCAGGCCGCTCCTATTACCCTGCCGGTGGCGAATGTAGTGGCACCAGTTGTGACCGATGACCCGTCGGTTACATCTGTAGTCCCGGCAAGGGGGGGAGAGTAAGGCAAGAAGCGTACCTCATTCAGTAGAAGAAACTGAAGCCAGGGAACTTCCCAGGCACAAGTAAACCATGCGATGCTTAAGCATGGTTCAAAACGTTGGAAAGAATAGTAGAGCTACTGGACTGGCCTGAAGTAGAGAAGATAAAGTGTGCATCTTTCTTCCTTACGGGAGATGCAAGAATATAGTGGGAGAGAGTCAAGGCCAAGAGAAAAGTCAGCCAGATGACATGGGCCGACTTCGAGACTGAGATCTTCGAAGAATACTTTCACATGCAAGTAACCAACAAGCATTATGATAAATTCACGGAGTTCAGGCAAGGAGAACTATCTGTGGATGAAGCAGTGAAGATGTTTAAGCGGTTAGCTCATCTGTGCCCAGAGCTAGTTAGCACAGAAAAAGAGATTGTTAGGCTAATGCTCAAGATGTTAAGGCCTGAGATAGCGTTAAAGGGGGCTAGCGGTGTTAAGAGGCCGCAAACCTCCGAAGAACTAATAAGTAGTGCTTTGATCACTGAGCACTACTTAAACAGTATAAAGGCCACCAGAAAGGTTGAACGATGAAGTTCTTAACAACCTTACCGTCAGGGGAAGTAATGACCTCTACTCAGAGGCTAAGGGCAGTACCAATCTGGATTTCCAACCGAGAGCTCTACAATGACTTGGTAGTCCTTGAGATGAAGGATTACGATGTCATTTTAGGGATAGACTTCTTGAGCAAGTACAATGCTTCTATAGACTGCCGTAAGAGAAAAGTCAAGTTCACACCAGAAGCAGAACCTTCATTTGAGTTTATTGGAGACCCAAGGAGAAAGACAAAAAAGGTTCTTATATACCTTACAAGCTCAGAGAATGTTAGAGAAGGGGTGCTCTGGTTTTCTAGCTCATATAGTGGATGCAAGTCAAGGAGAAAGGTTGAAGAGAGAAGAAGTGAGGGTAGTATGTGACTATACTGAGGTGTTCCCTGAAGAGTTACCAGGACTCCCTCCCAATCGGGAAATTGAGTTTGAAATTGAGTTGGCCCCAGGAACCAACCCAATTTCAAAGGCACCTTATTGCATGGCGCCAGCAGAACTGAAAGAATTACAAGAGCAATTGCAAGAGCTGCTCGACAAAGGTTTCATCCGCCCTAGTCATTCACCTTGGGGAGCTCCTGTACTGTTCGTTAAGAAGAAAGATGGATCTATGCGAATGTGCAAAGATTATCGAGCTTTGAATAAGGTAACCATCAAGAACAGATATCATTTGCCAAGGATAGATGAATTATTTGATCAGCTGAAGGGAGCCACAGTGTTTTCCAAGATAGATCTGCGATCAGGTTACCATCAGCTTAGAGTGAAGGAGAGTGATGTGCCAAGGACTGCTTTCAGTACAAGATATGGGCACTATGAGTTTGTGGTCATGCCCTTTGGAGTGACAAACGCCCCTGCGACGTTTATGGATCTAATGAATAGAGTGTTCAAGGATTTTCTGGACAAGTTCGTCATTGTCTTCATTGATGATATCCTAGTGTATTCAAAGACTCAGAAAGAACATAAAGAACACCTGAAGATAGTGTTGCAAACCTTACACCAGAAGGAGTTGTACGCCAAATTCTCAAAGTATAAGTTTTGGCTTGATCAGGTGGCCTTCCTAGGCCACATTATTTCCAAGGAAGGTATTATGGTAGACCCAGCCAAGATTGAAGCAGTTAGTAACTGGAGTCAACCAAAGAATGCCAGTGAGATCAGAAGTTTTTTGGGTTTGGCAGGGTATTACAGAAGGTTTGTAGAGGACTTTTCAAAGATAACTTCTCCACTTACAACTCTTACCAGAAAGAATCAGAGGTATAAGTGGACTGAGGACTGTGAGCAGAGTTTCCTTGAGTTGAAGAAGAGACTGACCAGCGCTCCTATCCTTACAGTACCCGAAGGTGATAAGAGCTTTGATATATATAGTGATGCATCAAAGCTAGGACTTGGAGCAGTCCTTATGCAAGAAGGCAAAGTCATAGCTTATGCTTCCAGGCAACTCAAGGACTATGAAAAGAATTACCCCACTCATGATCTGAAGTTGGTAGCTGTAGTCTTTGCTCTAAAGATATGGAGGCATTACTTGTATGGAGTGCAGTGTAAGATTTATACAGATCACCAGAGTCTGAATTATTTCTTCACTCAGAAAGACCTCAATATGAGACAGCGAAGGTGGCTCGAGTTAGTGAAGGACTATGACTGTGAGATTCTTTACCACCCTGGTAAGGCAAATAGAGTAGCAGATGCACTGAGTAGAAAGACTTGTGCCACTTTGATGTCCTTATCAGCATTGGCACCACCATTACAGAAGGAGATAGTAAATTATGGAGTGGAGATTATTGATGGACAGCTAGCCCTATTGACACTAGAGTCAACTTTGCTTGAAGAGATATAGAAAGAGCAAGCTGAGGATTCTGATATCCAAAGAATCAAGCAAGAGGTGCAAGAAGAAGAGAGTAAAGAGTTTAGAGTATCTGACAGTGGGATACTCTATTATGGGGACCGTTTGTGTGTTCCCAAGAATGAAGAGCTGAGAAAGAAGATTCTTGAAGAAGCCCATGGAACTCCCTACTCCATGCATCCTGGTTCTACCATGATGTACCAGGACTTGAAAAGAAGATTTTGGTGGTCAGGGATGAAGAGAGACATAGCTAAGTATGTCAGCACCTGCCTGACATGTCAGAGAGTTAAAGCAGAACACCAAAGACCAGGAGGTGTCCTACAGCCCATTTAGATTCCAGAGTGGAAATGGGAAGACATAGCCATGGATTTCCTAGTTGGTCTACCAAAGACAACTAATGGCTATGATGCTATTTGGGTGATAGTAGACAGATTGACCAAGTCTGCCCACTTTTTGGTAATCAGAGTGTCTTACTCAATTGAAAAGTTAGCCCAATTATATGTGCAGGAAGTGATCCGACTACACGGAGTCCCGAAGACCATTATCTCTGATAGGGATGGTCGTTTCACTTCACACTTTTGGGAGTGTGTACAGACAGCGTTAGGCACCAAACTGAAATTCAGCACAGCTTTCCATCCCCAGACTGATGGACAGACAGAGAGAGTGAATCAGGTTCTAGAAGATATGCTCAGAGCTTGTGCATTGGACTTCAAGGGAAGTTGGTGCAAGTATTTATGTTTAGCTGAGTTTGCCTACAACAACAGTTACCAAGCCACTATTGGTATGGCACCCTATGAAGCTCTTTATCGTAGGAAGTGTAGATCTCCCCTCTATTGGTATGAAGGTAGTGAGAAGAAAGAAATGATGTCACAGACTGATCTCATAGATGATACCACAGAAGCTATAAGGAGTATCCGCCAGAGAATAGAAACTGCTCAGAGTAGGCAGAAGAGCTACGCCGATGTACGGCGTAGGCCGTTAGAGTTTGAAGTTGGGGATACAGTTTTTCCTCAAAGTAGCTCCTATGAAGGGTGTGATGAGATTTGGCAAGAAAGGCAAGCTAAATCCTCGATACATAGGGCCCTACCCATTGACGAAAAGAGTTGGCAAAGTAGCTTATGAGTTGGAGCTACCCTCAGAGATATCAGCAATACACAATGTGTTCCATGTCTCAATGCTAAAGAAGCATATCCCAGATGCCAACCAAGTGATTGAGCCACAGATGGTACAAGTGCAAGAAGATCTTAGTTATGAAAGTCGACCTATTAAGATAATAGATCGAGCAGATAAGAATCTGAGGAACAAAGTGGTACCATTAGTGAATGTTTTATGGCTGAATCAGAAGTATGAAGAGGCAACTTGGGAATCAGAAGATAGCATGAGGCAAAGGTATCCAGAGTTGTTCTAAGTTCAAGGACGAACTTTTTATAAGGTAGGGAGGATTGTAACACCCAATAATTTCCTGGTATTATTAGGGATTTTTAGGAATATTTCTAGCATTTTTCGGAATATTATAGCATTTTTTCGGAATGAAATTAGAAAAAAAAATTAAAAGGGGTCGGGTGGGGATCGATCTCGCAACCACACGAGAAGCAATGCCTTAGCGAATCCAAGGAACCAGCTAGGCTAGGGTATCAAGCACAAAAAAAGATGAAGCGAAGTAATATTATAGTTGATTTAGCCCGTTTCATGAGGAGGTATTAAACTTCCTGTAACACCCCAAATTTTCAATGTAATATCATGACGATGTATGAACAAAAAAAAATGGTTATAATGAAATGATGTAAATTTCATGCAATCACATTCTATGAAATGTCATGAATGCATGAAATATCATATTCATGAATATGAAATATTAAAAATATTATGAAATAATATTTATGGAATATTATGAAATATTATGAATTCATGAAATATTATTAATATTAGAATTTCATGNATGCATGAAATATCATATTCATGAATATGAAATATTAAAAATAATTATGAAATAATATTTATATGGAATATTATGAAATATTATGAATTCATGAAATATTATTAATATTAAGAAATTTCATGGATGGGCTTGGCTTAATGGGCTTTGATATGGATTAGTGCAAATTGTGATAAAAAAAAGAGGTAGAAAGGAGGAAGCAAGGATTGAACCTTGAACCTCCTAGTTGCACTCACCATGTCATAACCAATGAACCAAGCAATGTTTCTTGTTGATAAAAGAAACATGCTTGTTAAAGCTAGGGAAGGAAGAGACATGTCTCTTCATGAGAAGAGTATAATAAGAGAGGGGGAAAGGAAGTTACACTTCCTCTTCTTCTTCCTCACTTACTCCCACCGAAATCCTTCCCCTCTCCTTGCATTTTCGAAAAAACACACCCCTAGGGTTCTAACCCTAGGGAATTTGGAAGGAAGAAGACCCTCCAAGTACCTTGCCCTCTACTAAGCCAAGGAGCCTAGAGAAAATTTGAAAAAGGAGGATTTTCACTTGCCCTCCAAGTCTAGGGTACCCTACGGTTTAAAGAGAAGGTGAAATTCCAGCGCAAGGATGTAAGTGTCCCTCGCCTGCAGCATAATCGCTATTGAATGTTTGCTTGTTTCATTCTTTGAAAATCACAAGGACCTTCCTTGAGGAAGGTTTCGGCCACCCTATGTTTGGGGGTCCAAGAGAGGGGTTTTTGATCAAACCTTGATGCATGCTAGTACCCCTAGGGACTTTATACACATATGTGTTGTTTTCAAATTTTTGGGAGGACAAAAATTAGGGTTTAGCCACCCTACAACTTTCGGCCAAGAGGAGAAAGGCTAGGGCTTTTGGGTTGCTTGCTATCCTATTATGTTCTAATGATTAGTAGTGTAGATAAAGTGTTTGTGTAGATGTTTGTGTGAAGATTGGATGTCAAAAACCTAGCCTAGCCATCCTACAAGTTTCGGCCACCCCTTCTAATTTAGGGTTAGTGGAAGCTAACCCCACTTTGAGGTATAAACCATGTTTCAATTGTTAACATGAAGTGCACTTGAGGTGTTTGTAGGAATGCATGCATGAATGCTTGATTGAAAAACCAAAAGAATTCCCTACCCTTGACTTTCGGCCAACCATAGTTCTAGGGTTGGGAAGTACTTAATGAAACCATGAAGCATGCTACCACTTATATGATGTGTGTATAATTTATGTGACCTATCTTGTTAGGTATAAAAGCATGCCTTATAGCCCATGGGGCACCCTTATGACATGAACATGATGTGTTTGATAATATGCTTGAAAAAGGATACTCTACTGAAATTGGGATCAAGAGCACCCCTAAATGTGTGGTGTGTCCCTAGGGGATCATGAGCACCCTTGATGAGTGGTGTGTCCCTTTAAGATGTTATTAGGAGTACCTTTAAGCATATACATATATATGTAATTGCATGTTAAGATACTTTACTTTGAAAGTTGTGTACCCGACTCGGAAGGGGGTCGTTAAACAAAATCCAATGTACATGTTAACTGAAGGTCATGACATTGGTAGGACGGAAGGGTCCTGCCCTAATTGGATTGGTGGCTCGCTACCCCAACTCATTAGGGAACGCGCTTGATGTGTACTACAACTGGGCCCTAGATGATACTATATTTTTAAGTACTTACCTTTATGGAACCTTTTGAAAAGCATTTTCTCATTATGTGATGATCTTGTTCTGTAAAGCACTTAGAAATATTGGATGTGATGCTTATGATGCTTATAATTCTATCTTGATTACTGTGTACATGATATGATGTATCGATATGGATTTTTGCGAGTAAGCCCGGATTCTTACTAAGCATGTTTTGCTTACTAGTTTCATGTTGTTTTCTTATGCTGCAGATAGCGGTAAGAAATACTTGAACTAAAGGAAGAGGCAGAGGGAAAGCTAAAGATGTGTGTGGTGATGGTTCGGGAAAGAAAGAAGGATTCTTATCTACCATTTTTGTCTAGAATCTAAATTGCTTCCACTAAAGGATTATAAGTTGTATTACTATACTCTGATTGTGTGATGACTATAACTACTCTACAGTTGGTCAAGTTAGGGATATGGAACCTATGTCATGTTAGATAACTCTATGCTTGGTTGAGTTTAGAATTTAACTGATACATGTGAACTTTATATAGAGGAAGACACTATCATTAGATGTCTAATTCTTGTTGTATGCATGCTAAGTGAAATGCTATAGAGTTCCTATTTCCTGTTGCTTATGAAGGCTTCTTATGCATGTGTCTAAGGCTAGATAACTCATGCTACGTTTCTACTTGATATACATGCTTAACATGGTAAATGATATATATGTATGGACCCGTAACCCCGCCTTTAGGGTAGATATAAGGGCGGGCGTTACATGTTGGTATCATAGCAAGTTTCTCCTCCACCACACACACATCAAGCTTCCTCCTGCCGCTTCCAAGTAAGAAATCCTAACTCGCCTTACTTTATTTATTCCATGTACAGTAATGATACAAATAGAGATGATTTATGCTTGCACTATATGGAGATGAGTAATACTTGCATAACAAGTGAAGGTAGAATTAATGCTTATGTAGTCATTTACTGTCTGTATAATAGATATGGCTAGAAGGCGTAGTACTAGGGGTAACGAGACAGCACCCCCACCTGATCTGATGCAGGTGATCACTGAGCTGCAGCGCCAGGTCACTGAGCAGGAACAGACGATAAACACTCTGATGACCCAGCAGACTAACACTGCCACCCCTGCGGGAAGTCAGAATGCCATAACCACTGAGCCTCCGACTGCACAGGCGCCCTCGGACACTACGGCCAGAGCAGTCCGACAGGAAGCCTATTTGATACAGTGGCAGCGACTGAAGCCGGATAAGTTCTCCGGCACCTACGAGCCGTGGGACGCCCAGTCCTGGCTCAAAACAGTGGAAAGCACCGTGGAACTTCTTGACTGGCCGGAACACGAGAAGGTCAAGTGTGTCTCGTTCTGCCTCTTCGGCGATGCTCGGATGTGGTGGGAACGGGTGAAGGCCAGAAGATCAGTGGACCAGATGAAATGGAAGGATTTCGAGTCTGAATTTCTGGAGGAGTTCTTTCATATGAGGGTGACCAACAGGCATTTTGATGAGTTCACCGAATTTCGACAGGGGAATCTCTCTGTCAACGTGGCCGTCCATAAATTTAATCGACTGACACGATTATGTCCGGAGCTGGTCAGTACTGAAAGGGAAAGGGTCAGATTAATGCTGAGAATGCTCAGGCCCGACATCGCTCTTAGTGTAGCCGGTGGCGTTCATAGGCCACAGACTGCAGAGGAGCTAGTCAGCGGCGCCCTGAATGCTGAGCACTATCTGAAGAATATCAGCCAGCAGAAGCAGGCCCCAGCCAGTACACAGAATCAGAGTCAGTCAGAAAATCAAAGGACTCAGAACACCGACTCCCACTGGAAGAAGAACCACAATGGAAAAAGAAAGTCATGGAACAAGTCTACTAGTGGTTCGAAAGGCAAGAATCCTAAGTACCCTCCTTGTGCCACCTGTGGGAAGATGCACCTGGGGACATGCTTATTGGGTGCCAAGAGATGTTTCACTTGCGGGAAGGAAGGACATTTTGCCAGAGAGTGTACTACTGCCGCTAAGGCACCTCAGCAGCAGTATATTCAGCACAAAGGTGCTCCTCCCCAGCTTCACCATATGCAGGCTGCTATTGAGGGTACTCCTATTTATCAGGGGCGGTTAGAAGCCCCGCCTGCTACAACAAACGCCTGGGTTTTCTCGCTTACCAAGGAAGACGTGGCGACTGCCTCTACCGTTGTCACAAGTCAGATAGTTATTTACAGTCATCCTGCTACTGCATTATTTGACACTGGGGCAACGCATTCCTTTATTTCTATGCTATATGCCACGAGATATGATATGCCCCTGCAAGAACTAGATTGCAAGTTTCTGACCACGTTGCCCTCGGGAGAGGTGATGTCCTCTACCCAAATGCTGCGGGCCGTACCGATCAGCATCGCAGATAGGGAGCTCTACTGCGATCTAATAGTGCTTGATATGGCCGATTATGATCGGATATTGGGCATGGATTTCTTGAATAAATACGGCGCTTCTATCGAGTGCTGTAAACGAAGGGTTATCTTCCGACCCGAGACGGGAATTCTCTTTGAATTTATCGGCGAGCCGAAGAAGAAGACTGGCAAATTCTTATCGGCTCTGAAAGCAAGGAAAATGTTAGAGAATGGATGTTCTGGATTTCTAGCTCATGTGGTTGATACTCGTCCTACAGAGGACCCGAAGCTAGAAGATGTCAAAGTCGTATGCAACTATCCAGAGGTATTTCCTGACGACTTACCTGGGTTAGCACCTGAAAGTGATGTTGAATTTGCTATTGATTTAATTCCTGGTACTAACCCCATCTCGAAAGCACCATACCGAATGGCGCCGACTAAATTGAAAGAATTGCAAGGACAGCTACAAGAGCTACTCGACAAGGGACTTATCCGCCCTAGTCATTCCCCCTGGGGAGCTCCCGTACTGTTCGTCAAGAAGAAGGACGGGTCGATGCGTATGTGTATCGACTATCGGGCATTAAACAATGTGACCATAAAGAACAGGTACCCTCTACCCAGGATAGATGATCTGTTCGATCAGTTAAAGGGAGCTACGATTTTCTCTAAGATCGATCTGAGGTCTGGTTATCACCAAGTCCGGGTGAAAAAGGAGGATATACCGAAGACGGGTTGCCGAACCAGATACGGACATTATGAGTTCGTAGTTATGCCATTTGGAGTTACCAATGCGCCAGCTATGTTTATGGATTTAATGAACTGGGTATTCTCGGCATACCTCGACAGATTTGTGATCGTCTTTATCGACGATATCCTTATATATTCGAGAACTCCCGAAGAGCATGCTGAGCACCTGAGTATAGTACTACAGATTCTTCAGAAGGAACAACTGTATGCTAAATTTTCCAAATGCGAGTTCTGGCTCGATCAAGTATCATTCTTGGGACATGTTATCTCCAAGGAAGGAGTAATGGTGGACCCGACTAAAATCACAGCTGTAAGTAACTGGACTAGACCCAAGAATGCCAGTGAAATTCGAAGTTTCCTCGGGTTAGCAGGCTACTACAGAAAATTCGTAGAGAACTTCTCTCGGATTGCAGCCCCTATGACAGCTCTTACGAAGAAAGACAAGAAGTATATATGGACCGAGGAATGTGAAAAAAACTTTACTGAACTGAAAAGGAGGCTGACTAGCGCTCCAATATTGACTCTTCCCGAGAGCGATATGGGTTTCGATATGTACAGCGATGCATCCAAACTTGGACTCAGAGCTGTGCTTATGCAGAATGGGAAGGTGATTGCCTATGCCTCTAGGCAACTGAAGGAACATGAAAGAAACTACCCTACCCATGACTTAGAGTTAGCAGCAGTAGTCTTTGCACTGAGAATATGGAGGCACTACCTATATGGAACTCAGTGTAAGGTTTATACAGATCACCAGAGTCTGCGGTATTTCTTCACCCAGAAAGATCTGAATATGAGACAGCGCAGATGGTTTGAATTGGTCAAGGACTATGATTGTGAGATCCTATACCATCCGGGAAAAGCAACAAGGTAGCCGATGCTCTCAGTAGAAAATCATGTGCTGCTTTAATGTTTTTACCAGCTTTGTCACAACCCTTAGAGGAAGAAATTATGAATTACGGGATTGAGATCATATCAGGACAGTTGTCCACCCTGATGATTGCGCCGACATTGTTCGGTGATATTCTGGAAAACCAGAATCAAGATCCGAGTCTTCAGAGAATCAAGCAAGAGGTTCTCGAAGGCAAGGACGATGGATTTCGGATTTCAGAAAGC
This sequence comes from Boesenbergia rotunda, assembly GCA_024364735.1. Classification (NCBI taxonomy): domain Eukaryota; kingdom Viridiplantae; phylum Streptophyta; class Magnoliopsida; order Zingiberales; family Zingiberaceae; genus Boesenbergia; species Boesenbergia rotunda. The sequence goes on along the minus strand of JAGFNQ010004258.1, from coordinate 8,165 downwards.
GGAGTCTTGTATCTGCGGGATCGATTATGTGTTCCCGACGACTCCGACTTACGGACCAGAATCCTGGAAGAAGCTCACGGACCACCTTATGCGATGCATCCTGGGTCTACCAAGATGTATCAAGATTTGAAGAGAAAATTTTGGTGGTCCGGTATAAAGCGGGATGTAGCTCGCTATGTCAGTATGTGTTTGACCTGCCAGAGGGTCAAAGCAGAATACCAGAGGCCTGGAGGAGTTTTGCAGCCTCTACCTATTCCCGAGTGGAAATGGGAGGACATATCTATGGATTTCATATCAGGGCTGCCTCGGACTACGAATGGATATGATAGAATATGGGTTATTGTGGACGGACTGACCAAGTCCGCGCATTTTCTGGCTATCAGGATGACTTATTCAGTTGAGCAGATGGCTCAACTGTACATCAAGGAGATTGTCCGACTACACGGGATTCCCAAGACCATCGTCTCTGACCGAGATGGTCGATTTACTTCTGATTTTTGGGGACACGTGCAGAAGGCCCTTGGCACGAAGCTGAAGTTCAGTACAGCCTTTCACCCCCAGACTGACGGGCAGACTGAACGAGTAAACCAGATACTAGAAGATATGTTACGAGCTTGCACCTTGGACTTCAAGGGAAGCTGGTGTCGATACCTGAGCCTGGCAGAGTTTGCTTATAATAACAGTCATCAGGCTACTATCGGGATGGCACCGTACGAGGCACTATACAGCAGAAAATGCAGATCTCCTTTATGCTGGCATGAGAGTGGTGAAAAGAGGGAGATGGGACTCCAGATCGATATTATTGATGAGACCACTCAGGCTATAAAGAATATCCGCCAGAGGATAGAGACTGCTCAGAGTCGGCAGAAGAGCTACGCTGATAAACGACGTCGACCACTCGAGTTCGAGGTTGGGGATTCAGTATTCCTGATGGTAGCACCTATGAAAGGGGTGATGAGATTCGGAAAGAAGGGGAAGCTGAGTCCGCGATACGTGGGACCCTATCAGATTTTGAGACGAGTAGGCAAGGTGGCCTACGAGCTGGAGCTACCGCCAGAAATGGCGGCTATCCACAACGTCTTCCATGTGTCGATGCTCAAGAAGTGTACCCCTGATGCGAGACAAATGATGGAACCCCCACCAGTGCAAGGACGGGAGAGCCTTAGCTCCGAACGCCGCCCGATCCAGATCCTCGATCGGGAAGTCAAAAGGCTAAGGAACAAGGAAGTACCCTTAGTGAAGGTTCTGTGGCGGAACAAGCAGTTCAAAGAAGCCACCTGGGAACAGGAAGATACGATGCGATCAAAGTACCCGGAACTATTTTAAGTTCGGGACGAACTTTCTATAAGGGGAGGAGGATTGTAACACCCCAAATTTTCAATGTAATATCATGACGATGTATGAACAAAAAATGGTTATAATGAAATGATGTAAATTTCATGCAATCACATTCTATGAAATGTCATGAATGCATGAAATATCATATTCATGAATATGAAATATTAAAAATATTATGAAATAATATTTATGGAATATTATGAAATATTATGAATTCATGAAATATTATTAATATTATGAAATTTCATGATGGGCTTGGCTTAATGGGCTTTGATATGGATTAGTGCAAATTGTGATAAAAAGAAGAGGTAGAAAGGAGGAAGCAAGGATTGAACCTTGAACCTTCTAGTTGCACTCACCATGTCATAACCAATGAACCAAGCAATGTTTCTTGTTGAGAGAATAAGAAACATGCTTGTTAAAGCTAGGGAAGGGAAGAGACATGTCTCTTCATGAGAAGAGTATAAATAAGAGAGGGGGAAAGGAAGTTACACTTCCTCTTCTTCTTCCTCACTTACTCCCACCGAAATCCCCTTCCCATCTCCTTGCATTTTCGAAAAACACACCCTAGGGTTCTAACCCTAGGGAATTTGGAAGGAAGAAGACCCTCCAAGTACCTTGCCCTCTACTAAGTCCAAGGAGCCCTAGAGAAAATTTGAAAAAGGAGGATTTTCACTTGCCCTCCAAGTCTAGGGTACCCTACGGTTTAAAGAGAAGGTGAAATTCCAGCGCAAGGATGTAAGTGTCCTCTCGCCTGCAGCATAATCGCTATTGAATGTTTGCTTGTTTCATTCTTTTGAAAAATCACAAGGACCTTCCTTGAGGAAGGTTTCGGCCACCCTATGTTTGGGGGTCCAAGAGAGGGGTTTTTGATCAAACCTTGATGCATGCTAGTACCCCTAGGGACTTTATACACATATGTGTTGTTTCCAAATTTTTGGGAGGACAAAAATTAGGGTTTAGCCACCCTACAACTTTCGGCCAAGAGGAGAAAGGCTAGGGCTTTTGGGTTGCTTACTATCCTATTATGTTCCCTTGATTAGTAGTGTAGATAAACTGTTTGTGTAGATGTTTGTGTGAAGATTGGATGTCAAAAACCTAGCCTAGCCATCCTACAAGTTTCGGCCACCCCTTGTAATTTAGGGTTAGTGGAAGCTAACCCTACTTTGAGGTATAAACCATGTTTCAATTGTTAACATGAAGTGCACTTGAGGTGTTTGTAGGAATGCATGCATGAATGCTTGATTGAAAAACCAAAAGAATTCCCTACCCTTGACATTCGGCCAACCATAGTTCTAGGGTTGGGAAGTACTTAATGAAACCATGAAGCATGCTACCACTTATATGATGTGTGTATAATTTATGTGACCTATCTTGTTAGGTATAAAAGCATGCCTTATAGCCCATGGGGCACCCTTATGACATGAACATGATGTGTTTGATAATATGCTTGAAAAAGGATACTCTACTGAAATTGGGATCAAGAGCACCCCTAAATGTGTGGTGTGTCCCTAGGGGATCATGAGCACCCTTGATGAGTGGTGTGTCCCTTTAAGATGTTATTAGGAGTACCTTTAAGCATATACATATATATGTAATTGCATGTTAAGATACTTTACTTTGAAAGTTGTGTACCCGACTCGGAAGGGGGTCGTTAAACAAAATCCAATGTACATGTTAACTGAAGGTCATGGCATTGGTAGGACGGAAGGGTCCTGCCCTAATTGGATTGGTGGCTCGCTACCCCAACTCATTAGGGAACGCGCTTGATGTGGTACTACAACTGGGCCCTAGATGATACTATATTTTTAAGTACTTACCTTTATGGAACCTTTTGAAAAGCATTTTCTCATTATGTGATGATCTTGTTCTGTAAAGAACTTAGAAATATTGGATGTGATGCTTATGATGCTTATAATTCTATCTTGATTACTGTGTACATGATATGATGTATCGATATGGATTTTTGCGAGTAAGCCCGGATTCTTACTAAGCATGTTTTGCTTACTAGTTTCATGTTGTTTTCTTATGCTGCAGATAGCGGTAAGAAATACTTGAACTAAAGGAAGAGGCAGAGGGAAAGCTAAAGATGTGTGTGGTGATGGTTCGGGAAAGAAAGAAGGATTCTTATCTACCATTTTTGTCTAGAATCTAAATTGCTTCCACTAAAGGATTATAAGTTGTATTACTATACTCTGATTGTGTGATGACTATAACTACTCTACTGTTGGTCAAGTTAGGGATATGGAACCTATGTCATGTTAGATAACTCTATGCTTGGTTGAGTTTAGAATTTAACTGATACATGTGAACTTTATATAGAGGAAGACACTATCATTAGATGTCTAATTCTTGTTGTATGCATGCTAAGTGAAATGCTATAGAGTTCCTATTTCCTGTTGCTTATGAAGGCTTCTTATGCATGTGTCTAAGGCTAGATAACTCATGCTACGTTTCTACTTGATATACATGCTTAACATGGTAAATGATATATATGTATGGACCCGTAACCCCGCATTTAGGGTAGATATAAGGGCGGGCGTTACAAAGACCAACCACACCTAATTACACTACAACCATTCCGATGGGTTGTCCAATTCTATCTCGGTTGTGAGCCTCTACTTATGCTAGGCAAGAAACTGATAACATGATCTTCCATGTGATTCCACACACTATGTTATCTACAATGTGAAGTAATGGACTTCGTGCATGTACTAATATAAACAGGCACCTAGTGTAGTTGTGATTCTCTTTTCAAAATTTAGATGATCTAATATAAAAGAGCAATGTCTTTTGGTATACACATCTAACACCTACACATAAGGTATGTTGATTTGGATCTATTTATGTGGAGGTAAGGATAGATTGAATTGAATTTCACTACATAATCTGTCTCACCCATATCTAATGTTGTCAAGCATGTTGACCTTATGGGTTTTTGTGAGACAGGTTTCAGTATGAGTTGACTTATTTTTGAAATAGAATTTGAAAATTATTAGATGAACATGTTATGTAATGACCCGGAAAATTTTCTTAATATTTTCCTTAAAATATTAAGCATGTCTAGATAATTTTCCGAAGGACCTAGAAATATCATTATGAACCTTAGCCTAGGAACCCATGTTTTCTCATTTAAATTGAGAAACTAAGTATTAATGAGCTTTATATGGGCTTCCTAGTACCATGATTATTGGTGAATTTTAGGTAGAATTTAATATAAAAATAAATGGATTTTTATGAGAAATATTAACATAATTATGGGGGAATTTTTAAAGGAATTTCGGAATAATGGGAAATAAAATAAAAATAAAATAGGAAATTAGAGCATGCACCAAGGAATGAACCTTGGACCTCTTGTACAACCAAGCATGCACTAACCAATTCAACTAACAAGGGAGTGCTATGAAGGAATGAAGTAAATCTTAGTTAAGGCTTGGGAAAAATGAAGAGTCATCAAGAGAAGAGACACCATGACTCTTCACTTACCCCTGTTAAAGTGGTATAAAGATGGCAAGGGAGTTACAACTTCCCTTCTCCTCTTCATTTCTTCTTCCTCCCCTTCTAGCCGAAAACCTCAAGCCCCCTTCTCCCTTGGGAAAAGTTCACATAAGCCCCATCTTGAAGATCTAAGGCCCCCCTACAAGGATACAAGGATTAAGGGAGAGTTTAGAGACAAGGAGGTTCTCTTGTTATCTTCTATTCAAAGTTTGTAAGCAAGATCAAGGAAGGTAAGACCCCCTCACCTGTGGTATGATAGCTTTCAAGATATTTATCATGATCTAAGTTTTATTGGCATGATATGTTGGAAAAATCCATGGTTAGGGCTTATGGAGGTTTCGGCCAAACATTGTTTGGGGCTAAAAATCATGTTAAAGACTTTCTTTATATTTGCAAATGGTTACCCATGATAGGTGAAGTATAAAAGTATGATTTTTGAAGTTTTATGGCACCCTAACAACCCTCTAGGGTTTCGGCCACATCAAGGTCAAGGGGCTAGGGGAAACTCCAACCTTTCCAAGCATGATTAATATGTTTATTATGATACCTTATGGGTAAGAATGGTGTTAAATGAACTTTTCCATGGGCTTTTTACCCTTCTAGGGTTTCGGCCAACCCTTGCTTTAGGCCTAGGACTTGGGGTTATGTCCAATCAAGGGTTCAAATGATTTTTCTATGGCATGATATGTAGGTAAGGGATGTTAATCATGATCTAGGAAAATTTTCCATGGACCCATGGTCCTTTAGGACTTTCGGCCAAGACCCAAACCTAGGGTTTGGTTTGGGTTAAGGTCTCAAGAATGCATGTTTATAAGTTACCATGATGCTAGTACATTGTTAAGCATGATGTAAGGGTCTCCATGTGATTAAAATCTTAGTTTATGTGTTATATAACATGAGTTTGTATGGTTGATTTTAGGTTATGTTTTAATCATGAATATTTAGATCATATACCATGAATATATGTAATTGATGTAGGAGTATGTTATGATAAATAGAATGATGCATGTATGTTGATAAATACTTATAATGGATTTATGATTCATGAAGGTATATGCATGTTTTATGATGAATGCCATGAACCCTAGTAGTATGTGTTAGGTTTATATGTAGCTTACCATCCATGTCTTATGTTGAATACTAGGATTATGTATGCTAGATGAAATGTATCATGTATGAGGTGTATGTTTATTATGTATCATGATCATGCAAGCTCTATGAACCCGGATAAGGTTATGACTAGAAACATGATTATGCATGTATGTCCTATGTTATGAATAAAGAATGATAAGTATGAATGAAGATGATGGTTATGCCTTAAGTATAAATGATAAATATGAATGAGAAGTATGAATGATGAAGGCATAACGATGATATCAAATAAGTATGAGTGATAAGTATGAATGACAAGTATGAATGATGAAGCATGCATAGTTATTTTATTTTATGAATGGGGCTTGTACCGGACTAAAGTAAGGGGATGGGTACCTTAAGAATGCCCCGGTTCTGGACTACCGAAGCTGTCCACGGTTCTGGCACTACCGAAGCTGTGCAATAGGGATGGGCACCTTAAGAACGCCCCGGTTCTAGGACTACCGACTATGCTGTCCTTACCCTAGTAGGTTGAGGCTAGCTACCTCATATTTACTTAGGGATGCGCGCCTATAATGTACGTATGTGGTACAAGCCGGGGACCCCAATGATGTTATGTTTATGCTAAGCACTTAAAAGTATGATTTTAAAACTAAGCATCCTTATATAGTAAATGCATTTGACTCATTCATACATCCATGTTATGCATCGCGCCAGGGTAAGTATATTTTATGTTTGTGTTTATGCTCATATCTTATGCTATGATAGGTATGTTTCATGTTCATGTATGCTAAGAATTATGCCATGTATAAGTATGCCTTATGTTCGTGTATGCTAAGAATTATGCCATGTATAAGTATGCCTTATGTTCATGTATGATAAGATTTATGTCATGCTAAGTATGTAGATCTACAGTTATGTTAGGAATCATGCTATGTAGTTGTTCTTATGCTTATGACTTATGCTATGATCATGATCAAGTTTATGTTCAAAGTTATGTTATGTCAAGACACTTGATATGTTTATGCTTAAGTGACGTATGGTTTTTAGTGAGTAGGAAAGAGCCTTACTAAGCCTATGTGCTTATAGTTTATTTTCCTTGTACCGCAGATCAAGCACGAGGTTACTAGGAGAAGCAGCAGGAGAGGCAAGAGCATGTGTGTGTGTGGCGGTGACTTGGCAAAGGATCCTTTTTGGTTACACATATTGCATGTCTTGGGTCTTGGGAATGCCTCCTTAGATTATATGCTATGGTTATAATGGTTATGCCTAATGAATAACTTAAGACTTATGATGCTATGTTTACGGATAAGTTACTTGCTATTCATGATGATGATGAATAAGCTATGGAATGGTTAAGTTATGATATGATGCCATGCATGTTGTTAATATGCTAAGTCCAATGACACTAGGTTCATGAATGACAAGTTTAACCATGTGTAGAAGGAAAAAAAAAAGTATTCCACTGCATTAAGATGTTTTATGCACATGTATGTTTAGCGTAACGACGCCTATCTCGCCACACCACAAGGTGTGGGAAAATGGCGGGCGTTACAGGTTGGTATCAGAGCAGTTGTCATCTCACTACACACACATCAAGCCTCCTTCCTGCCGCTTCCAAGTAAGTACCTTTCGGTATATTTTATGATAGTAAGCACTCTATAGGATAGGTTATGCTTCTTGAATATGTAAGTATGAATGATGTTTTATGGTAGATAATGGCAAGTACTTGTAAGATATGTGAACATGAACGATACTTTCTTTTATATATATATATTAATTAATAATTTAGGATTTAATATGGGGAGGTATAACAATAACTCATATTATCCATACTTGTCCTTTATGAAGGAAAGCATGGCTAGAAGGCAGAGTAACAGACTTATTGAGACTACCCCCTCGCCTGACCTGATGTAATTAGTGACCCAACTTAAGCGTCAAGTCACCGAGCAGCAGCAAACCATCAATACCCTGATGAACCAATAAGAAAATTCTACTACTCCTCCGGCGAACCAGACTGCTATACCTGTCGCACCTATGGTTATGCAAACCCCTCCGTCGGGCTCGACCACTGTAGCACGACAAGAGGCTTATCTGATCCAGTGGTTGAGGTTGAAGCCGGAAAGTTTCTCGGGGGTCGGTGAACCGTGGGATGCTCAAGCGTGGTTCAAAACCGTAGAGAGTACAATGGAACTGCTGGATTGGCCTGAACAAGAGAAGATCAAATGTGCATCATT